>VZRR01010939.1:743989-860211 GCA_013398015.1 Oreocharis arfaki
CTCCTCTCCTCTCCTCTCCACTCCTCTCCTCCTTTTTTTCCTTTTCCTTCTGTTGTATGTCAATTTGCAGGAAACTGGGATCATAGAGGAGAGACTTTCCATCTGAGGGATTCATTACACCGAGTCCAGGATTCCAGCACAGCCACCTGGAGCGCGCACTGGGCTGCATCTTCTCATTTCCACATTCAATCCCAAACATTCAAGTGAAACAAAAATGTCCATATGCTTTTTAGCAATCCTATGAAAGTGTAAAAATTGTCATCCAGGAGTGAAAGAGAATAAAAATGTACTTTTAAATCTTGAGGAAATCCAGATCAGGACACTAATGACCCAGTGGAAAATTCTGAGACTATCTCACTTAAGTCAATAGGAGCAGCTTGAAATATAACCTCTTATGATATAGAGAATGGAAAAACTATCATGAGAACAGGGCAAAAAGCCAAAAAGTTGAGATAAAACCCAGTGGCAAGCCTAATTTTGGGAAAATTCTAAATCAGAAATAAAAAGGTAAAGTAATTTACTGAATATTCATTCTCGTAGTCTTTATATATTTTGTGAATAACAATTGGTGTAAAATTGCATTATATAAAACAATCCTACATTCAGGATTAAAGTAGTACTTTCCTTCCTCTCTCTGAATTGTTAAACCCTTTACTGAAAATGAGGGTGTTTTTATTTCCACAGTTTCATCCCATTGCTAATGGGAAGAGTGGCCAGTACTAAAAAAGATGAAGGAACTATCAGAAATGTGATCATAGCTCCAGGAATGGTATAAAATCTCTTCAATAAACTCAACAAAACAAAGCCAGTTTATTGTCCTTATATTATCACATATCAACCGAAACAACTTTGTAGACTCCACTTATAAAATAAATGTAATCAAAAAGGTTGGAAAGAACTATATGACGTAAATTAAGTAGATTAAGATATAGGGTATCTCATCCAGCTTCAGTGTAGAAGCTATCTTTGTTTTCTACTCTTAATGAATGTGTTTCTAAAGCCTAATAAAATCAAGGAGTATTTTTGTTCAGTGTTCCTTCCCATGGCGAGTTTGTTATTGCTTTTGCATTAAGCAAGTAAATGTTTAACTGTGTAAATGTATTAGTGGGAGCTGAGGGATAGCAGTGGGAACGCAAGTTATGATGTCAGGATGGTGAGGCTGGCTTGGATTAGTGGGAATCAGAGAGGGCCTCCTCAGTAAGTAAAAGCCATAGGAAGAGAAGAGACACTGGCTCAGTTTAGGATGGAGGATGTTTGAGTGGCATATGGGGAGTATAAGGATGGGGAGTAGTCCAGGGTACTCCCTAGAAAGGTAAGCCCAGAGCAGGAAATACATCTGAACGGAAAGCTGTTGTGTTTTTTAGGGTGTTGGGTAATGATACTGGAGCAATCCAGTATGAAGCCAAAATATCTCCTTATTTTTAAGTCAAATGCTTATATATTAGAGACTTATCCTGTTTTTCCTAGATGTTTCCAGTACACAGGCTGCTCACATTTCCTCCAATCCCACCACACAGCAATGCAAGGCTGCTTCTCCAAGCTTCAAAAAATGGCAGTTAATGGAACAAGTCTGGCTGAGCTGAACAGATAGCGAGCCCAAAATTTTCAGGTGCTGCCGCCTTACACATAACGCATGAATATTTTCTCTGACAGGGATTTGTGATTGAAAGAGGCGTCTTTACAAGACTGAGTTTTGGCTTATTTTATATTTAATATATTTTTTAATCAGAGCCCTCCAGATGCTACCGTGTTCTCCTCATTCAAAAGCATCAACGACCATATGCTACAGAACCAAAGGCTTAATTGCAAAGATGTATCTGGAATTCAACAGACTCAGGGGAGAGAAAAAGGAATTTCATTAGTAATCAGGCAAACAAACACAGGCATGATAAATAAGTAACGAAGAAATATGCTCAGCATTCTCTCTGTTGATCAAGTCTTCAAATAGTTCCAGGTCCTACAAATAGGGGAATGAGATTGGTGTCTCATGTACATGTGTACATTCACCCTTTATTTCTTTAAATACCAACCAGGAATTCTTACAGGAGAGGTGAAAGTGGGAAAGAAGATGAAAGGTGAAGAAAACACATAACACTGCAGTTGTGTGATTCCTCAATACAGATTTTGATTGAAACCAACATCTGTCCAAGAATGGAATTGAAATGGAGCCAGGTGGCATCTGTGGATGGAAAAAGCTGATGCAAAAACATGAAAATGTATGAGGTAGTTGTGAGAATTTGTGGTTATTTGTAATGATCAAGTGGTTTTGATCAACACAGAGAAAGTAGCAGGGCCTGTACCCTGTTGCAGAACCTTGTTTGCCAGGGTCTGTGTTGTTGGTGTATTTCATACATTGCTATTTTAGAATTACCTAGTTTAAATAAAGCTAAAAGTCTGGTTTCTGAATGTGCAGCAGCCTTCATCCTGCCATTCTAGTAAAGTATTGGGGTATACACAGAGGAAAAGTCCCATGTATTCAGACTTGTCATGTATTTTACACAGTGAAATATACAATAAAAATAAAATAAACTTTTAGCACCTCAAAATCCCATAATCATCATACTATCCAATGACAATTAAAAAATTATTTCAAAATTTGCCTGGTTTCCACTAGAGGTCAGTCAATAGATGGTAAATTTTCATGTTGTAGAAATGTATATTAACAGCATTACCTACATAACTTCTGCAAACCTGCTGAAAAAGAAAATTATTGTATATGAAAAAACTATACAAGAATAATGTTTTTAAATACATGACAAATTTCTAGAAGCTTATCCAGTGGGACTAGGGAAGTGATTGTCCCACTGTACTGGGCACTGGTGAGGCCATGCCTCAAATCCTGTTTTGGGCCTCTGTCTGCAAAAGGGACATTGAGGGGCTGGAGCGAGTCCAGAGAAAGGCAACAGAGCTGGTGGAGGGTCTGGGGCACAAGACTGATGAGGAGCAGCTGGGGGAGCTGGGGATGTTTGGCCTGGAGAAAAGGATGCTCAGGAGTGACCTTATCATGCTCTACAACTCCTTGAAAAGAGATTGTAGCCAGGTGGGGGTCGGTCTCACCTCCCAGGTAAGAAGCAGTAGGTCAAGTTGCATCAGGGGAGGCTTAAATTGGATATTAGAAAAACTTCTTCACTGAAAGGGGAGTCCAGCACTGGGACAGGCTGCCCAGGAAAGTGAGGCAAGGTCACCATCCGTGGGGGTATTTAAAAGACATGTAAATGTCTTTAGGAAGGCACTTAGGAACATGGTTTAGTGGCGGACTTGGCAGTGCTGGGTTAACTCTCCGACTCAATGAAGTTAAATGTCTTTTCTGAATGATCCTGTGACTCTACAAGTGCTATCAAACAGAAAACGTGCATGAGGAATTGTTTTTCCACAGTTCAGCACAATCTGGATAGAAAGACTGTTATTGTAGAGTGTTTTGTAAATTACAGGAACCAATTGGAAATCTACATAAGCCTTTTACTAAGCCGAAAATGCAGTAAAACTACTGGGGTTTTTTAAAAAGCAATCTGTCTTAACATAAAACTTGACAGTCTCAAATGGCTTTAGCATGGCTCTCTGGTGTTGAAACTATTTGTCATTTCAAAAAAGTTTTCCCCAGCTACATTTACCACAGCCCTTATTTGTTACCTCCAAATGTGGGGTGTTCTCCATGTTGATTGTTGAAGAGATGTGGCTGTTATCATGATTTTACTTACTGCCTTTCCTGCAAGCAGCACATTCACTCCTTGTAATTTTTTTCTGGATATTGAATTACCTTATTTTTAATGTAATAGCGCTATTTATTGATTTGTCTTGTCTCAAGACCTCAGTAATGAGGTCCTTGCCCTCAGATGCTCTTTTTTGGCTCCAGCATACAGGTAGTGGGTTTTGGATCTAGAGAGCAATTTTACTGCACAAGATGGCCTCTTAGAAACTATTAAGCTGGACAATATCTATGCTGATTACTATGTTTGGTTCTCACTGAGTATTTACCTAATATTTCAATTTAAATTCTTCCAGTATACTTGCAAAGATCTCCCAGTTTCCACCAAGTGTCACCAGTTACGATGATTTTAATCACGCTCAATTGCACCTTTTTTTTGCCACACCTCTGCTGCAACTGCATCAAGGCTGAGAAAAAGAATTTCGCCTGAGGGCTCACCACAACACTGTTCATGTGTGGACCCAGAACATCAAAAAGTGAGTAGCAGTACTCAATCTATTAAGGTATTGCATGTGTATCTATATGCCTTGATATCTTTGCTTGTCACAAAGAGAGATATAAGCCCTACCTGGCATTATTCAGCTATAACACTAAAATACTTAACCAGCCACCTTCTGGAAAGCTGAAGTGCTAAGATTACAGTTCAGGAATCATTATCTGCCCACTGCTTCAAACCATGTGATGCATGACTACAAAAAATGTTTACATTCTTACAATACTTTAAGATAGTTTTATAAAATAAAATTTATATGCAGTTCTTGATGGCCCCAAATTGCAGGTCACTGACTTCTTAACCAAGATTCAGGGAGTAGGAGTACCATTAGTACTGAAATAGTTCCATTGTAATTGGACTTGACAGCTAAGTACAGGACAAAAAAACTCATTTCCGTGAAGCCCCTGGAGGAGCATTTTCAAAACTTCCTATTTTTCAAAACACTACTTATTGTATTGGAGCTCTCAGTATTAAGCTGACACATCACACACAGTTTTGAGCATAGCTCAGAGGATTTTTGAATTCAGCAGCAGCATTTTCAAAACAAGTTATGTCTTTTGCCCTGTTAACTACGCTTTTTCTGACACATGACATTTGAAAATTTATTTCTGGCTATTTTAACAAAAGAAGGATGGTCTAGTACAGCTCTTGAGTCCCTTTAAAATACATTTCTCTTAATGTTTCAGTGCCAGGATGCTATAAAAGAAATGTGCTTTGAGAGAAACTATTTAAGTTGGGATCTGATATCTCAAAATGCTTGGGATTATTTGTTCTTGGAGTTTCAGTCCCTAAAATTTCCTACTTCAATCTGAATCAAGATTCATCTAGTGAAAATTACAAAGTAAACACATCCATATTCTTGTTCATTTACAGTACCTAAAGATTTGGCAGTTTTATTACTTTGTTCTTTTTTATATGTCCTGCAGCAGAAGACTAGGTTCATGAACCTGGGAAATTGTGGCTTTGCCACATCCCTTTTGTGCTTTCACTGTGACAGAGAGCTTCCCCCAAGAGGGAGCATGAGGGGTGGTGGGAGGACAGCAGAGCTGCACAAAGTGATGAACACGCACAGAGAGCTGGTAAAAAAACCCCCATTTTGCTTGCGTGTCAGAAGAGGTGGGATGTGCCCTAGGGAAGCAGATTTTTGGATGAAAGTTGCTGAACTTTTCCTCTGATACTCAGAAGTGAGCACTTTGCATAATGGTACTCTGGGAAATTTACCCTGGGGCTCTTTAGACAGCTGCTGGCTACGACAAATGGAGAGGGATTTTTTTCCTTTGCTATGTGAAGCAGGGCTGAAGAAATTTGTGTTTTCACTAAATCAGGCTTTTCTGAAGACGCCCAACACATTTTTTTCCTCTCTTGAGTGGATTTACTGAGGAGGAACGGATCATGGCCTCCCTCATATCCCTGCCTGGTGCACTTTCAGTGATAGGGAATAGCAGTGTGCCTTGGGACTGCTACAGAGCACAGCGCCACGGCTGAGGTGTGTTGGCTCATTATCCCAGCCCATATAAATACCTGAGGTGTGCCCTCCTCTGTCCTAGGCTGTTCCTATCAGGCTGCCTGGGCAAAGCGAGCCCCTGTGAAGACCTCATGCTGTGGGCTTTGTTCACTGTAAAAATGTCCTGGCAGCTAGTTAGGGTGCCTTTACACCGGCTCCCGTGACCCTGTAGCCGTGATTCCAGATCCACACCAGGGACACAGCTCCAGTGATCTCAGCAGGGCTCTGCCTGTTTAACCAGCCTGTGAACACATTATCTCCATGCAAATCCTGTGAGCAGGTGAGCCCCAGAAGGGTTAAGTGTTTCTAGGAATAGTGCCCTGCTGTGGATCTTGAATGAACAAGCCCACTTTGGGTTTATAACTCCTGGGAAGTTATGACACTCTCTCTCTCTCAGCATGAATAACCTTTGAAGGCTCTTCAGATACTGATGAAAAAAGCGTTAGGGAGACTTGAGGCTTAAATTCACATAGCTCCTATGACATAATAGCAATTTTATCATTTTATACCAGGCCTGCTTCAGTCTTTGCCATCTGGAGTTCTGGTCCAGCAAAAGCTGATAAAGAAAATGCTATCAGTACCCTTGTTCATTTACAACAACTGGTGTTCAGACCCAAACTGGCCATTTATGTGCTTTCATTTGAGGGCATATTAAAAATCACTTTGGGTACATAGAGGACCACGAGACATATGTACACATATATGTGTCTAAGTATGAAGAAACTGCAGCCTTGTCTGCTCCACAACAGAGGTTTTGGATTGATTTGAATAGAAAGATGAGTACAGAAGGGCAAAAAGGAGAACTGAGGATTCATAAGGAAAACCAATGAAATTATTTTGAAATAGATTTGAAGACTGGGAAGTGCATGCTTTTTGCACGATAGTTTTAAGTAAAACATTCTCTACTGTGCCCTGAAGGATGGTTGTAGACAGCACTGAGTAAGTCCAGCTGTTAGAATGCCAGGTAAAGCAAGGCTCTGGGTACCATTTGTCATTGTGTATCTCAGAACTGATATCAAGAAAATACTTTGACAACAGCTCGTACGAGGGTACAATACGAATAACAGAATACTTTAAAAGCTGATACAAGGAGACAGCTGCAAAATGCCATATGAAAAATCCACAGAGAAACAGAGACATGAAAACAGACAGGACATATGATAACTTGCTCTTGGCTGGGAATCCAAACCTCATCTGCTCAGCCATAATCAACATCAGTCTGCTACCTGATCTTGATTCCCCACGTACCCATAAGAGAAAAATTAAGAAATGCTGAGACTTCGGATAGCTAGACCTGCTCAGATGTGTTTGGGGGAAAACAAAAGAAGAGATAATATGGTGTTGTGAAATGTTGTTTACTTTATGACCAGTGTACCATATTTCCTCCTGCCAAATCTATGACAATGTCGAGTTGCTAAAAAATACCCACAAAACCCAAACCCAAGCCCCAAGGGGTTTTGTCTCCCTTAGGTGTCCTGTGTAACCAAGGGGCTGGAGGATATTGTATGATTAACAGCTCACTCTCACAGGGAAGTTACCACAACTCAGCAAGAAAAACAGTCGATGTGTGTCAGCTGAACTGTGGCAATTGTTCATTCAGTGCTTGACACGTAAAATACCAAGTAATGTTATTTAACTCTCTTTCTTTACATCAAATCACTCCCAGTGTGCTGTGGGTTAGGAGTGCACATCGGGAGGGTTTCACTGCTCTATATTTAGATCTCTGTCAGAGAGGTCTATGTCTGAGCTGGTTGTCTAAGTTCATACTGAAGTCAGTGGAAAGAAACAGGTGCATCTGGAGTGCCCTTCTCTTGGGATAGCTGTTCAAAACTGCTGTGTGGATTCTGCTGCCCTGAGACTAAACAGCATCTACATGATAAGCTCAGGTGTTACTGTCTGAGGTTAAGTGATGCTGATGTTTGGAGAGCTGCCATATCTCAGCTGATGGGTGATTACAAGTTTGAGCAGGAAGATACACTGACTTGTCTGATATAATCTTTCACTGATCATAGCAAAGATAAATTCAGATTTTACTGAATATCAGTAAGAAAAATGTTCATCTAGATATTTTCAGACTTAAGATAGGATTCTTCTAGTTTCTCAAAATCTCTAACTAAACAGGCAAGTAACAGAGAAACCAGCCAAAGCTCTTCTGCCATACTAACTAGATCTCTTTGCTTTTAGGTACATAGCAATTCCTCCCTTTTAATCTTGTTACTTCTAATCCTGCAGATACTGGATGGTTTTTCATTTTACACTACAAACGGACCTGCCACAGCAATCCAGCGAGAATGTGGACTCAAGCAGCATTAAAGGAAAAGTACAGCTCCTCATTCGGTATGATCACTCAATATTTTCAACAATTTACTGTCAGAGAAGCATTTACTGCGGTTTTACTTCAGTCTTCCTGAAAGCATGTAAGTCTTGATCCTCTCATGTGGTTTGGCAATTGTGTTCTTGCAGTAAACTTGCAAAGTGATGGGAGATTTGGTTTTATTGTCCTATCCTAAGCACTTTTGCCTAAGAATGATTCCCATGGGATATGAAGAACCCTTTCTCCAACACCCCATCTCCTCTGCTTTGAGGTGGGAGTTGGTGGGAAACTTTAGAAAAAAGAGCTTCCCAGAGCTCTGCTTAATGGGTATATAAAAAGCTACCTGAGAGTATTGAAAATGAAATCCAGGGCAGCCTGCAGGTTGCTCTGGGTTATATGTGATGAGCTAAATGCTCTCAGATGGACCAGCTAAAGCTGCCTTCAATAATGTTATTCCACTTACCTGATCTAGCTCAGTCTCTACCTCATTGCTTTTTGGTGATTCACGTCAGTATTGCAAATAACTTCCACTGCAATGTGGGTTAAGCAGTTGCCACGTTGTTCCAGTCCCCTGCTAGGCTTTCCAGTCCAGTCATAGATCCTGCCTTGTGCTGGCAAGAGATGGAGTAATAAAAAAGAAAAAGAATATGCTCAAGGAATCTTTTTTTTTTCCACATGTATCTGTCTTGCAGTGTAGCTGCTAAAGCACTTGCTCCAAATCAGGAGAAAAAGAGGGAGGAGGGGGAGACAGCTGCTGAACACTTGGGTGCAGCCTCAGGACAAAGATGACAAAATTGTCTTGTTTTCCCCTCTAACAATCAACAAACACTGGGGTTGGGGAGAGGAAGAAAAATTCATCCTTATTCTCAGTAAATATGAAGTTTAAATTCAGGATTGTGATGCTGAAAAATTACACCAGGTTTAATGGAAGGAAACTGCATGAGAACACCATATTTGGCTCTCTTTCTAAAATTCTGTGTTTTCTGCCAGTATAATGCTTTTAGGGCTTGTCTTTTACAACTTTTGCACTATTGCCTTCATTTATGGCATCTATTAGCTAATCATTAATAAGAAACTTAAACCCAAGCTCAGTCTCACGTTGACTCGAATTCAATCAGTGAAACCCTGATGTCTGGCTTGCAGCACATTTTCCTCAGATACCTGTCATGCCTCTGGAGTGGTTGGTTGCACTTTGGCCTTTAAGCATAACCATGAATGATCCCAGTTCAGTTTCCTCTTCTCAGGACATGGTGTGGCTTATCTAGCAGCCTCCTGTTGTGTACAGCCAGATAAAATGAAGCCTATACTGAAGGGAATAAGATTGCAGCCTTGGACTTCAGCAGTGCCAAAACCTGGCTCCAGATTAGGCCCAAAACTGGCAGTTTTGTGAAATGACATGATACATCCCGTGTATCCTAACTGTGTTTTGTAAATGATGAGTAAATGTAGTTCAGGTCTTTGTGAAGAGTCCATCAAATTCCAAAACATTACTAGTACTCCATTTACTGTTTGAATTTACAGGGAACACATTGGGGTGTGTTCAGAAGCACTGACCCTCAAGATTTTGCTCCAGATTTCTGTAGGCACAGGGAAAAAGCCCAGGAATTTCATCAGATTTTAGAGTGAGTTGCTTAGGACTTAGTCTGTGTTCCTTCACCCTCTCTGTACGTCTGCAGTGAGGTCAGGTAAACATGCTGGCATTTGCTATTCTCTGTTTTTTTCATTCTTGTCCTGCAGAGGACTTTCCCCTCTCCTCTGTGTTATGGCAGACAGTGAGATGATGTTCTGACGCTCGGTGGGTACCAGTGGCTCTGCAAGTATTGATGTGTCTCGTCATGATTAGCACTGGTTTGTTCAAATGTTATTCTGTCTTGTTTTATACACTCCATTATGCTGCTTTTTATTGCAAAGGAGTACAACTTCTTTTGTGGAATATAGCATAAAGTTACAGGGTTTGAGACCCAGGCTGACTTCTTCCTCTGAACTGAGGGTTTGAGGAGCAAACAGCTTATGATGGCTTTGCAGCTCTTCCTTTTTATGCTTTTCCACTTAGAGTAAAAAGGAGGAATAATTTCTTAATTAGTTTCATCATTTAACATGAGATGTTCACTGATTAAAAATGCAAAAGAGGTTGCTTGCATTTCTGTGTCACACAGCAGAAATTTAGTGTTATGGAGTATTTACCAGCTGTGTTGGTTTTTTACACTTTCATTACAGAAATAAAGTCCTTATACAGGGTACTGTCATGCCTGAAAAAACAGAGAGCAAGGACAGGGTATTCAATATGAGGTTGCTTCCTGTTTTTTTAGTTGCTGCTTTTCTACACAAATAATTCTTCCAGTATTGGGATCTAAACTAAATCGATTTTTTAGAGAGATTTGTTAGCACACCACTTTGGCTCTGCAGATAAGACTTTTGGAAAGTGTAGGTTGTCAGTGTAAGAAATGTCTAAAGTGGCTGTGGTAAGCCTGTTTCCATGCTGTCTGAGAGGGTGTTATGTGAGACGCCGGCCTCAAATATTTGTGCTTGCACAGTTGATTGACTTAAAACCCCAGCACCTGTGATCTCTGCAATGTTCAATCTATTTGTGCAGCTGTTCCTGTGAGACAGTTACATGCAGTAATTGATTAGTTCAGCGGTCCTGCTATGGCTCTGTGGTGTTATGAAAGCTGGTGAATTAAATAACATTTCAGCAGCATACAGCCTCTTCCCCTCACTCTGCGTGACACTTCTCGGGTACCAGTGTTTTGCTGTAGGAGCCCTACTTTTCTAAAATGGTTAGAACACCTAAAAATACTGATTTTAAGAGGTAAAAGCATCTGTTTTCATCACTTCCTTTGTTGAAGTCAAACAGTCCTTCTATTTAATTTGATAAGGAACTGATGAAGGTAATACTCTTTAAAAGAGAACCAGGAGGCAGACACCATTGAGTAAGCTGAGTGCAGAACAAGCAACCAAAATACCTTATCTTTATTCCTTGTCTGAAGGGAAAAACCTAATGTTTGAAATTAAAAAGTTGATGATAGAATTTAACCATACTCACAGAACTAATACAATGTTATTATTTCTGAAGTACTGCTATGGTTCAAAAAAAAGGTCTTAATTAATCTTCTCCCGTGTTACATGACTGTAAGAGAACAGTCCATTAATTCACCCACATGTAGTATAAAAATAATCTCTCCTACAATGCAAGGTTTAAAACAACACAGTCTGTTGAAATTAAAAGGGGAAATAATGCAATCCATGACCATTCCCATTCTGCTGTGCACAGTTAAGTTTATTTTTCAGACTAACATTTTTCTAGGAGTACCTCAGCAAGTGATAATCAACCTGTCTAAAAAGCACTGCATGAATTCCGGATTTTAGGTATAAAAAGAATTGTATTTACTGTGCTTCTGTGAACTTAACACACACTGTGAGATGGATTTTACATTGGAACCTGCTTGAGAGTTCAAGTTCTCCAGAGTAAGAGATGTTTTAGGACTAAAACAGTTTTTCATCTGATAAGACCCGTGGGTTCTGACAGGGTACACTTTATAAATAGAAGCAGAAATGAGCCTTATTCTTTTGAAATGTTTCTACCCATCTACTTTTGATGTTTTTAATACATGCTTGGGGTTTTTTCAGTGGCAGCAGTTAATTGCAGATACAAATTTTATCACTTGTGTTACTCACTGGGTCATAGTCCTGCAAAACACTAGATGTTACACATGCAGTGCAGAGGATGGTCATGATCTAAAATATTTTGTTACATCAGTTATTTATGAAGTCAGAGTCTTCATAATTTGTATTTAAGATAGACGCATGCCTAGATAAGGGATTGGACAAGTGATGTTTAGTAGAATCTTGATTTAGATGAAAAACATTTCATGTGTAGGTGTAGGGGCAAAACAAGGTCAGTGGAGCGAGAGACTGAGGTTGTTTTGTAAATCTGGGTTTAGGTACTGAAAGACTGAAACTCAAGTGCTCACAATTTAAATAGAAAAAAGAAGGGGGAAAAAACCATCATGAGCATATATTAGTGTGAAATAATTAAAATTTGATGTAAGAGAAATAAGGAAAAAGTTGCATTGCCTTAGATTTTTTAAGCTTGGTCACTTTACTGAATGGAGAAAAGACATATAAGTTGAGTAATATCTAGAAAGTAGTAATATAACTGTGGCAGCACTGTGATGACAGTATTCTCCTGTCATGTGTGAGATATGAAACAAAGCCTGCCAAGGTGTGAGGAAACATCCAAAACTTACCCAAGCTCTGTCATGATCATGGATCACAGTCTTTTTCCAGTCATGCTGTTGTAAATCAACACAACGCATTCTGGCAGAATTTACAGCTATTCTGGGTTTATAAATGTGTGTAATGGTCTTTTAAAAGTGGCTGCTTGGTTTAGGAATAAGTTGGCGTTAAGCTACATGCTCTCATGTAGGTCTGTTCAAAGTGACAAAGGGTAGTCCAGGAAGGCATGGAAGAGGAGGCCTAATTAAAAGTTATTGCATAATTTCTTGTCTTTCAGTAAAGTGAAAGTAGCTCATTAGGAGCCTAGGACTTGAATTGCATGGTTAATAAATTCCTGTTAGTTTATTACACGTATTCTTCCTGCTGTAAACCATGTGAAATTCCTTAATGCAAAAAAAAAAAAAAAAAGGATGTTTTAAAACCCGACAAAGAGAAGTAAATTTCAACAACATTTTTAATTTAAGTTGCTTTCGATACTAGAAGAAAATATCTATTGTTCTTTGTCTTATGACTAGTCCTGAATTTTTAAAGATAATTCATCAAGCTTTTGAATATCAGTGTTGCAAAAAAAGTGATTCTCATTGTCTTATTTTTGAGTCAGATTACACTTTGGTCCCATTGCAAAGTTTTTCTCTGTTTTTACAAGGATTATAAAGCCATAAAAGGGATTTGTACCCACCCATTTTTTATTTACTTTAACTGAAAAGTAGTGTTCTCATAGAATTTTATGGATGATGAGCTGAGGTCTTCAAGTCATTGAATACATTGAAGGTCCTCATAAAGTTCTGAGCTGGCAGGAGTTACAGTAGATATCTGGGACTGCCTTTGAAAACAATATGTGAAAATCTATAAAAGAAATATAGATGTATTGAAAACTGTGAAGAAAAAACCCTTAAAATACATGAAACACAGAGTCTGACAAATAGAGAGCTGGAATGTATCTTTTTGCAGTTTTGCCTCCTCGCTCTGAGGTCACATTGAAGTATTGTTTAGCAAATATTTTCCTGATATGTTATTGAAAACCTCCAGCTTAATTTTCATAACCTTTGTAGGCGCTCTTGTAGAACTTTGCTGTCCTTGTGATTAAGTAGGAAGTTGCTTTAAACTCCAGTCTAGCTTCTAACCTTTCCCTGCTGTGAAACAAACCAATTATTCTTTGTTTCACTCTTTACAGCCTTGGAGAATAGTTAACCTCTATACCCTTTTTGAACAATTTTGAGATACATGAGAACTGCTATGTCTACTAACCACCTTGCTGCCCTTTATGTACTTACAAATTGATCATTTAACATTTGCTCTGGCATCTTCCAGCACGTGAAGTAAGCTGATACATGATTCCCTGGACTCTTCCTATGCTAAGGAAACCACAGTGCTTGCCTTTTACCAGCTCTCTGTGACTTCTCAAGGATAATGATTCAGAGATTTCTTTGGCTTTAGGGTACATTTGAGAATGCCCCACTGACTCTATTATAGAGTCAAATTATCCATTCTCTGCCATGGCCTGTAACTGTTCTGCCCTGCTTTGTACCTACCTGCTAATATTAATTGTGTTAAGTGGCCTGCCCTTTCACATTGGCATGCACAAAACTGGCCACAATTCAGCCTTGTCTTTGTCTTCCCTTAATGTGCTTGCTCCCTGTTCCTTCAGGGTGGCAGCTCCTCAGGCTGCTGAAGGGCTTCCTCCCTCTGCAGCACTCTCTGGCTTCTGCTCTCCTGTCCCACACCTCTGCAGGAGTGCCACCACCTCAAATCCTCACCCACCAGGATTCCCTGCCCTGGCATCGAGTGCTGTTGCTCACAAAGTGTCTCATCCAAAGTGAAGCGCTTTGCCTTGAGGATCTCAGGCATTTCTTGCCTGTTTGTCAGGACTGAATGAAAAGTAACTGCCCACCTAATTGTTTCTTCTAGCTTCAATACATAAATAAAGTAATAAATCTGGGGACCTGAGGACATCTGTGTCCTGCTGTATTAAATTTCCTGCGGCTCTCAAGTCAGCTATAGCCTTTACTACCAAGTTTGTTGAGGAAACATGCCTTTGATTGCTTTTGTTACCTGTTAGAAAAGTCACAACAAATTTTGAAAACATAAGATTAGATTTATATCCTCTCAGGTTCAACATTTTGAATAGACTGTCTTGAAGTAAATATGAAGGATAATGCAGGATTATTCTCCTAGGAGAGAAATGAAATTCTTAAACCAGTTGTCTTCCAAAGGCAGAGCTTTCAGAAAGATATTGCAAAACCTGGATGGTTTGGTCATTACAGAAATCAACAGTGCACTAAGACAATGTAAATAAATTCCCTGTTTTCAGACGGATAATGCAAAAGCAACTACCTTGTTTGAATAGTGGTCATAATAATTCTTCAGACACTGTAAGAAAATGTTTGAGTTTTTTTCCACTACTGTGGAGAAGAGATAAAATGGATTTCTAAATTCTGAATCTGATATTCTGGAGGAAACACCTTTAAGAAGGGATATGCAACCAGAGTCAATCCTGCATTAATTCTAATGCTGCTCAGGATAGATTTCAGTCACTTCTGAAGCTTGAAGAAGTTTTCTTGTGCCTTTGACAGCAGGTTTTCTTCTTTCCTGTCAGAAACAACCTAAGTCCACATGTTATACTATTGGTTTAGCTTCAGATCACATGCAGAAATTCTCTAAGACACAGCAGCTTCTTGTTCTCTTTCAGTTATACTTATGTCCAGTCTTTTTTAGACTGGTGTGTGTTAGAGAGATCAACAGAAGAAAAGAGTAGACATGCTACAGAGATACCAAATCATACATCAGGTGTTTAGAATGGTGGAGGGAGAGCAGAAAGTAAAAAATAAATTCCAACCATAAGCCTGGGTGCAGGTGCTTGGCAAGTCAATGTGTTATTGCCATTTTTTACTGCTGAAGTGTGATTGTGTGGCAGAAGGGGATATAGCAAAAGAATGGAAGAGAAGATGGGAAAAAACCTGCCATTCATCTCCTCCAGTCCTTTAAGAGTGTGGTGAACCCCTGTGTGCTTCAGAGCTGTTCCTTGCAGTGCATTCCCTCCCCTCTTGCTCTTCATCAAAACCTGTACCTTAGCAGTTATGATTTGTAGACTCTTCATGTGCAGAGCAATTGTTCATCTTGGATCTCCTTCTGATTGCCTCATTCATCTATCTTTCAGGCACTCCAGTAAATTAATTTAACTTAATATCTTGCCAAAAGAAAATGTTTTATAAATACTCATAGCCTTTGTGGGACTTATCTGAAGTATTAGTCTAAATGATGGCATTTTATTATCTTTTCATAATATTTTACTGCTTGTGAAATAAAAATCAGTTTAAATGTAGTTTAGCGTTGTCTGCCCGGCGATAATGAATATCTCTGAAATAAATCCAAATACATTAGCAGCCTGCTCAACAGACTTCATGCTCCCATCTAGAAATCTTATTAATATCCATGGAATATTTCACATTCTTCTTTGTACATTATGCAGGTAGACATAGTCAGCACTATGATATCTATCAAGGAAATGCGAGAGATGCTGATTCAGCCAAGGTGTGTAGATTTCACCTATAATTAATGTATACTTCTTCAGCATGTGTTTTCGTGATTTGAAGCATAATTTAAAGGCATAACCATCCACAGTCATGCAGAAAGGCTTTTGTTTTTCTTTCTCCTTACACTGTTTTAAATTGTTTTTAAAGCAAGAGCACACAGGTACCTCGATATGAAAAGCTTCTACATAGGCATTTTACATTTAAAAAATGGTGTGTAAACAGGTACACCAAAAATGAATACAATTAACCACCTGACCAAATAGAAGGAGCAAAATTTCATGTGTTGTTCTGGTCAGCCTGTGATCAGCAGCACCTCAGACCAGGTTAGGAAGCCACCACAGTGGTTCCATCCAGGGCAAAGAGCTCCCCACCACCTCTGGGACAGTGCCCAGCTTAGGAAGGGCACGGGGACATGTTGGCCCAAGTCCCATTTTACTTCTCCAGGTTGCTTCTGGCTCTGTGGTAACTGTGAAAAAGACGTTTCTCAGGACACCATACACCTTTTGGGGATGCTTTTATGGCAGTAAAGAAAGAGAAATACTGATGTACTGCTGATAACCGTTTCCTTATGATGCATTTTTCAGAATACTTCTATAAAAACTGTAGGGTAGAAACCTCTGCATCTGACCTTCTTCTCTCCTGAATTCAAGCAGCCTTTCACATTCCAGGAAGACTGAAATTTCTGTCATGGTCTCTGAAAGCTCCTGTTCTATGAGTGCAAGCCATGCAGTTGACCAGCACTCAGGAGGACTCGATTTAACTTATTTACAGCTTAAAAGCATGAAGAGAGAGATGGTTTTCGTGCGGTAGGAAGGAAAAGCCTTAATTAACCGTGCTTCTCCTCCTAAAATAGCATTTGCTTTTTGAACAGGGGAGGACAAAGGGATGCCAAGTAGTCCCAAAATGCCATCCATTCCTAGAAATGTCTCAGTGCAGATGGTGCTGTGAAAACTGAACTGTTCCAGAGATTCTAGGTGGCAGATGGAAGTACCCAAGCATGTATGAGCAGATAGCTACCTCCTCTCTATTCTGGCTGGGCACAAACCACACCACCCAAGTGATTACAAGAGGGAAGTTATGCCCAATTACCAGATCCTTGAGTTTAATACATCCTGCTGTGCCAACATATCCACACAAATTAAAGGAACCGCATTAAAAAGTGTTATGGCAACTTTGAATTGGTAACTGGCTATGTGAAAAAGGAGGTCCAGGAATTATCTCTGGATCTCACTAAACAAGGCAAATCTATTTCTCCACTGTATTTGCATTATTCATACTACAGCAGTTAAAGGTGCCATCAGCATTCGCAATCCAGTAAAAAAGGGACTGCAGACCCATCACTCTTTTTTCTGTTCAGTGCATTCTGATGTCATTTCTTGGTCAGTAACTTTTGTGCCATCTCAGCTCCTGCAGACACAAACTCTTAAATCTTTAAGAGAGTCCTCAGAATTGTGCTGACACAATATGCATTTCTCTTGCATTATGTAGTGGGACTTTCAACACATGGGGTATTCAGGCTTCAGGTGGAAGTGTCATCAGCTTTTTATAAATTATGTTCTAAGCCGGTTTGGATACAGTGTGGGAGCTGACTCTGTATCACAATCAGTTCAGAGATTGATTTTTCTCTTTGCTATTGGGTCAAAGAAAATACAGCTCCTAATAGAGAGATTAAAAAAATTTCTCCTTTTCAAAACTGTCCCAGTGCTCCATATGCAAGAATTTTGCCATTGCATTTATAGGTAAAGAAGGGCAGACACTGAAGATCCCTCACACCCATCTATAAAGCCCTGAACAATAGAAAATATTTTTAAATAAAATAAACTTGCAGAAAACACTGAAGTGTAAGCAGAAGATAAGGATGTAGTTCTAAGGTATGGAAGCAATCACAGGAGAGTCCCTAGAGGCAGCAGCAATCAGTCCTCTGGCTGTTTCTCAAGGAAAGCATTCCTAAGAGACCTAGGGTCTGTTTATGTTTTCATCACTGACATAGGAGATTGTGGACAACATACTTTGTCTTCTCGTGCTCTGCAGCTTGGAGATAGTACTTGTGTCTCTTTATCAAGGGCTGACAATTCCAAGGGAGAAGAGGCTGTAGCTAAATCACGTCTTTATGTCCTCTCCTCCATGCCTGTCACATAACTTACATCCAAGTTTTATGAAGACTTTCATCTTCTGGCTCTTGAAGGGTGCTAGGGAAGGTTATCAGGCAGTAAAAGTGTTTGCCTGAACTATTATTTGTTCTGCACGATGTGTTTTCCATTGAAAACAGCTTCCAGGGAAAAAAGGGCACAGTCTCAAATAGTAAGAAAGCCACAGATGGATCTGTACTAGCTCATATTTGATAGCTATGTCCTATAGCCTACTGCCCTTCCAAGGCGCTGAAAGTCAAGCAAGTTCTGTATTTTCTACAAAACCAAACCAAAACAAAAACAAACAAACAAACAAAACAACAAACAAAAAAAACCCAAAAAGGAGCCAATACCCCAAACCCCAGTACATTTATTGTAGGAGTCGTTCATCTAGAAATTATATGCTGGCATTTCATAACATCAAAAGGAGAATATATTTGTCGTGTTTCTAGAGCTTGTAATTCCGCTGGCCTTAGAAAGACAATATAAGGCCTGAGGTGACTGCAAATATTTGAGTTTTGTGGACTTCAGAGGAAACAATCGCATAGAGAAAAGAAATACCCGACTGAAGGAAGAGACTATGCTTGCAGGGAGCACGTGAGAAAAAAGGAGGAGTTGTGATGAACCCCATGCACAGCTAGAAGGTAGCTATAAAAGGAAGGCAGGCTGTCTTGGAGAATCCTTTTTCCTATATAAGTAAAATTTCTGTCTCATTATAGTAAGGAACAGCACTTTTTAACTTTGAGAAATTAAACCAGGAACAGGCTCTGAGCAGACTATCTGCCTCAAGCTCTTTAAAAGAACATTTTTCAGCTCTCCTGTACAAATTACATTACATATAATGGGTATAGTTATGATCATGGTAGACAGAAAGGGAGGAACCAAGACTTTTCCTGGCAAGGATAATTTTATAGTGCCTGATAAAGTTAATCCGCAGCAGGGCACAGAAAGAAGACACAGAAGAAAACATCAACCTGGCAGTAGAATTTAACAGGGGAGACCCCCACAGCACAGTGCTGGGGAATCTGGTGGGATTTGTTCCTGCTTCCAGCAGCGCTTGGTCTCCTGGCTCTCTGGTGGGCAGCACCCGAGACCTATAGCAAGCACACCCAGGTTATCTTTATAGACTCTAAGACTCAGTTAGCAGAACTCATCTGAAAATTGTCACTAGAAATATTAAAATAGCTCAATCCTTATATCAAAACAAATGGAAAATGAACCAAGCAAGTGTTCCTGAGGTCTTTCCTTTCCATAATTGGGTAAAAACAATGGACGAGTGGAGCCCAGTAAGCCCACAAAGTGGTAAATTTTCTTTGATCTTTCCTCTTCCTGTAATGAGTGAGAACACTACTTGGGTTACTTCCGTGCTGTTTGTGACACTGTGGTGATCCACAAAGCACAAGAAGCTGCATTTCTGTGGCTGTTTCTGTGTGGGGCTCTCCATGACCTTACTGTACTCTCATGCTGGGGTCCAACATGTGGAAAAAAATAACAGGGTGTGCCAGTATTTAGGCAGTATATGTGGATGCTTAGTCTATGTTTTACTGTTGCTGTATTTCCTAAAATATCTCTCTTGATAAAAATTAAGCTAGCCAGAACTTGGTCATCTATAGCCATAAGAATAGTTTAAATAAAAAAAGGTTGTAACTCCAGTAAAATTTCTTTTTAACACAGCTATTTTCTAATTCAGTGTCTAATAAATGATGCTAGGGAAGACAGAAAAAAAATTCCTCATAATTTTTCAGTGCAATATTCCTTTACAGATGGGATTAACTGTAAAATGCTACTGAAGGTTAATAGTTTGAAACTGTGAGGACACATAAAAATCTATCAATTAATCTCAGTATCCAGCAGCTGTCATGTGCCTAACAGTTCATGCAGCTAAACAAAACAACAGATTCATTGGCTTTTTAAACATTAATGCAAAGAATTAGCTTAATGGCTTCCTATCACCCATGGTTTGCCTGCAGGGCCTACTTCATCATTTTTTTTCAGAGATTAAGATGAAAAGAACACAGCTGTTATTCAAACAGAACTGTTCTCTGCCTCAGCTGCTTGCTATTTCTCGCAGCATCACAGCAAATTATTTGTACGAGTCCAATATATTAACTGAAATTGATGGACTCACATTCAGTAATTCTCATTTGCTCTCGTGGCCTGGGGTTGTTCCTCTGGTGTTGTATGTTCAGTCTCTGAAGGAGTCTGAGGTCTTGCCCAGACTAGTACAGAGGTGCTCTGTACATGCAGCCCATCTGCTTCCTTCCACCCCCAAAAGTACAAGGGCAACCAAATTCAGGGAACTCAGCCCTGGTGAGGCCCATGTGGAGGGCTGTGTCCAGTTGTGGGCTCCTCAGTACCAGGGAGACATGGAGCTCCTGGAGCAGGTCCAGCTGGAGTATCTCTCTTATGAGGAAGTACTGAGGGAGCTGGGCCTGTTCAGCCTTGAGAAGAGATGACTGAGAGGGGACCTCATCAACGCCTATAGGTTTCTTAAGAGAGGGTGCCAATAGGATGGGGGTGGTGTCAAGGAATAGGACAAGAGGCAACAAGCAGAAACTGATGCACAGAAGTTCCACTTGAACATGAGGAAGAACTTCTTTACTGTGCAAATGACCAAGCACTGGAACAGATTGTCCAGATAGGTTGAGGAGTCTCCCTCACTGGAGATCTTCAAGCACCATCTGGGCACAGACCTGTGCCATGTGCTCTGGGATGACCCTGCTTGAGCAGGGAGGTTGGACCAGGTAACCCACTGTGGTGCCTTCCAACCTCACCCATCTTGTGATTCTGTGGGAGTGGAAAAGCCAAAAGAGGCAGTACAGGGATGTTCCATAGGATACAGGTTCATTGTGCAGAGCCAACAAGCCTTGCTCCAAAACAGAAGAGAAAAATGACTGCACAAACCGGCCCGCAAAGGCAGAAGCGGTGAGTGAATGATTCTGTTTGAGATTTTATTAATTTCTCACTGTATTGCTTCTGATTATTCCACAAAACCGGAAAGGACAATCTAGTTTAGACATCAGCAATCACAGTGCTGCTTTAAACCCTTCATAGACAGAGGGGGTTTTCCACAAAAGCATTATTCTTTTTTTCTTTAGTTAAAAAAAAAAAAGTTATTTAGGTATTTGTTTGTTTAAATTTTCCATGCAATCTGTGTGTCATAGTCTATTCTAATTCCTCCATAGTTTGCTGAATTTTAGCAAGAGTGCTATTCATCTGAAATCTCCACATCCTACTGTGAGTACTACAAGAATTTTCTAACATGGAGAACATGATGGGAAGAGTCTTCGCATTTTTACATAGAAGTTCATGTCGGTAGAAAGAAACAAAGCTGTTTTTGTAATTGACCAGACCGACATAATTTAATTTTTGTGGATGAATCTTTGGTCTCAACACTCTTCAGGGGATTGAGAGAACTTTATCAAAAGCAAGTTGAGAGTTTAAGACCTAGCATTACGTGACAATGTCAGCTATTATTTATGGGAACATTCATTTATGCACAGAAAGACAAAACCGAACAAATGCAAAAGAAAAAACCACACCTATGCAATCTGAGCTCCCATGGTTTCTTCCAGGAAGATGATTTCTGTATCTTTTGAGCTCTGAAGTAGTGCTCAGAATTTTCTGGTGATGGCTACGGTGCCTTTTAACTGGAACCTGGTTTGGTGTATATGGTACTTTGTAGTTTACAGTTCATCTTGCTATTAAAATTCAACAGCAACCGGACAAACAAGATATTAGACATACTTTGTTCCTTAAAGAAGATGAATGCCTGTGGATGTTAGGTTTCTGTAATATGTTTTTAATGTGTCTCTATTTTAAAGAAATGGCTGGTATGCCAATGCTGTTTTCTTGTTCTAGTGAGTAATGAAGCTTGGCTGGAGAAAAGGAAACACAATTCTAGTGAGTAAAATCTGTTTACAGTGAAATTAGGCCTGGTCTGCTTTGCTTCATGGTAGTTAAACAAAAAGTGTTTGCTTTCTTAGCACTGATTCAAAGTTTGGAACTCCTTGGTCTCTGGTGTAAGAAGGAGAGGACTTTCTGCCACTTTAGTGTTGGAAATTAACAATTGCCAAGCTCAAAGCACCCATGGTCTACTCTTTTTAACATCTACACATGGTGCAACAGAGATGGCACCTTATCCTTGCATTTTTGTATTTTGTAGTTAGACATTTCCTTGAAGAAAAAGTAAGTTTCTTCAGATAAATATGTTTATCCTCAGATAAACATGGGATCAATTTCTTAAAAGGTATTGTAAACAAATCCTTGTTTACAGTGGAACAATTCTGAGCACAGGCTTGTATTTGAGTCTGGGGAAAACACACTGAAGCATGCAGTCAACAGCTACAAATTAATCAGGAAATGTTTGGAAGTCTCTATTTCTAACCAAGTTGATTTCAGTGTTTGTGTTAGAAGAGCTGACTTTCTCTGAAGTGCCTTTGGTGTCCTTACGAAACCTTGCTTTAGCAATCCACCCAAGCCCATGCCTCTGCCCTTTATGTTCAGAACCATTTTTGTTCCTAGGTTCTGTGCCAAGCAAACTAAACAGACTATTGGAAATTTTCACGGCATCGGTACATGGAGTGTCTGCAAATCGTCTTTCATGGTTTGTTTATTATACTCTGTAATTTGTTCGTGAGAATAATATCAATTTTTGATCATTAATGAAACAAACAGTCAAATTTCGGGTGTTTGGGGTTTTGTTCCCATTAATTTTTAGCCAGCTCTTCTCAGATCTGTGTGAGACTTGGAGCTTTAACCTTCCAATTCTGGTTCTTCAATTATTCATAGTACAATAACCATGCAAGGGCTAAAACAATGGGATTCCCCTGCCTGTGGAAAACAAATCTTCCAGCTACATTCAATATTTAAACGCTGTCAAGCTATTAGTCATCGAAACTGGGAAAGAGTGAGAAATCGCTATTCAGACATGCTGATCAATAAAATATAAGAAAAAATTTATACACACTGGTCATTATCAGTTGCTCTTTTCGAAGCTGTAAATTGACTCAGTCTTCAGAAGGAAGTCACTGCCAGCAGAGCTGATTCACATCATCCATGCATTAGACAATTTATTTATCTGCTTTAAAATTCCTCGTAGCTAGGCTTTAAGTAAAAAAGATCTCACCGACCTGTCATCGATGATTGGCTTTTTAAAGAAGATTCATGATGCAATTTTAAGAGAAAAACATGTTCTGTATATTACAAAATACTTAGGGGTAAGACAGCTGATAACAATTGCTGCTGCCGAAAGCACTCCTCCTAATGGATTCCAAAGCCATGATGCTCTGCATGTGTGTGCAGTGTCTCTATCCTCATTTTCAGCTTCTGTTCTACATGTGAGAACCACATTTGTGCATGTATTATACAGCTTGTTGTTAATCTTGCCTTCTTTTGAGAAATCAGAGGCTGTAAGTAGTGTTTACAGAATTGCTGATTATGATTAGAGGGTTAAAGGAAAAAGGAAATTCCTAACTGATCAAAATTCAAGCGACACTAGGTAATCCTGAAACATATTTTTATCTTCACGTTTGGATGACATCTACCTAACGCCTTATCCAAGTCCAATACAGAGAAAATAAGGATGTTAAGTTGAAAAGAGCAAGGCAAGTAACAGGATAATTACTAAAGGGAAGGGCAAGAGAGGACTGAACAAAACAGGCATTCAGCAGGAGTAATAAGGATTGACAGAGTCAGAGATTCAGAAAGCTGGGGTTTGGTTTTGATTTGTTTGTTTGTTTTTGTCCTGGTCTTAAAGGAATAGCACAGCGGCTGCTCCTGCTGGCCCAGGTGGAGTTGTCCCTTTGTTCCCTGGCTTCTCACAGGGACTCCAAGGGCCATATTAAATCTTTGGCATTGCCATAGTCTTGGAGACAGATTGCCACCAAAATCTGTGTAACGAGCCAGAGCATCCAGGCTCTGCTGTGCTCTGAAAGCAATAACTCTTTGCTCAAATTAATATTGTATTTGCAGTCTGCAGTGAAATCAGTGCAGGGAGTGTGAGGAGGGCAGTTTTTACTGTCCTTCAAGGCTGAAAAGAACCAAGCCGAGATGTACTGGTCAATCATAGTATACAAAAATTCTGAAACTAAGAATTAATTGAGTCTGGTTGTCCAGATTGGGTAAAATAGAATTACAGACCTTTCTTTCATTTATTCATTATGGAATGGCTTTTAGTCAGTCTCTGAGTTGTAACATTTTACATTTAGATAAAAACAGAAGCAACACATAAAAGCACAGGCCTTGCAGGCTGGTTCCCTAAAAGACTCCTAGAATAATTGGAGGTCCTAAATTAACAGGACATCCATCAAATCCCTGTACCTGTCTCTGAATATTATTTTCTGTGCAGTGCTAGTAGTGGACTTGGTTTTTGTTTTGTAATAAGTGGTCACAGAAAGGAACCCCTCTGGCACCATAGCCAGCAGGTGGCCAATCAAACCACATCTGGTGGAGAAAAAGGTTCATTTTCAGCACCAGATCTACTAGAGTATTTAATCCTTTCTTCACTGCCACCATGGCGGGAGAAGCGTGGGAGTGGACAATGCAAAGGGAGTGCATGTAGGACATACTTACTGTTTGACAATTTTTAATTTAGCAAGTGACTGGCAATACCTAGTGATGGTGAAAACAAGTTCTGTCTTTACATCCTGCCAGGAGAGGGATTGTATGGCAAGAGGAGTAGAGCTTTATTGAAGTAGAAGTGAATGTCTGAGCAGCAGGGAAGGCCAGCTTTAATTCTCTGCTTGCTGGGCTATAAATCCTAGTTCTCCTTCCACATGAGTTGAACAGTGCTACAGAAATAGCTTTTTCAGACAGGTGTGGGTTTTTCTTCAGGCATGAAAGCTGTGAAAGAGCACAAAGGAAAGCTATTTGAACTCCTCATCTAGCAAGTGTATTAATAAAGTCTAGGATATTGGCAAAGTGCTGCTAACTCTCTTCATTTCTAAATCAGCAGGGTAAGCTGAAGTAACTGTCCCATTAAATGAAATCATTGCAAGAAAGTAAAAAGAACTCTTGCCTGAAATTTTGCAATACTTTTTGACACTGTTTGCCAGTAGTCAAGCAACACTTTTTCATATGCAGCAAACTATACAGGTGCTATAAACCTCAAGATTCTCAGAATACAAATTAACCCAAAACTGGGTTGCATGGCAAGTACTAGTGTCATCATGTAGGAGAGAAACTAAGAGGGAAGGCCACGGAAAACATGATGGCAACATACTGGAAGATAAGAACAGAGGCATCTAAAGGTGCTCTTTCCGTGTCACCCAGTTTGGGTGACACCAGTAATTTGTACTGGTCGCTGTATTAATAATCTTAGACTCGTCCTAACAGCACACTCTGGTTTGTTTTTTTCACTGTGAGCCATTTGCTAATCAGTGCAATTCAGATATCAGGATCAAGAAAACATGGCATATCTTATCCCCAGCATTTTCTGAAATACATAAAGACCAACTGAGGAAGCCTTATCTTTCAGCAGAAGCTGCTGTGACTGATAGCCAGTGTCTAAGAAGACTTTGGCACCCGCTCAGAGATATTGAAACTTCAGATGTCGTCAACTATTGCTAGTATTGTTAAATGGAGTTCTGCCAACAGATGAAAAGGAACAAAGGCAGGAACATCAAAGATGATATAATGTTCAGAAAATTCTGAACTAGTCCATTAACACAAGGAAAACGAGTTTTATAATCCTAGATCAAAAGTAACAAATTGAGACCTCTAGATATAATTAGCTGAGTTGTGTTGGGATTTCTTTAACAACTGTCATGGCATCTTTTTATATCATCAAAAAGTTGCCCACTTTTGACTCCTTTGAATATGCTCTCTCTTCTTTAAGCTTGCTAATTAGCAGCAAAAATGCAAAGAAAGTGGGAGACTGTTTTGCATTCAGTAAGAGAAAAGTAAGTAAACTTGTCATGTCTGCATTCAGCGACACAGATATCGTTCTGGTTTAAATCCTTGTTTAACTTCTGGGTGAGGCCTTGCCGTGTCTCCTTTGGATGTGAAATTATATCAACAAAACTGGTTTTACACATGGTTTTCTTTGCTCATCATCCAGGGCCTGCTGACTAGATTTCCAGGCAATCATGGGCATTGCATAACTTCTGCCCTTTCATAGTCTTCCTTTTAGAAAACATGTCTTTAGTTGAAGGAAAAAACCTTAGACTAGTTTAAGGATAAGCATATGCATGACCTGTCACCTTCCACTGCAGGCAGCCTTCAGGAGGGGAGCAGTACCCACAGCTGAAATCACCTTGTGTGGATCTGACAGAAGGGTCTTTCTAGGTGATTATTAAAGTCTCCTTTGAATAATAGAAATCAGTGGAGAGAAGAGACATGTCAGGTGTCACAGTTGAGGCGGATACAACACACACAAATTCTAACATAAAGTGCAGACAAAAAGTGTTTATTCCACAAGCCAGTGTCATATATATACACCTTTGTATGTTTGTCATTCCAGTTAATTGTCTACTGGTTGCTTAACTACTACAATAGGTTCATTGGCTATTTTAACTATACTATACTATTATTACTTGTCTACAACATAGGCATCTCAAGAATCCAAACAAACACCAGCTGCAGATGTGTTGCCATTTACTCCCTCTATTGTTTTGAATTTCTTGCTTCTCTTGATTAAGTTTCTCACAGGTAGGAATGGACTGTGCTGAGACCACTGTCAGACTCAGACTCAGACAGGCTTTCTGACCTGCTATTAATTCCCGCAGTCAGGCTTCTTGGCTCTGACCAGAGCTGAGCAACACCACAATTCTTCCTATGTTACCAGATAGAAGAGAGACTTTGCTTTAAAATTTTCCCAATTGGAGGCCAAATGCTGTATCTCTTGTCTCAAGCAAAGCTGAAAAGAGGACTATCTGCTACCTAATTTCCACCAGTTCCTGGCAGTGTCAAACACACCAGTTGTTTGCAATCTAAATCAGAAGGCTAGGATGCTATCATGGATGCTTCCCTCATGCCGGTAGTGCCTCTGAGGTGGGTCCAGAGTACTTTTTTCCTACAGTGAGGATTGTATTCATGATATTGAAACAAAGTACTTGGTTTTCAGGAGTCTCCAGCTGTATTCAAAATGGTCCCAATCAGCAAAACCTGCAATCATCTTCTGAAATCACAAATATATAATCCAATAATAGATATCTTTCATCAGTCTGTACAAACCATTTAAAAAAAGAAAATATAATTCCACCTCAACTACCTCTTCTCAAATTGATCTCAATGGAGCCAAGAATTTAGGCTGCTAAGTTGTAGTACTATGGATTGATTTGTATACCTCATTCTCCAAATGTGTTTTTCTGAAAAAAAAAAAAAGAGAAATACTGGGGCCTCAAATCTCAGAGCTATATTCTTTTTAAATTCAGAAAAAATTAAAAAGACCCATTAGAAAACCCCCTTCATTTTGTAGCAACAGTACTGAGCAGTTTCCATGGAAATATCATTTGTGGGAGCAGGAAGTGTTCATTTTACAATTAAATTATAGGAGGTAGTTAAATTTTTGATCAAACACATATTAGAGCATGGAGAATTCCCAGCCAAGTGCCTCACACTGTTAAAAATAGGAGAATCACTTCAGTATCCGTGCAGTGCTGCCTGGAGTAATATGTGGAGAGAGGGGGAATATGCAGGAAGTAAAAGAGTGTCTGCAACTTCCATCGGTGAAAGACTCCAGTTTTTGGCTCCCATATGGCAAGGATTGAGCAATGGCTGGGTTTGGCTCACGCTTGCAGGCTGACCTCAGATGCACTCCTTGGCTCATTAACCGTGAGAACCAATGTAGGATGTGACAACTGCAGTGTTTTGCAATTATGTAATTACTGGGCAGTGAAGTTATAACTAAGTCCTGGTCCTGAAGGTCTGTCTGCACTGTGGCTACTGCTCTGCCATCTTTACTTACCACAGCCCATGTGGATTTGGTGGCATTGCTTACAGTGAGCTGGCTCCAGTACGTGCTGTGGCATGGCCACATGGAACATCGCACAGGATGATCAGATGCCTGGAAAGTTAGATAATACAGGCAATTATCCTATGTGGAGTACTCTATATTGCTGCAAGTAGGGTGCTAGTGATACTAGAGTTATTTTAAGCTGAAATCAGGCTTATATGTCCCAAAAGAGTATATACATGCCCTAGCAAATTTTTTGGGGAGAAAGTGTTGAGAAGCTCTAAGAAGCTGGGCTGAAGGGAAGAGGCTCACCAATCGGAAAAAAAGCAGTAAGTGGAAAGCTGCCGTGGGTGTGCTGCTAAAAAGGAGAACGTGTAAAGACTCTTGAACTAATATAGAAAAGGTCCAGAGAACAGAAGAGGGCAGGTGTGAGGCTCCTTGGTGTGGGGAGGAAGCAAGTACAGGCTGATCCCTCAGGGGTAGAGATTCTGGCCCAAGCAGTGGGAAGGACTAGTGAAGGTGGTGGCAGCCTTCTGAACATATATAAACCTAAGGCAAGATCTTGGAGCAGAAAGTGCAAGGTCTGATGACAGATTTACAGAGATATTATCAGCAACATGTGTGTGTGTGCCCACAGAAGGTGTCAAGAAACCTTCTGGTACTTACCTTTCAAGAGGAGCCTGCCTTCTGCTTGGTGTTTGGATCAATGTGTCCTTGCAACTTTGTCTTTTCCTGATCTAGTTATTCCTCAGAAAGCTTAAATCACTGCATAAACCAACGTTAGGAAGTTGGTGTGTTTCTGCTTTTTTAAAAGGGACAAAAGAAATGTGGAATTACTGTCACTAGACTCGAAGTTCCAGATTCCAGGTACTGTAGGAACTCTTTACTTATCTGAGAGTTTTAATGGTCTTCCTTGTAACAGATTGCAATGGATGAATTGCTGCTCTTCAGAAATCATGGCTCTGACTTGTCACCTTCCAAATCATCAGACTAAAAAAAAAAAAAAGAAGGGATAATTTTTCTTAAAAGGCTCTTTTCTTAGCCATTATGATATTCATATAAGCACTAGAATTTCTCTTTCTCTGAAACAAAATTTGAGAATTTTAGATATATTGGGTCTTTAAAGAATGCACTACCGTAAGAGTCGTTTGATAATAATGTAAGTTTAGGGTGCAGAAGTTAAAGTCTACAACTTAGAAGAATCAAGAACCTAAACATTTTTTCTAGCACAGGTTCTTATTCAACCTGGCTTAAAGTCAACTTGATTCTGCAGTGGTGCAAATTCTTTGTATGCTTTTATATCTCTACAGCATGCTGGTCTGAAAGGAAATCGAATTGAGTGCTGTTTCTCGCACATTTCTACATATTAGTGATCCCATGAGCTGCGAAGTGCCGAGAAAAAATCCACTTAGCTTTGGGGTTTAAGCAAGACTGTGATTATATTGAGTCCAGCTACTCAGAATACCAGAAAAAAAAGCCATATTATTTTCTTCAGAGACTGTACAACAGCTTTAGTATCTGTTCTCCTTTCCCACTGTAAATTATAATTTTCACACTGATTCCAATTTTGCCTCAGCAGTGCAGTGAGGTATCACTAAGTGTTTTGTGAAATGACCTCCCTGTGTAAGTGCAATAAAAATCCCATGAAAAATGCGAATAGTCATTAGGATTGTGTATGAGAAACCCATTTTTCTAATGGGTTCTTCATGATTTCCTACTGGACATCAAGTGCAGAGGTGTTAATTCCACATTTATTTGCAAGTAGAAAATCAAATTTGCTTATAAAATTCTAACTTTTAGACAATGTACCCTCTGCCATTGAAACAACTCTAGAAAATAAACTCTTCTGAAGATATAGAGATGGAAGCTTCAGACACAGGTATTTTGAATACCTGAAGCCATCCACACAAAAAGTTTGCACTAGCACAAAGAGATTTCTATGCTCAGTGCAGAGCCGCCTGTGAGGAGAGGACCAAGCCATTCTCCCTGGCTCTGTAAAAATTCCATCAGACCCTTCAGGGAGCCACACTTTTCAGGAACTGGGGAAGCCCATCATGCTTTTCCCATTCTGGGTGCTGCTTCATAACTTATTTTATAGGTTAAACTAAGATTGCTCCAGGGTGGACCTTTAAAGATGCTGCTTTGCATGTGGATTTTCTTTTGTTTTCCTTCTCCTAATTTTTGGAGTTGTGAATGAAAGAAGAGTGGAGTGATTTTGAGCCTTCCTTGGTCTTTTGCAGTGGTGTAAACAACATGCTGGGAGGAAATTACCTTGTAAATAAGAGCATTTCAGAAAAGTGGCATTTTCCTTAATAGCAAGGCATCATGATTCCCCCAGGAATATGTGTTATTACTGCTGGTAGCTGTTAGGGGACACTGAGCAAACATTACCACATTATAATAAGGCTTGAGTTATGGTCAACAAATGCTAAATTTCTCTCATTAAGAGAAGAAAGTCTTCAAAAATCAACCAAGTCTGGCTTAAGCCATGTGCCAGATTGCTACTATACTAGCAAGAGGTCACATGGAGGACAGGTAACGGGCTGAAAAACACAATGCAAATGCAAAGGATCAGTTTTACCATTTTCCTTGCTCTTTCTGAAAATAGAATGAGGAAGAGAAAGGATTTTCTAGATGTGCAAGAGAAAATCAGCACGTAGATTTCCTGACTGAAGAAGGAAACAAGCAATGTTTTTACTTTGTAAAGGGGTACCACTGTTAAACTTCCCAGATGAGGCTGGGAATGACGACCTCCAGGGATTTCCAGAAGTCATGTAGAAAGGCTTCAGATAAATTTATAGGCTGTCAGGAAAGTCTTTCTACTTTCCTTCCAATTTATTTAGGTGCATCAGTGGTTATGCAAAGTAACTAAATAAGGCTGAGCTTCTTCAGGTGTGTTCCCAGTTTCCAAGAGATCTCTGATTTTTGTCACAGCTTGCATATTTGATTGAAAAATTAGAAGGACTAGATCGCTGTTGGATACTCATAAATCATTTGGTTTGGTGCTGTGCAATTCATGACAGGGACAGTGTTTCAGCAACGTTTTACTGCAAGGGAAAGTCAGTGATTGAAAATAGAACAGAAAACTGTCCAGTGAACACATTTTTTGGGTGAGTGTGTGTAAATAGCTTCAACAAGAACCTGAAGCTGAAACAGACCTATTCCTACAGAGTATGGAATTACATTTTTAAAAATATTTAATTACCCATAGGCACTTCTTGCTGGGCTTGAATTTTCAGTTGAATCCTATAACTTGTTTCTAAAACCCTACTGCTAATAGTTTTTTATTCTATTCCATGTAAGTTAGGAGAATAAAAGCATAAAACGGATAGAGTTTTTAAATTATTGTTATTTGCCTAGAGTGAAAGCAGAGATTTTTTCCTAAAGCCTGTTAGCACTGTAAAGAGTATAACAACTGGTGAAAATTTATAGATGTTTAAAAATTTATTTTCTGCAGGAATTGTCCTCTTCCATGGTAGTGAATATGAACAAGGGCAATTTTCTAAAACAGTCAGAGTTTTATACTTTAATATAGAGTGATAAGGATTTTATTTAGCTAAGAGGAGGAAAACTGCTGAAGGGAACACATGCTGCTTTAAGTGCAGATACTCTTTAAAAATATTTCCATGTATTAGCAGATATTTGTTTAATAGATTTTACCTGGAAAGTCTCCTTAGGGGAAAGATCTGGTTCTCAAAAGCAGTGATTGATACCAAGTGCTTCTCACAAGGCCTCCATGGAAGGGCTGCTCCCCTTCATGGCTATCTCGTGGAAAAGCACATGATAGCCTAAAAGTTCTCCTGATAGAATGGACTAGTCTTGATCAAATCAGAGGAGATAATGGAGGTTACAAGAAAACAAGTTTGAAGAAATTTGTGGCCTCCTACAAGAGGAATTTTTCTGTGATGGTCATCTTTAAAAGTTCTCTTTTTATAGAAATCAAACAAGTTACTTCTCTAGTGACAATTTACTGCTGAGTGGGTAGAGCAAGACTCACAGTGAAAATTTTATTGACTACCAAAAGCACCCCCCAAGAGTAATCTAATAATTCATAGTCATTGTAACATCTGTCTAGATAAAATATTATTTTTCTTCTGTTTGCATTTTTATAGTCTCTACATCTATACCAGATGTCATTTTGAAATTGCTGACAACCTCCACCTCCACAAAGAGACTGTAGAGGCTGTTTAAATTTTCCTACTTTTGGTGGGGAACAGGTATAACAGTCCTGTAGTTTAATTTATACCTTTCTCCTGGTAATTGGAAACCCAGCAGTAATAATTGGGATCAATGTTGCTGAGCTGCAAGACAGAGTTATCACACAGAGTGAGATTATAAAATCTTAGACTTGTTCGGAGAGGGAAAGGATGTGAGTCTGTGGGCATGGGATTACTCACCAGTCTGGCAGGTCCCTCCCCTGGGAAAAAGGAAAAGGAGGAATATAACCTTTTTTCCATGGTACTTTGGTATTACTTACTGATAAAGATGCTCACTGCTCAACTGAACTGAGACAGGTAGACAAAAAAAGGAATTTATGAATGAATTATTCACGGTCTTTCAGCTGAGGTGGTACTGGAATTTGTATGTCCATCCATCAAGCTGACCAGATCCTCTGCTACTGATCTTATGAGCCAGTGGTCCTCTCAAAATTGTCCAGGCATGCAGGACAACCTTGAGAAACAGCCTTTCTGCAGCAGAAATATTTCCTCTCTCTAACCCTTACTGCATAGGAGTTAATTGTATCTCCTGTACAACAAACAAAACAGTGATGTACCAAAACTCATTTCCGTTAGGAGGTATGTGAAGATAACCAAGGTCAGAGGATGACAGAGAAAAGAGGTGAGAAAAGCAAAGAGAAAGGACAGAACAGAACTTGAAAAGAACAGTTTGAAGAAGAGGGCTGAGACCCAGGAAACCCCAAGAAGAACCTCAGAAGACAGTTTCCCTGAGTCTTGAGCAATAAAATTCAAACAGAAAAATAAGAAAGAATTCAGGTAAAGGAAAAGTGATGCATGGAAAAATGAAAGGAAAGGGGCTAGATGGCAATTGAACCAAAATCTGTAGAGAGTAATCTAGCAAGGAAACTAGTCTAGAAATAGGAAAAATGAGAGAGCATATGGGAGCCAGGTGGACAAGGAGCTGGGAAGGGCAGATGGATGTGTCTTTGCCAGGACAGCACGTGCACGTTTATGAAGAGACGTCTGTCTCCTCATAAGTGAATTGAAGGTCTTCATAAGACTTCTCTGAGATTTGCAAATCTTGGGTTTTGCTGAAGCTGGCAGATGTCTCCCAGCAAGATTAATGATATACTAGTCTTTTTGAAGTTTTATTTCCCTGGAGTTTGGTCCCAAAAAATGCCATTGGACGTTTTTTGCTATCACCTTTGTGTCTTTAATTCTGCACTTCAGATAACGGCTTTATAATATTAACAACCTGATGACAACTCATTATACATTATTAGACAAAGATTTTATTGTTGTGAGTTAGGAATATTCTCATTATTCATAGGTATCGAGGGTATAGTTGCATTGGGCAAATAATTTTAAAGAAGTGTTGATAAAGTGACATGTCCTTTTAAATTTTGCTACACCGTATTTCAGAGAAATTTGTACAACCTCAGGGAGTTCAAGTTCTACCAGCAATGTGACATGTAATTTCTCTTCTCTGTCTTAGCAAAGAATTATTGCATTATTTAATCCTGGTATTTCTTTATGAAGAGAGTTTAAAATGTGTTTGGAAAATCTTTTATGAACTTGAAGTTAAATATTTAAACAATCATGTAGTGCTGTACATCTCTGTACACTCATATTCTAAAGATGTCAGACAGATGTTTTTGACCCAGGAAAGAGCAGGATGACTTTATACTGAAACCAAAACTATGCTTTTATTAGGTTGTCTTCTTTAAAACAAATTTTGTTTTAAAAAAATGGATCTTGGCAAAATGAATAAATCTACAAGTGTGATAGTTTCGACTACTAAAAAAACTTCAAATCTCCATCCCCCCCCCGAAAACAACTGAAAATAAGCAAACAAGCAAAAAACCTACCAAGAAACAACTAACTGTTCTGCATGCACAGTATTTCTTCCTTAAATAGCTTTTAAAAGCATGCTTAGCACATGAATATCGGCTCTGATGTTGACCTCAGCATGGGAATTGGCTGGTGTGGTGCTACATTCATTCTAGGAGGAGGGTCTCTCTCAGTCGTTAGACTCTTTAGGACAATTTTCATAGTTCATAAGCATCCAGTCTATTGTGGATATTACTTCATTGTCTCTTGGTTTTCAGTGGTGAATGTTGAGAAAATCAGCACTTATTTAAATCGCGGGTAGTGAAAACTGATCTCTGTAGCATGGTGAAAACTGCTTCCTTTGGCCAGCATAACGTCAGCTTCAACATCACTTAATGACAGTTCTCCTGACCAGGAGCCGGCCTCAGGGCATGGCTCACATTTTATGGGATGAACATATTTATCTTGTATTCAGTTACTGAGGAAGGCAAGAAATGGAAGTTCCTAAATATGGGATGTTTTAAGATGAAATGCTCTAAACACGTACAACTGAACATAGCAGGTTTTTTGAGATCAGCCAACCACAGTGATTCCCATTACCAATCTTGTAATCCATCCACTTGTTAGGGTTATAAGTCTCAGCTAAACCATGGTATTCAGAAATCTGAAATGTGAATAAAATAACCTAGATCCAGTTTAGATTAATAATAAAAAAATATGGCCTAGATGTCTAAAATACGAGAAGGTGGGGTTAACAAAATATTCACAATTTTAAAAGTTGTAAGAATATTCTGTGATTTTCACATAAGTGTATAAAGGCTTGGTGTGTACTCCAAGTTCTAGGTTAAAATTCAGAAGAACACAACAACAGATATTCAACATTAGACCAAATTCTTGTGTGCTTTTACAGGTGAGCACTATTAAGGAGAAACTGGTTTAATGTGCTTAGTGTTGGAATAAAAACACTATGAAGTATTCTTTATGAGAGACTTTATAAAGGGTTAATAAACACCTTTGCTTATACCATGCATTTTCCTTCAGAGTCCTATTCAATCATCCTTTTTCTCCAGGATAAGAGCTGTGATTGGCAAAGAACTTCTACTACTGTACTCATTATAGCTCCCACATATTTTGGATTGCATTACTTTTCCTATTAAAGTGGATGTGTCCCTGAAGAGGTAAAAATGAGGTGACAAATATCTGCATGCTACAGTGTGGAAAGTGACTTCATCTTGCTCTGTGAAAAGGCAAATGATGCATTTTCTTCACCTCTGTGGAAAAGAAGATATCCCTGTGTGCCAAGATGCTTAGAGATCAAAAGGTATCACCCAAATGTTACCGTGTTTACTGAGCTTCGTGGCCTCATAAAATGAGATAAAACGATGGAGTACTTTTCTAGTTGTTGATATGTGCTCCCAAGGAAGCAAAGCTGCTTCCTACTTCCTACTTCTCTTGTTCCTGGTGTTAGTCATCTGCAGCAGATATTTTATCAATGACTATCTAAACTAAGTATGAGAATCAGTCTCTGGAGGTTCTTCTACCAGCTTCTGGAAGGAGACCCTCCACTGGCACAGCATGAGGCAGTGCTAGTGGCTTTCCCCTGGGCAGGCGGATGCAGTAAGGTGAGCTTTGGTGGGAACTGCTCTGCCACGAGGAGTGAGTGTTTGGTCAGGCACAGGGGTCTGGGTGGCAGTGATGAAGTGGCTGCCCTTGGCACGAAGCTGCTCCTCACCCTGTGCAGGCTGGCAGACAGATGTGAGGAGTGCTGCCAGGTTCTGCCTGAGCTATGCATGTTATCGGCTCCTTACTTTCACAAAGGCTCAATTGCAGCAGGGATCGCTTTCAAATAATTAGCAGCAAATTTCCTCCTTGTAGCAACAGAAATTTAATCTGAGCGAGAGCCAGAAGCCCCACTTCCTCTCTCCCTGAAAGTCACTGCCGGGCTCTGATGAGACCCTCTTCTCCTCAGACGCTCACTGAAACCAGAAACCTTGAAACCAGAGCTGCTGTGCTCTCTAAGCAACACCGAGCTTGCCTCCTCCACAGAGGCTTTTGTCTCACCAAACTCACAGGGAAGTTTGCAGGGTTTTCTCTCTTTCTTTTTTTCAGCACCTATATAAAGCTCATGGAAGCAGCTGCTGAGTGTGTGGTTGTTTCTTTCAATCCACTCCCTTGAAGGTCACTAGATTTCTAAGAAATACTGTGCGTAGGCGCTGACTTCTGCTCAGCCTTAGAATCTTGTGAGGCTGCAATTGGGACGCACAGGTTTTAGGTGCAAAGACAGGTCTTGGCTCACATTCAGAGAATGTTCTGACTGAATGACTTGTAATTCTTTGCACTAGTACTTTTTTCTCTATTTGCTTTACATTGCACTGCAGGTTTTCAGCTTTTCACCTATCAAAAAGGGGTCATCTGGTCTTAGGGGAGTCAAGATGAAAAAGCAGAAGGTAAGATAAAAAAGCCCCTTCACACCATGACAGGCAGTGATGCCTGCCTGTACCTGCAGATGGGTTAGAAGTCAGACTGCCAAAATGTCTTCTGTCATAAGAGGACAGGCCCAACCTGTCCCTTGCTATTTTCTGAGAGGACCTGCAGAGATCAGCTCCTCAGCTTGTCCTTGGTGCCTAGAATTGCGATGGCTGTGAAGCCCTGCAGGAGGACAGACAGGCTGAGCACACCTTAGGGGTAGCTCTGAAGCTTAGCAGTGCTCACCCGAGTAACAGTCATCTGTATTTTCAATCTGTTCTGTCTTTATTCACACAGAAAGGATTTTTTCTAAATACATCTTTATAAAGTTCAGAAACAGTCTTTAAAAACTAGGAGATCCTCTCTTTCCTTTTGTGTTAGCAAGACAAGGGAGGAGAAAGTGATTTTCTTGGGCCTGCACTCTTCTCTTCCTCATTCTTTCTTTTCCTGTTTTATTACTACAATGGGTTCATACTCTTTCAAGATTAAAATAAGTCCACCTCAGCTTTTCCATCTAGCTTTAATTATGGGTTTAATCAGTGTTTGCAATACATGCAGACATAATTCTTATTTATATGCATAGAAGCCATTCTGGTTCATTACCAAGGCAGGCTTGAGGTTATCATCAATTGGCGTCAGGCTTAAACTTTTGACACAGGCTATTATTTTACTAAACATTTAAATTATTAAATGAAAGAATAATATGACAACATGACAAATAAAGTCCCTGGAAAATTACTTTTTTTCTACTTAAAACAATTTTAAATAAGCAAATAACTCTTAATCATATCCTTCATCCCAAAATTCTGAGTTCAGCACCTCATAAACGGAGATGTTCACACCACCTGCGGCACATATTAGACACGATTTATGGCGTGTCTGATAGATGCTGTTTCTTCTTCAGGTAGGTAAAGATTAAAGGCTCCCAGGCTCTGAGTACCGGAATGGGTAATCAGTTGTGAAAATAAATCATGCCTGTACATGCTTCACTATCTCCCAGGGACTGAGTAGGTCCTTCAGTTTGTTTGCAGAGGACACAAAGCTGGGCAGGAATCTGCTGGAGGGCAGGCAGAGTCTACAGATGGATCTGGACAGGCTGGATGATGGGCCAAGGCCAGCTGGATGAGGTTCAACGAGGCCAAATGTCGAGTCCGGCCCTTGGGTCACAACAAACCCAGGCAGCACTGCCGGCTTGAGGAACAGTGGCTGGAAACTGCACATGGGATCTGAGGGTGCTGGTGACAGCAGCTGAACATGACCCAGCATGTGCCTAGGTGGCCAAGAAGGCCAATTCCATCCTGGCCTGTACCAGCAATGGTGTGGCCAGCAGGACTGGGGCAGGGATTGTCCACCTGTACTCGACACTGGTGAGGGCACACCTTGAGTGCTCTGCTCAGTTCTGGATCCCGCACTGCAAGAAAGACACTGGGGTGCTGGAGTGTGTCCAGAGAAGGGCAGTGGAGCTGGGGAAGGGTCTGGAGCACAAGTCTGATGAGGAGCAGCTGAGGGAGCTGGGGGTATTCAGCCTGATGGGCTCAGAGCAGACATCATTGCTCTCCACAACTCCCTGAAAGGAGGGTGTAGCTGTCATGAGGAGGGTTGGTCTCTTCTCCTAAGTAGTAAGGTAAAGGATGAGAGGAAATGGCCTCGAGCTGTGCTGGGAAAGGTTTAGACCGGTCTTTAGGAAAAGCTTCTTTGCAAAAAAGGTTGTCAAGCACTGGAACCGGCTGCCCAGGGAAGCGGGGGTGATCATCCCTGGGGATATTTAAAAGCTGTGTAGATGTGGCCTTCAGGGACATGGTTTGGCAGTGGCCACGGTAGTGTTGGCTTCCTGGTTGGATTAGATGATGTTAAGTGACTTTTCCAACCTTAACAACGCTATGGTTCTGTGTTTCTGTGATCATTATTTCTGAGTACTGGGCTCAGAAGCAGGATCAGTAGCCGGCTAAGCAGGGGTTCTTAGGAATGTGGATCCATATGTGTATCCTGCTGAAAGTACTTCTTTCTGACAGGGAGCTTTCCCAAGACATTTTTACTGTGAAAATTAAAAGCTAATAGAGGCTGGTTTTAAACAGTTGCAGTAAAGAGAGCAGGCTTAAGGGAATTGTCTCATGGGTTATTTTTTTTAAAGAAGCTGGAATTATCAAGCAATTTTTTTCGGTTTTAGTTCTGAGTAGAGATATCATTAAACAGATGGGTGTTTCCACGTTTTATGGCAGTCTAGTTAATTAATTTTAATATCTTGAGTGTAAACAGCAGTAACATAAGCTCAAAAGTGCCTCAAGGTTAACAAATGCTTAAGAGCTTGTGCCAGTTCAGGTTTTGTATTGGGCCTTCAGAGCAAGCAATTAATTCTAAGAGCCTGTATCAGCTACCAAGAACTGCAGAAAAATAGAATTATTTGGCCTGCCAGTATTCCTTGACAGAAACTCTGTGGCTTAGCAATGCAAATAATTCCATGAAAAGAAAACTGCACAACAAAAGAAAGCAAACTCAATCACAATGAACAGTATTTACTGTTTAGCTCAAAAAAAGGTTTCTGCTAATTGTCTAAGCCTGGAATGAAGCTGAGGTTGTTATAATATATGTAAAGCAGCAATGCAACATATTCAGCAATTTCTTAATCCCCTCAGATCCACTAGAGTTTTAAATCACAGAGTGTTATGATTGATAACCTGATATAGGTTTTCCGGGTTTAGCTTCTCCTGTGACCAGTAGATGTAGTCCATTGAAAAAAAAAATCTTAACAGTTTTTAAAGTAGTGTTAACCTCCATATATACTCCCATCAAGGCAGGGGAGATACAAACAAAAGCTAGTGTTGATACACTACAAATTCAGTGTCATGTTACAACTAATGGGCCAAAGAAGCTTTTTTAAACCATTTCAGTAGAGCTTTCTCATCAGAGTAATCCGTCCTTGCCACTACTCATTAAATTCAAAGTCAGTTGAAGTCTCATGGGGGAGTTTTTCTTGTATTTCATGTGATTTGGGAGAGAACCATATCACATAAGCAGCATCATAGCTTCTAACAGCTAAAAGGTGACTGAGAGGCCCTAAAATACAGTGAGTAACAGAAATACATAAACAAGAAAATAAGCATTGTACAATGGCCTGGGAATATCTATTGCAGCTGACAGCTGTTGTACAGAGCACTCAGTAAGGAACACAGTGATCTGTCATCTGAACCATAAAATCAGTTTATAGTTTCAGTTAAATTAATTTATAACTGCAATCAATCCTGTTAATTGGTCAGCATGGAATATGAGGAATAGCAACACCCCTGCACTTGAGAGTTAACATGTTACAGGGGATTTAATTTTAGTGTGACAGTAAGTATAAAATTATTCGCTGGCCATGAAGATAAATTTATAACACTACTGGGTTCAAATAGATCTCCAAAGTGTATAACCAATTAATCATTTTGATTGTGCAGACAATGAAGCATGCAGCAATGTCATGTAACTGCAGCATAAACTTAGATTTGTTTTTGTTCAAATCATACCTTTTTTTCAGGCCTAATATTACAATCATCTGCCTGAGCATGTAATTTTATACCTTAGTGGTCCTTCCATTGCTTTATGCAGAATCAGTATATTTAAACTAAAGGGATTGAATCACTTTGACCTCATATGACACAAATTCTGCTGAGCTTTTAGTTGAAATAATCTGAAGTACCCAAAATATTTAGGAACCTTTTATTTTAAGGTATACTTTGCTTAACATGAAAGGAAGAGAATAAGATGCTTGGGTCCAGAATGGATATATTGACTCTTCCAACTGATCATTTGCCCACTACTGACAGAAATTTAAAATCTACAAATTGCTATGGAAGTTGCCCAGTGTTACCCAGCTACGACAGGGCTAAGGTAGTTCTAGTGTCCAGCTGGCATCCTAAAATGGGCCTTTCCTTCGGGATGTGGGTAGAGGAGATCCTCTGGTCCTCTGAGACCTTTCTGGCAAGCCTCTCTGGGAAGCCTGTGGCCATCAGAAAAGACTGGGATCTTGCCAATTTTTGTTGTGCCTATGGTAGGTAAGAGGTGCACAGAAGTCACATGTTTGGTTTTACAGTTTCATTGCCCCAGGGGGGAACATACAGGAAAGTTGGAGTGTAGAACACAATTTTAACAAAGGAATTTTCACATTATTTGAAGGTCAGGTACCCACTGCTAATGGGAAACATAAAGAATCTATACTCTTTCATCCAAACTGAATGGCAAGATACAGTCATAGAACAGTAAAAAAATCCCCCAAAAAACCAATCAACCCTCTCCTCCTCCCCAGAAATCTCCCACAAAACCTCCCACAAACTCTGGAGGTTTGGCTTCGTGTCTGAGTGATGCTGACAGTTCCAGTTCTGCACTCTGAGCACTTGTGTCAGTTTGCAGTTGACAAGAAAAGGATTAGATTAAAAAGCAGAGAATTAAAACTAAGATGCATTAGCAGTTGATTACTTTCACCATGAAAACCATCTTGGCTTTATTCAGTAATGTTTTTTACTTTCTTTTGCCATTGCCATTGCATTAATTTTGGATATTGTTACTTCCTCGAAAGTAATTATCCAGCCTACATATTTTCTTGATTCAATGAATAGATAAAAGTCAGAATTGCTAAGAATAATTTTAGACATCTGACGGAACAAAATGCTCAATATTGGTTTTGTGTAAGAGTTTCTAAAGGTTGAAGCCTTCATTTGTAACCAAGCAATCTGCAATTGTTTGACAGGTCTTGTGAAGAGATGCTTGTTTCAGCCACAAACCATAATTTTGAATAGAGTGTAATTTTCCCAAAGGCTGCTGTCTCTATCATGCTTCCACAGCTATAGGTGTACACAGCTGTGGAGTATAATCAGAATATTCAGAATAAAAACCTTAATAAAGATCCATGGCATAAAGGAAGCTCCTTTTGTTAGAGGAGCACGGAAAGTTGAGATGACGTGAATGGCGTGGGCTGGGGAGAGCTGTTGCTGACTGCAGCTCTGCCTCTGTTCTGCCATGTGGCAATTCATGATTTTGGCTTCAGCTCGGTATAACAAAAAAAATATTTCAATGTCTCTAAGTTATGTGCATATTTCCCAGCTTTGCTGTAGTTTGTCTCTAAGAAATAAACACAGAAAAATAAATCTTGCCTTCTCAGACTGCTGTAAGTATGAAGTGTTTGCACACTCTGAGATGAGCACTGTAGCTTCCCCGCTGGAGGAAGGAAAGTGAATGGACGTGGCATCTTGTGATACTGTGGCACAGTAAAGCATTGAATTCATTCAGAGCTGTGGTAAAAGACATGTTTTAACTATTTCACGTAGTTAGTGTTAAGGTATGATGAACACATGCCCCTGTGTCATGGGAGACCCTTGTGGTGAGTGCATAAACAGCACAGTAACTCACCTCCTCGAAGGGTGCAGGGTGCTTTTATGAGTCAGTGTTGTAAAGTATAAGAAATATTACAGTAGGATGCAGGAGGGCAGCTGGTGGAGAGATAGAGGAAGGGCAAAAAGCCCAAGGAAGGGGAGGGTTTGACCGTTGTTCTTAATGACAAAGAGCAGCAGCAGCATTTCTGTGGCATTCTAAGCGTGGTGGGGTGTTTTGATGATCGGCTGGGGCTTCTGCCAGCCCCTCTATTGCTTTTGTCTTACAGGGGATGAAGGTTTGACCAACAGACTTTTCCCTCAGGTGGTTTATAAGAAAAAATGTGCCAAAATTTATAAGAACTATTTATAAGAACGTCCCTTCTGTGCTGCTCTGTCTCTCACAACAATTTTAAGAGTCATCCTAAAAATTCTCTAAAAAGGTATGCAAGATCTTTAAGTCCTTACTGTGAAATTTGCACTACATACCACACATGAGTAACATTTCTGTTTTTCCTTTAGTTTCCTCTTTTTTTTAGAGAAAGACTCGGAAAAAATACAAATACAGCAGGTGGAGGACATCATCTTCACCATCAGCCTCTCACCTGTTTTGCTTCTCCCTTGAATAAAATTACAAATAGCAATGACCCAGCTAGTAAGCTGGGAATGCAGTTGTCTTGGAAGTGAGTGGTGTTCCCTGTGCTTGGAAATGGTGGATTACTGCCTGCCGACCAGACTTTGTCAAAATCAGCCACCGGACATCAGCAAAAAGTGAGTAATCCTGTACAGCAACACAGGACCAGCACAAATCCAGGCATGAGCAGGAAGGGCCTCCAAGGGTTGTCCTTGAAAAGGGATTGCTCACTGAATGAGAGCTAAGAAGAATTTTAATTACTCTCAGAACGTGTTTTCCTTGTCTGGAAACGGTCGTTTTTGCTGCATCCAAAGTAGACTGCAAGTACCAAGTCAGTTAAAAGTTAAGTGTAGCTCTTCACAATTCATAACATGCTGTATAAATAATGCAGCACAGGGTATAGAAACACAAACAGAATTATGGATAATGTTGTGGAAATTACTGAGGGAGAGACATTCAAGCTAATTTTAAAAAAACCCAAACTACCTAAAATGCTTTGACTTGGGACTTCAAAGTTTTGGTCTGCCAAGCAGAAAGAGTTTATCTGGGGGTTTAAAGCATTTTTCCATGGGGCTTGTGAATTTTTAAGATCTCCTTGTTTTTCCCCTATACTATACTCAGTGGGAGTAGATGTTTACTCATTTTGGTTTACTTCCCAGCACTATTACATTTTTGCATAAATCATTTTACAAAGAATGGTGTTGTGAGCTCGTTCTGCTTGTTCTGGGTGCTAGCACACTGGCATGCTCTGCCTGATCAAAGAAATGAGTCTGCCTCACACTGGGGGTGAATATATTCTCATCCCTGCTAAACCAAGGGTAGCCTTCTGGTTAAAAAAATCCTTCTTGAAAGCAGGAGGTGCATGCACATTGCTATTTCTGTGAGAAGTTTCAAGAAGCTTGTTACAAGTGTTGGCAATAATATGGCTCTCCAGATGCTGCACTCCAATACAAATATCTTAGATCTATCTTACATACATGAATTAACTCTCTAAACATGTCAATAATAGCTAGTATCCTAGAGCAAACAGAAATAAAACTCAATGAGAGGTTTTAAAAAACCAAAGTACTAAATACTGATAAATTCGGTGACTGTGAGATAAAGGTTTTCTCTTTCACAATTAGCACAGAGATTAATTCTGCAAATTATTTTTAAAAGGTTTCCTAGGATGGTCTTTCAGCATCCTGTAAAGATGCTTCAACCTTGAAGGACAGTTGTTCCCAATGCCTGGGGCTATACTTCCAGCAGCAGTCTGCTTTTAACACCTCTGCAATGTCACTGTCTCCTTTTTGCATGTTACAGTTTAAAAATAGCAGAAACTGTAAATGTGTTCTAACATTATTACTGGATTACTTCATACTGGACACCTGCACTTTATGCATTTTAACTGAGAATAAGGTGTAGCAGGGAATAGCCTGGAATTTTACTTTCAAGAACATTGTTTATTTCTCCATTGCAGTGTGAAAATTAATGGCGGTTTTGGGCATAATAATTGAAAACCAGAGAGTGTTTTCCTCCTAGGCTTGTGTGCTGGGCTCTGCAGGATGTGTTCTGCTGAAGGCTGACTGTGAAAAATCTGTGCTTTCATGTGTCTGTGATACTGACTATGGCAAGGGGGAAAATGCTGCCTTCCTACCATTTGCACTGCTTGTCTCCTGATGGGAGAGGGCTGGAGGAAGGGCTGGAGCAAACATGGACTAGCTCTTGGGGTCTGAATTTCCACATGACTTTCTACCAGAGGGTCTGTGGATACACTGACAGATTGTTTTATTTACATTTAGATTACGATTAGAATAATGCACTTTGCTGATTTGCTTCTTGGCCTCTGCTTTCCACTATGAAGATGATTCAGTTGTGTGGATTTCTGAATTGGGCCTCTGAAAGGGACAAAAGAAAGTATTTTAAATTCGATCTGAATTAGCTTGGAATTTAAGAAGGTGCCTTTAATAAAAAGCCATTTGGTCATGACAGCTGTTGGACCAGTTCAGATGATAATCAGTAAAATTTTATCCATTCACACCAGTGTTAAATTGTACTCTTTGCTTGAGAGAAACTCACTTATTTTCAAAGAGCTATTTTGACTACATGGATTTAACTTCTTTGCAAGTAATTAAACACTAAACGTGCAGCATTTCAACCACAGAAAGTTCCTATGTCTCCACCTTCCAACAAAAATCAAAATTTTAGGACACTGTTTTGCTGAAGGTGTTCAAAAATACTGAATTTAAACTTTCGAATATATTTTTGAACACAGAAATGTAGTTTATTGCCTAAAAATAGTTGATCAGTATTTCCACAATCAATTTATTCTTCAGCACTATTTGATTATTACAAATAACCAAAATTTACTTCAGTCACTACCTATTATATCTGCTGAGGGGTAAGCTTGCACATTTGTATTTGATGATATATATACAACACTGAAGTAATTTAAACCAGTTTACAACTTTTGTGATCACATCACAGATATCAAAGTATCTATCTTAGTGCATTTAATTTGATTTCCCTAAATATATAACTGAGCATTTAAAAAATATTCAGTAGAGGTACTAACTCTGTTTCTGAATTAATTTGTACTGGTAATTGTTATAGTCTAGGAAAGTAGTTACACATTGTTAAAATACTTCGCAAATGCAGCTTCTCTGTGTACTATCCCGGGGATGTTGACTTCCTTTTACCATGCAAGATTTCCATAGTGTTCTAAAATTGGGCATTAGAACTGCCAGTTCTAAGGCTGCTGCTCATTTCTTTTGTATGTTACTATGCACTGTGTTGCATGTCAGTATTCAGTTCACTTTAATAATTTAGTTAATGTCAGTTACCAAAATCTGATCTACAGCACTCTTCCTTATAAAACTTCTAATTCTCTTCACCAGAAGAAGCATTTGGGTTGTACAAGGGCAAAAGAGAAATCGGTGCTTTCTTGTAATTTCTAGTCTGTTCTCAGGCCAGTAACAACTTGGAGACTGTCTAATGTAATGTAAAACAAATAGTCTTAGCCTCAGGAATACAAGGGTACAACTGGGTTATTTTACAGGTTGCCCCCCTCTCTAAAAACGAACTTCTTACAGTCTAATGAAAGTAAATCTTGAAGTGATTGTGAAATGATTCATGAGTTTCAGATGTTTTTCTCAAAGCCAGCTGACACCAGTAAATTTTAGTCCCTATGAGGAATTGCCCATGCTCATGTACAACCCTGCCAGCTTCTGTGGCAGATGTGCTCCCGTCCTTACTGTGAGCACCCACATCCGAGGGGAGATGCTGAGTGCACGCTGGTGTGGAGGTTGCTGCAGCAGGCATCAGGGCAGATTTTTGAAGCTCCTGCTTGGATGTGCATGCAACATAAATCTTGTAGTGTCCTGCTAAAATTATAGTTCTTCTAGATTGCTCTACAGAGAAAAGCACAGCTGTGATAGTGTCACCATAGCGAAGCAGGAGGGTTATGAATGGTGTGGGCTTGTGAGGAGATTTCCTCTGGTTGTGGGCTTTTTCTTTATTCGAGCTCCCAAGATAAATGTCTGCCATTGATTTGCAGTGCCTTCTTTCTCTACTGTGAGGAATATTGCTGCTTTTCTGACAGTGCATACATCCTGCGTCACAAATCAGGGTGGGATGTTAGCTATTCACTGTACAAGTCAGGCTGCTTTGGGCCCTAAGTGTTAGAATGTCACCTAAAAGCTCTTCCCCGAAGGAAACCAGGCCTAAGGGAACCTGGTTTTCAACAGTATTTGTGCTCCTAGTGAAAACCCTACCCTTCAATTGACTTTGGCATCCTCTAAAATCTGCTGTTGAACTCCACAAGTGCCCAAATTCACTGAGCACAGCACTCCTGCAAAAACTGACCTTGCCTGAAGCAGAGGCTCAAAGTCATGCTGAAGTCCTTGTGGCACCCAAGTGGATTCAAACTAGAGATTCCTCCCCTTTCCTTGCTGGTAACGCCAAGCCATTCATCTGTGCTATGGCTACATCTGCCTCTACTGCTCCTGCACATGTCTGTCTCTCTTTAGGAACCCTGTGAGGCAGTCCTGTTAGGAGTTTTTAGAGTTACACGAACAGTAAGGAAAAATAAAGGCCAGAGGTAAGTGAATGAGTCCAAACTGCAAGCACTGCAGACACCTCATCTGACAGGCAGGGAGATTTGGCCATAGAGAGGTAAAGGGTTAAGGCTTTGAGATGGAATTCAAACAAAATTTTTTGAGGGTTGCAGAAAAAAGCCCCATGAACTTCTAGAGGATTTTATGGCCACTATAGGTAAAAAAATTACGATCTCTTTATAGTGACAACAGGCTGGAAAAAATGTAAAATTTTTTAGTACAGGCATGCAGCTTTTGGGTTATTTGCCAGTATGTAGCAGTAGTGAGATTGCAAACATTTTAGAACACAGTTTTTAGTGCTTAAACAAACAAAAACTATGCCCACAAACACTGTTCTTGTAGTCCAAAGCACATAACAGTACAAAGAACCAGTGTGGGTGGATGGGGTTTTGTTGCTGGTTGGCTTTTGTTTTTTTAATTCCATCCCATTTACCATCTGGTTTTGGTCCTAGGATTTTTAAACAAGAAATCATGCACTGCACTTGTTATTTAAGTTATTTCCTGCTTCAGTTCCTTCCTAAATCTTGGATAAATATCCTCTGGTCATGATGAACCTGTTTGTAAACTTTTTCTGAACTTCAGTTGAATGAAGGACTATTGAGATAACATTTACGGGGGAAAAAACTGTGTTTGTGTGGTTAGGAGAAAGCAAATTTCTGATGAGAAAATTTTCTGAACTCCTCTGCATTCACTGTGAATAAAAATTCATTTAATTTATCTACTCTGGTCTTATCTTCTGAATGCCTCTTTTGTGCCTTACCATTTATTGTTGCATAGCCTTTCTAGAGGGCTTTTGGCTTTTGATGGTTCTGTAAAAGGTTTATTACTTTTTTCATCTTGTGTACCTTTGTTCTTTAAACTCTCTGGTCTGCCTTGTTTTTTTAACCTGACAGAGCTCGTTCTGCTTTATTTTCCTCATATGAACATGATGTCAACTTTTTAAAGGTCACCTTCTCCCTTCTGGAACCTGGTCTAGAGCACATGTAACTGATCAAAGCAATGATGCAGTAAGCTAAAGGTGAAGCCACTGCCGGTCAGTGAAAGTTGCAGTGTTAATGAGATATCCAGACAGGAGGGGAGAGCTGCAGGGTGGTCAGTAATTGAGCTCAAGAGGACTTAGAAAGAAGTTGAAAACCTCTTTTTTGCCTCTCTTTGGCAGCTCCTGCCTAGAAATATGGACAAACTACTGTTGCTTTTTGTTGTGCTGAGTACGGTAGGGAAAAAAATGGCAATTTAAACTACCAGAATTGCATCAAAAATTCTTTACTCAGTTTTTCCTCCTAATGGACCCAAGACCCTCAAAATTGGGCTATCCATTTGGGTCAAAAAAGAAAATATTTAAACTGCTGAGTGACATTAATGTCAAGCTTAGACAGATGCCATACATTGCAACTGTGACACAATAGAGTGAAGCAATACAGCTTTTGCCATACAATAATCTTGTATCAAGGAGCAAATGCAAATAGAACAGTGTTATGTTGTACTACTACTGATTATGGCAAGACTTGTTGCTCAATATGCTGAAAAGCTTTAAAGCAGATCACGCACTTTAGAAATTAACACAAAGAAGTTCAGCAGCAATAAATATAGAAAACAATTCCTTTTTGGTTTTAATTCTGAAACTCTAGCAAGAGCATTTAAAAATTATGTAGGATTTATTTCAAGGAACAATGTTTGGCTAATCTACAAAAAGGAAGCAAGTAGCTTGATGTGAAATGACACCTGTATCTGCAGCATCTACCCAACTTAGACTTCCCTTAGGAACATATAGAGTAACATCAAGATTTTCTTGTCGAATTTTTTAAAACATGGAAATACGTACTTGCACATGCTTAGTGCAGATGGGCATTGCTTCACTCAAAAAAACCAGACAGAGTGACCAGCAATACCTCTCATACAAGCATAGTTTAAGAGCTTGGTCTGGTACAGCCAAGAGTTTCAGTCAATTAGTTCTCTGTGAACACCAGCTGGCATAAAAATGCTCCATAACTGTGCTGCATACAGGAGGTTTGTTTCCCACTTTTAATTCCTTTTCCTATCACAGCTTCAGGCTAGCCAGTAAAATTCACTTCAATGTATTGTTAGGTGTGATGGGATTTACATAGATTTGAAAATCCCCTCACAATAGAGCCTGGATGAAGTTCTGTGACTCTCTGCCAATTGCCTTTATTACTTGAGAAATAGCATAGACTTTTTATGGATCACAACTGAAAGTAGATAAAACCTTGGAATTGCAGCAGTGGCATAAGATGGTAGCTCTACGTATAAAACACTTGCACACTCACATTAATTCTGCTCTTTTCCAACAACGTGAAGCCTTTGCTTTTATGGTTCTGCTCCTTATGGCTCCTAGTAGTTTCATCGGCATAGCAGTCTCTGAGGCCATTGTTTTTAACAAAATCACTGTTGATTGGTGGTGAGAGGAACAAAACACCGAAAAATGCCATTGGGCAGCTGATGCAAAAGTATTCTTTTGCTCCTATTACTGATGCTGTCAGGAACTGGTTCTGTATTAAATATGCGGTGCCAAGTCCCCCATCAGTCATCACGGAGCTGCAGACACTTTCTGATGCCTCAAAGATCTAAAAATAAAACATCACACTTTTGAGACAATTTTAACATAGGAAGTGATATAAAAGCTGGTCTTTAGCTGGAGGCCTCTGGGGGCAGGTATGGAGAAATGCCCAGGCCACACAGGGCGAATACCGTTTTATAAGTTTAGCAAATTAGCATAATTGACAAGAATTCCCAATTATAAGAACAAGTAATGAGGTAATTCTCTCCCCTTTCCCCCCTCTCCCCTTGGTTCCACATCTTCTGGAGCCTCCCTTTCCTGCCACTAGCTGTACTTTTTTAATGAGAAAGTATCTTGGGAGAGTAGCTTGTCCTTGGTTCTCAGAGGAAGCGAGATAGGATTGGGGCCTTTGGAATGTGTTTTTCCTTTGTCTATCAGCACTGGAGTTAGCTAGGAACTATATAACTGTACAATAATACTCTATTGAGCTACAAATATATATGAAGAAAATATAAAAGCAAAAATCAGTTTGGAATCATTCCAGCCTGCGGTGGGACCCCTGCTCTGCAAATCCCATGGTGCATGGCTGTGTTGTGATTAATATTGTAGGGAATTGGCAAAAAAAATTCACTGTGAGACACCACGGAAGGAGAATGTGATAGCTACTTTAAACAAAACCAATCTTGCTCCCTTGCACCAGAATTTCATCATTTGCCAAGACATATACCCGTGTGGCTTGGCCTGGACAAGTAGTGCTGACTATTGCATCCTTGTCTCTGTTGTATCTTTTGTGACTAGCAGCAATCAACCATACTTTGGATGTTTATGCCCCACAGGTGTGGATGGTGTCTGGATTTCTTTCAGCTCATTATTTGGCTTCAGACCTTGTAAGTCTTGGGCAAAATTTTCATGTTTCCTGGGACTTTTTGCCTTACCTTTTCTTCACCCTCTTGTCCTCTGACCATTAGGCTGGCTTATTATTTGTATCTGGTCATTCAAATGAAATCACACAGACAGTGCTCTGTAGCAATTCACGTGTACCACTTTCACACTCACATTTCCATTCGTACTTTTTCCATAGCAGTTGATACTTCTGTTAGAAATTCTCACTGTCTAGCTCTAGGCATCAGCTATTTCTCAGGGAACAGCAGAGCTGGAGAAACATGACACCCCACCCAAGCCTTTCCAAAGAAGGGATGCAGGAGAACTAGGGATTACAAAACCCGCAGACGATGAAGTCAGTTAAGGATTTCTGCACATTCAAGCATGAATTACCTGAAGGGCTGCAGCTCTGAAACTATCCTCTCAGTGTCAGTACCAGTGTGGTTTAGCTTTTCTCTCAGAAACACATCCATGTTTCTACCTGGCTTCTTTTCACTTTTAGAATAATTCTGATTAAGGCTGGGATCTTTTTCCTGACACACAGACAGCTTAGTTCCACTTCTCCCCCATGACTTCACCACCTCTCTAGCCTCTTGTAAACATGTTATCTCTTCCAAAATTCTGCTGTTAAATATACATTCCTTTGAAGTCCTGACTTCTGGATTCCTACCTCTCTTAAAAGATTCTCTGTCTCTCCTGTCTAGAGCCTTGTCTCTCCTAACACAACTTGTAAAGAAACACTTTCTAGAAGCACAAGGAAATAAGGTTTTTAAATACAATTAAATGACCATTTTAAGCATATTTTAAATTATATAGGGCCAAAACCTTCACCAGAAGTAAACTTCAGAGCTTACTGGCTCCAGCTCAGTTTACTTTTACTTCACAACTCTTACAATTTCAGAAGCTGTCATCTTGAAATCCCAGTTTGAGGTCTCTACTGAGTTTGCTGGCCAAGTTCCCCTAAGGGTGATTGTAAGTGATGGAACAATTAATCAAAAATTTGCAAAGAAACAAAAATCAAGCAATTCAGAATGAAAATGAATGCAACTGTGTATAAAATGTTCCATGTGTAGTTCCTAGGGAATCTAGAAGCATTCAGATCCTGTAATAAGATATTTAATCATCAAGTGAGGTTTAAATATTTTTAAAAATCAAATAATATTTTCATCACGTATTCTTCCTTAGCTAAGCAATTCTTGTTTTGGGAAAGCAATTGCAAAAGGCTAAAGTCAGTTCTATTATACATTCTCAAAGCAGAAAATTAAAAACACAGCAGTTACATAGGGCTATTTCTTCTAGGATCCAATTAATGAAATTGATTCTTTTAGAGGATAAAGAGGAGATCATCAAGTGTGTAACCACATGCAGGATTTTGATTTGTTCTGACCAGAAAACAACCATGAAAATAGCAGCTTGGACCTGAGAATCTTACCCTGGAACCTTCTGTTTCTAAACCTGTGGTTTTTTAAAACAGTTTTTCTTTCAACGTTTGTGACAAGAGAACACACTTGGAACAGAAGGCACCTGCTATTTCATTTACTTTATTATACATTGGGCTTATTTGAAAGAGTGATTTATACTTTTATCACTCTTTACACCTCAACCACAGTGGAGTTTATCCTTAGGCTTCATGCAATTCTTTAATTAATATTTTTCACTCCATTGCCAAACAGTCATGGATGGGTATGAATTATCTTGATTAATGCAGTGGTGTTAATGGAGCACAGATACTGTTCATTTTTAGTTCCATAGCTCAGCTGATAGTAATATATGTAGCTTTATACCATCAAACAGCCACAATTTCACCAGAGCCTTGTAAGGTGGAAAACTTAGGCCTGCATGATTACAGCAGTGTAACAAAGGTATTCCTGTCAGTGATCTACTGTCTTTATAGCAAAGACACTGCCTTGTGCCCTGGTTGTTGGCCATGCGCAGTCCTGCTGTTTCTTGGCACAGGTATTATGTGTTGATTTTAGCACAGGAAATGTTTAGGCCCTTGGTTGTGTCAGACTTAGGCTGCATAAGAGACCTCATAAAAGCCATGTGGGGCCAACACATTAGGCAAAGCTTCCTAAGCCTCTCCACTGTTAGGATGTCAAAACTTTTTGAAAATCACCTATCAAGCCAGCAGAGTCTGCAGACAGAAAGGAGGAATTCCTGTACTCCAAAAGCTGCTATATTGTTTTGGGGTTACAAAATTGCATAAATCTGACGAAAGTTTGTGCAGCAGCCTAAGGAACAGCTCTGCTCCTGTCCCTATCTGCAGATTAACAGAAATGTTTTTTCTATTGACTTTCTTATTCAGCAGAAATCCTGTTACAGCCACATGATTCTTCTCCCAAACCCAAATAAAAGCAAGGCAATGAACCCCATTCATTTTTCAGCTGGTTCAGCTACCTGAGCCAGCTTAGCAGATAGTTTACAAAAGCTGTCCTGGCAGAAAGAAGAGCAGGGATAAGCACTTGAGGATTTAGTAGGCTGGGGTGTAGGGAGTCAGCTCTTTCACAAGGACAAAAACGCTTATTTTGGACAAAAGAAGCAGAGCTTTTGAAACAGTGGTTTTCATGCTTCAGTGTGGCAGTTCCATTTCTGTATTGTTTGTTCTTCCATCCATTCTTTCTGAATAACTTCAAAAACAAACATCTGTGTGAATTATCATCAATGAGCATTCAGATGTCATGGTGACATTTCAGTCAGTTTTAATGGACACCTGTAAGTGAGGGCTTAGGGCATCAGCTTAAAAGACAGAGGTAGAGGTCTGCAGTTTTTCAGCTGGAAGGATTTTTCTTGGTTCCCTTCAGGTCTTTGGCTGGGGTGCATATGAGCAAAGCAGGGGTATCACTTGTGGCACTTTGCAGGTGTGCTGCAGAGAGAGTCAGCTGCAGGTCAGCAAGAACTTGTACACTAAGACCCATGAAACAGAATGCAAACAACTAATCGGTGTCAGCAATTGTTTCATTCATGCTCGGAGCAGTAAGAAGGTGAAATTTGCCAAATTACTACAGACTCAGCTGTAATGCCTTCAGTCAGACACTGGCAATTAGGAAATTAAATGTGCAGTGGAGAGTCTCATCAAACTCCACCCATTTAAGCCTGCTGTAATCTCAAGTAGTGAAGAGAGATCCTTGTGACCAGGGCGATAGTAGCTTTTCTTGCTCCTATTCTCTGCTATTCCTTCATTCATGATGTGTCTCTGTATTTGGTCCTTGAATGTCTTCCCATGTGGAGGAATAAGCAAAATAAGTGGAAAATAAACCCTCTCAGACTTGCAACAACATCCTCTGCAACACAGCAATGATGGTGACACAAAACAAGGACTGTAAAAAGTGTGATACAGAGCTGTATCTAAGCTTTGTTTAATACATTCAAAAGGCCAATATATGCACTGGAGATTGTACAACAATGTAAACTTATGCTTTATTTCATTAGAAGAAATGCTGCGTCTTGACTCTTCTTGGTTATGAGAAATCTGGGAGCCTTGGGGTTAAATCTGATGCAAAGCCACTTTTATGACACAGTCCAGCAAGAAGATTTTCTGCTTCCAAAATACCCAACATTCTCAGGAAAAATTGGAATCAGAAGGTCATATTTTTTCCTCAACTATAAAGAAACATCCAAACTCCTCTAAGTAAGGAGGAGTTTGCTTTTTAAAACAAGACTTCACATTTCTTTAAAATCTGGAAAGCTGAGATGCTTGGTTTGTCCTTAGTGCTAACAGACCTTAGTGGCACTGAATATATTTGGGTTATTCCAGCAGATGAGAAGCAGGAGTTGGAAAGCGTTCTGACAACTACTTTTGCTTCCCATTGGCAATCTAGCAGGCTCCAAATGGGGGAGGCTGAGCTTGTGACTGTTGTTTCTTTCAGCCTTCTCCTCAGCATTGAATTCTTCAGGGAAACTGTTAGTTCATCATCTTGAGATCTGCTTTTTTTTGCGTGCCAAGAATCCTCTGAGTGGAAACCTGCACCTGGCTATTCACTTGAATGCTGGGGGAGGGAGAATCCATTTGCTCACTATGTTGATCTCCATCCTGGACACATCCTCCTCTTGTGATATATTTGCTCTGACAGACGTGACCATCAAAAAGCTAATTTGACTAAGCTGACTTAACTTCATCCCAGAGTTATCAATCCACAGCTAAAGCTCCTGCTCTGCCCTTCCAAGGCTCTAATACAGAACACTTTTATCTATTTCCCTAGTAATTTTATTAGTCTTCATTAAAGAATTTTCCTTTCCTGATCCTTGCTGGATTTGCTGTCTGTAACTGAAAAATCTCTTATGCTAGCGAAGCCACAAACAGTTCGCTCCTAGTGGACGCAAATAAAGGATCCAAATATTATATAACACATACAGATATTTTTAAAAATACTGTGACAGCTCACACTTGCAAAATATTGGTCCAGATAGTCTACAACTCAGTGACTGAATGCTGTAACAGTATCTTACCTGCCTCTGGAGTTATCCCAAACATCTATCTAACATTCTCCCACCAAATTAACTTGGCTGCTGCAGAACAGTGGCTGCATGGCCCCATTCCCTCAGGATGCTCACGGAAGTGATGGCTAGATGAGATAGTGAGGCTTTACTCTGACCTGTTCTCACAGTTTCCTGAAAGAATGGCATTTACAATGCTGGATCATTTTATTTATTGCTCCTAGTGCGGGTTCGGGGTGTTTCGTTCTGTTCTAGGATGCCGATGATCAAAATAAAAGTTGAGACAGCATAAATGAAGATGTGAGACTGCAGTGCTGGCATACTGCGTTTATACCTGAAGGAAATTTCCACTGGTGCCACATGCATTTGTGAGCCTTGAAACACAGCACTGAGATGGGAGCTGTTTCCATGCTTGGAGAGCCCTTTTTTTCCCCCTGCAAAAAAACCCCAAAAGTAAAAGCTGTTTTTGTCTAGGTGATTTCTCTGCTCTTTACAGAGGGAAGAAATTTCCCTGATTTATTTAAAGAAAATCACTTGGCATGCCCATGTGCTCAGGTTTCCATCTTACTGTGGAAGTGAATTACCACTCATCAATCCAGGTGACTGATGGAAAAGAGTTTTCTTCTCGTTGCTTGTGTGAGCCGCTCCATTTCCAAGTCCCAGAGCCGTTTATCTGGCCAGCAGATATGTGTTTGATTTAGAGGCACCACTCCAAGAGTAGGAGGGAGTTAAGTTTCCACAGAGCAGGACTCTGAACCACGATGTTGTATTGCTGAAAACATCCTCCTGAAAAAAAGCTGGTGAAATTGCCTGAGCCCCTCTGTGTAAGGGAGGAAAGTAACTTATAGCCGATAACTAACAACTGTGATTCCTTTGCTTCTCAATGCTTCCATTATCCAGATTTACTTGCCAAATAACTGATATGAATAATACTTGGTCTGTAGATTTTTCCAATCATTTCCAGTAATAAAATCACTCAATTTTTAGCTCTTATTAAATACAGAGGTTGCATGGCATTCGCATTGTCTCTCCAGCTACACATAACTTTTAGAAATAGGCTGCCATTTCTAAGGTTTATGATTACAAAACCTATCATGCCCATCTATTCTGCTTGAAAGTAATTGTGTAACATTTGCTCCCTCTCTAGTTTGTAGTTAGGAACATTCCCAATGTGCCACTGCCTTTCTGGGATCTCTAAGGAGGACCAGCATTGCTGAGCAGAGAGCTTTAAACATTCTGAAAGGTTATTCTTAGAATGTGTTTAACTACATTCGATCATCTGGCTTCAAATGAAGGATACTATCAGATATAAGCTGGTAGATAACTGAGCAAGGGGAAAAGGATGCTGAAGTGATAATTAGCTGCTCCACTTGGAATAGAAAAACAAAATGAACATATGCTAAGCGAAATTAGAGAATTTCTGATTCATGCTGACCCATCACATTGATGCAACCACCTTTGCTTCTGCTCTTTGTATTTTCAAGTTCCTCAAGGATCTCCAAGTTTTCCTACAAAATTGGAGCAGCTACTGAAGTGGTAGCTGAAGGCACAACTGCCCTGTCTCGCAGCCAGACCCAAAGCAGCTGCTGCTGTGCAGGCTGCAGGGGCTGCCGCCCCAGCCCAGCCAGGAGCATCTGTCTGCCTGAGCTGCTCCGAGGTGCCTCATTTCTCAGCACCTGCCTTTTCTTCAAATCTTTAAGCAAAAGGACTTCTCATATAATTCTGCATGATATTGAAGTAATTTAAATGACTTTTTGCCACTTGAGGCTTAAAACCCACTAAATATTAAAAAATTATTTCAAGCACATAGTCATAAATCAACCTAAAACATCAAACTCACATCAAATAGAGAGCACATTTTGTCTAAAGTCTGTACTTTGAAAAGAAAATTAAATCAGGTCTGTTTCTACATGACTGAAATTCTATGTGATAAGATAAACTTTTTTTCAGTGTACAGTAAACTCTCCAGTCTGTGTACACTAGTAATTAAAATATCTACAGTATGATGAAATGTGATCTCATATCCTATTTGAGTGGCCAAGTTAAATTAGAGGCAATTAGGACTAATTTGGCTTCTTCCTGAAATCATAAATGTGCAGATGAAAGCTCTGATTAGAGAACAGGGAGTGTAGCTTTATTCGATTTCTGGCTTTGAATGGTAAATGTGTTCTTACCTTTGAAGATCTGAATTACTGAAATAACAGCAAAGTAATAAAAACATCAAAGTTAAACTGATTTTTAAAGATTAAATGGTTGAATTAAATTGAAGAGGTATGGATTTTGTAAGCAACTGGCAAAACCTACTGGTGCTTCAAAACATCTGAATAGTAAACCTTTCGTAGTTATGCTCCTCGGCATAAAATGCATGAAACAGAAAATCCCTGAAGTTTCAGGTCTTGCTCTTACAACCTGAGGAAGCAAAATAACTCTCCATTTTTAACAGGGATCTCTGTAAATAAATGAGAAATTCCTTCTAGTCCTATGTCCCTGAGATAATTTGTATTTTATCTTGAAGAACACTTTCGGTCTAACTTTTTCAGCTCTAGACTTCATGGCTCTAAATTTTCAAGTGTTTGTTCATCAAAAAAAATGCAGACATTCCTTTACATCTCATTTTGAATATAGGTTTACACTCAGGGATGGCCTATTAAAATAATTGCTTCTATTCTTCAAAGGCAAGTTATTCACATGTTCCCAAACAGACAATATCTGTGTATGTAAACTTGTATGTATGAGACCCTGTTGTAGGAATGTAGCCAGAACACAATGAGATCTTGTACATGTCATCTAACCAGAGACCAGAAAAAGAATGCAATATTTATAAATAAGTCTGGCTCTTCCCTGTGCAAAAAAAACCTGTTGTAGGAAAAAAAACAAACAAGCAAAACACTTATAAAGAATGTCACAGTGCGCTATCTGAGTTAAATGGCAACTTTCCTGCCTTTTGAGCACGTTAGCTGTTTAAGGAGAAAGCATTTCTTTATCTTTTTTTTTTCAAAAACAGATTAACTGAAATGGCCCAAGCCTTAGTCCTCCAGGCACTCAAATGAACCGCTGGTCTTTCTCAAAGAAGTTTGGCTTGTGTCTTACCTGTCACCTCTGCCCAAGAGAACTGTTGAAGAGATGCATTAAAAAAAAATTGTGAAGATAGTCTGTCTTCAACTGCCTTTGGGGTTTAGCAAAAGAATATGTCTTTTTTAGACAAACTAAGAAGCAAACATAATTTATTTTTCAAAAAGAAAAAGTGTTCAATAGCCCAAGCATTGGTTTAACAGGCAGGCCGTGGAGCACGTGCCACGAGTTCAGAAGGCACCAATTTGGTCCATGTGTTCCTTTACTACTAAAACAAGACTGGACTTGGTCAGACTGGTGCCAGGTCTTCTAGGGAGGTTATTAATTGTGCCCAGAGATCTAGTTCAGCCTAAACAGGTTCAAAACACTTACTAAACTTTCTATTTGTGATTTATCATCTTATCTGAGTTAAGAACAGTCTCTGTTTATGGTATTACATTCAGGTCATTGTGAAGAAAAGAATGTCAGTTAGGACTGAAAGATAGGTACTTAAGCCAGTTATTTTACTTCTAAGTAAATAATAAAATATAATGTTGTTAAACACAATTTGCCTATGTCCCCCCTTTAAGAGGCAATCTAGTGTCGTTAACATTTCCTTGTAACTTTGGAGAAAGTCTCATCTTCTGAAAACTCACGGTATGTCTTCATATGACCTTGTCATCTCAGTTTGGTCAAGTTTTCATGATGCTTTATCTGATCTGGTTCAGACAGTTTCTGCACATGGAGCCTCTAGATCCATTATTTCAGGATCTGTTTGTTCTGCTTCAGAGTAAAATTTGTGCTGACTGTAAGTCAGACACACATACCCAGTGGGTTGTGCTCCTAGATCGTTATTGCTTGCAAATACATTGTACCTTCATCAGAAGTTTCCTGAACTACTGAACCTTCATTCATAAAACTTTCTGCAATATTATTACTGACTGACAGGCCAGCTAGGAGCACCAAAACCTGTATTGGTGAGTGGTATTTTTGCAAGCTGCTTTTCTCAAGTGTGGCATGTTTATGTTATATAAAAAATAATTCAGGCACAGAAAAAGACAAGTGTAGTATCCAAATGAGAAAACATTTATTTTCCACCCTAATCTTTCTCAGGATCCAGAATCCTCTACCCCTTGGTCCAGCAGCATCTGCCCTACATTTACTCAAGCTGGTTTGGAAAGGAATAATGTGGAAGAGAACAAAATAAACATTGCATAGATGTGGAGGAAGAGGAGATGGAGAAGATGTGGATATTTCAGAGAGAACAGCAGAGAGCTGCCTTTGAGAGGCTTGAGGACTTTTTTCCTTGAGATGTGATTTAATCTGTGTCATGTTACCTGAGCAGTAATGAGTGCTTCTTAAGGGTTAAGCACAGGGTCAAAAAACACGTAAGAGACTCATACAAATCTTAGAGTAAATTATCCCTGAATTGGATATGTGTGCACAGTTAATCCTTCCCCCCCCCGCCCTTTTTTTTTTTTAATTTCCAGCTTATTCATTTGAAGCCAAAACATGTAAGGCATGAGTAATTTTTTTTCCTTAAAAATGGACCCTGAATGATCTGACTGTCTAATCTTTGCAGCGCCTTTGAGAAGCTCATACAGAAACCAGGCGTTGCTTGAGATGCTTGTTGCATCATTTACCTGTGAGGAGAGCCCTAGTGCAAAAAAAATGCGAACACTCACAGTTCTTTGTTGTCTGTTGTCTTCTGGGAGTGTAAGAAGCTCTGTGTGTGTGTGTGTGTGTGTATGTACAGCAGATGCATAGCCTAGTCCAATTTTGAACTCTGTGTGTGAATTGCAAATATGTCTCCTGAGAACGAGGAAACTCGGAAAGAATGAGGTCAGTGTGCATAATAAATCCCCCATATGCTTCTTTTCTTCCCTGCAGCCCACAAGAGAAACATTTCAGAAAGGGTTACTTTATAATTTACATTCCTATTGTCAAAACTGGGAAATGAAGCACAGATATGGTATGAGGAATGGCTTGTTCATTTTCAGTGGAAGGAAAAAAACCTGAGATACAACCGGCTGGAAAACAAAGTTGAGGTTCATTAAATCAACTATATTTAAAGGGAGTGAGATCGGAGATAAGAACAAAAGAAAACTTACATACAGTATATTTTTTTACTACCATCCATAGCATCTGTGCGATATCACAGACGTTAAATTAGCCACACGAGGGCTCTCCTGTTCTTCACTTGAAGAAATTTGTTTTTCAGAACTGTGAAAACTGCAGGGGAAAAGACCCAATTTTATATTCCTGCAACAAGAGTATTGGGCATACTGCTCTGGTCCACAGGGCATACTCCGCTTGCAAGTAAATATTGTTTAAAGCATGGTGTTAGCACAGTAACTTAATGCTTCGCTTCTTCATACAAAAATAGTCATTGAAACACTGTCACAAGATCAGCTAGTTTTTGATCAGACAGGCAGCAGGGAGGACTCCAGGCTGTGAAAAATCTCTCATGTAGCTGGGCACTGAGCATGGGCTGATGTTTAGTCACGAGAGAACGGTAATTACAGACGGACATTTGTACGCCTGGCCCTGTGCCGGCGCAAGGATTAACCGCACGCTGACATCTGCAGTTCCACAGCCTGGCCAGCCTGTGTTGTGGCTAAGCAACAGCCTGTTATAGGAAGTCTGAGGAAGAGCTCTGCATGTTGGCAGCTCCTCCAGGATTTCTACTTACGAGAGGCAGAAGGTCCCCAGGGGTGCCGATAGCAGCTTACTGGAGTATCTGATTGCAGTCTGCAGTTAGGCTTGAAACAGCCTTAGGAAGTGGATGAGAAATAATAGCCTCATTTAACCAGCAATCTGAGCAGCTGGATTCAGAGGGATTAACACACTCGGGTCTAGAGTTGTGATCCAAGTCTTTTGCCTGTTGCCTCCCAGCAGCAGCCTGGTTCTGGCACTGCCTAAATTCACTGAGGGCCACTCACTCTCCATTTTATCTGCAGTTCCAGAAATGCTGTAGGCTGTATAAATATCCTTAGCGGCCTCTGCCTGAGAAGCTAGACTCTGTAAAGCAAGCAGAGGGGCATCCCTGACTTCTCAAAGGGATTTTCAGATCAGAATCATACACCCTGCTTAATGATTAACATTTTGCAATTCTGTTTTGGCCCCTGGTAGTCTGCTGCTTCTCAGAGAAGACACAGAGATGGTAGCATGGGGGATAGCATGTGTCAGAAACTTCTCTAACAAGCAGCTTAGAAGCTCTTAGCTTTGCACTGGAGAGAATTCAGTGCATACAAACCAAATAGTGCGCTTGACTTCAGGGCAACGACAAGGTTGCAGAACTGCTCTGATTTGCTATATAGAAATTGATATTTGGGTCCTCACAAAGAGCAGTTGAACATTTTCTGCTCAACATTTGAGCAGGAGCAGTTATGGACTGCATTTTAGTCTTTCATGGTAGCCCAGTGGCTACTAAGAACACTTGTCTGTGTATAGGGGAGAGTTGAGTTCCCTTCCATCAGTCTCTTGATTTTCTCTTCCCAGAGAAACACCCTAATGCAAGGCTAACTTTTGCTCTTGCTGATTTTTGTTCTTGACTTAGCATTTATTCTTAAAACTGTCACCATGTGAGCAAGAATATAAAATTCAGGACTTAAAGATAAGCAAGAAGGAATTTGTTTCTGTAGGCGGAGGTTAAAGCAGTCCTTTGGGGTTTGGCTTAAAGTACCACTTGGCTCTGCTTTGTCAAAGGCTGTAAAAAATGAATTATGGTTCTGCCTCAGCTGAGACTGAACAGGAATGACAATCACTTTTCCAAAAGATCTTGCTGGAAGCTTTTACTAGGGAAAGGAGTTGAATATGAAACCTCTGAAGAGGGAAGAAGCTCATATGCAGTCCTGTCTTCCTTATATTGGCTGTTGGCTGGCTTCAGGGAGTTTCCTGCTCAGTGGTTTTCTGTATCCCTAACTTCTGGAGAATTCCCATTTCTCTTGTCTTACACAGCTATGCTACCTGTCCGGCTAGGGATTTAGAGTTTGCTTGAGGTACTGCTTAATACAGTTCAGCTTTGAAACTTTTAGGTCTTTTAATGGTTCAAGTCATTATCTTATGGGCATAGCTGTTACATAGGAGTGTTTTTTTACATAGGCACTGCATGGTTTCTGGACGTTTACCTAAGCCCTGGCTTGTAATTCCCACTCTTGGTATTCTCCTCCCTTCATGTCTTTGATTTTCTAACCAGAATAAGAATTATCTTTTCTTTTACAGGAATTTTCTTTATGTTACAGCGCACCGCAAAAATTTAATTCCTGAAAGATCAGAATTTGTGACATTGTCATTTCTAAATGCCTTCTTGCAGAAAAGGAGCTCATTTATTCTTAAGTGGTTAGTGTGTTAAATACAGGCTTCCCCAATAGCCCCCAAATATTGTTGAAGGACTTTTCTTCTGCTAATCTTGCCATCAGAAAATGTCTGAATCAAAAAGATGCATACTCTGAGTTTTCATTCACCTTACTTGTCAGGTAGCATAATTTTCACTTGTCAAAACTTGATTAGTGACCCTCTCCCTTTTCCATGTCAGCACTTCGAAGTCCTTGCTTTCTGTAACTGTTTTCCTTGTTTAGCCAAAGCCTCAAACCACCTTTCTTCTCCATATTTTCAGTTTCTGGTTTGCCTTAATGAGACTATTTTATTTATTGTTGCACTAAACATCTGACTCCAATCCTGCACCTTTTCCAAGACACTCGTTTTTTTTATCTTGTCTTTAGTTATGTTGTGTTCCTGCTTCCCAATTGCTCAATCAAGGTTGACCTGCTTTAGCAGTACTATTAGTCTTCCAAGGTAATCAGGCTTGGGCACAGTGTGACCAAAATGGAGGCTGCGGAGAAAAAAAAGGTAGGGGCAGAAGAGAACAGAAATGCTCCCTGTCTTATTTAAAGTGATATATTATGTTTCCTTTGCTGCTGCTTCTGTTCTGCCTTCATGACATAAGCAATGTTATTTGCTCCTAAGTGTTCATCTGGGGCAGTTTCCTAGTGCTGAATCAAAATAGCCATTTTCACTGCCATACTCTTTTGTCTCAATAAACACACTTAGGGGTTCTGGCCACAGTCTTCTCTGAAATGACCTGACTGCAAGTTTTAATGATGTAAGGAGCTTTGTGCTTCTGAGTTATGAGAAATGGTTATTGTATAACATTTTGTTCATCAGAGCCTAATTTTGACATTTAAGCTGCTTTTTAGAGTACTGCAGTAAGAGAACCTGAAATCCTTGCTTAATTTAACATAGCCTGCTACTTATGTTTTTAGTGCTGTGGGATGTTCTGGCTGTCTGGATAAACCTGAGGTCCATGGAACGGCAAACCAGTTGGTGCTTGGATCACCTGCTGTTTGTGGTATGCCACACAAGCATTTATTTCCTTCTGCATCAGCTGCTTACGCACAAAACTGTAGGAAAATAAAGCTGAAAAAGAGTTTGGCAACTTACAGAGTCTGCTGCTCTCCCACAACATTCCTGTCTGTCTCTTAAAGACTTCCTGGGATGGAGATAATTTCAAAGTCATTTATTCCAGTTCTTTAGTATTCTTAGTATGAAGAAATCTTTTGAAAGTTCAGCTAGCTCTTCATTCACCTCAAATGAATAATTTCTTGTCTTCCCTGGTACAACTACAGGCAATAGGCCACTCCATTCAATTTTGAAGTGTGATAGGATGTCTGAAGACCGGAGGCTCTGAAAATACTTCTGTCTTTTCTTTAGAAGAAATGATCCTACTTCTTTCTTAGCTCATGTTTTCTCATCATCTTTGGGATATTTACCCCCCCTACACACTCTGCTCTTGACTGTAAGGGGCATTGCTGCTCCTGTAAGAGAAGAGAGTGGTAGGAAGGATCTCTTTGGGTAATACTGCCAGGCCTTTTCATTGACAGCTTGATCACATTGACCTGAATGTGGGCTCATGTTCAGCCTGTGATCCAGTGTCACCCACAGGCAGCCTATGCCTACCTAGTTGGTTTACAAGCAATGAACTCCATTTAAGTGCAAAAGCTTGCATTAATCCCAGGTCTTCAAAACTGTAATTGAAAACAATCATGTTTTTCCTTCCAGGCTTTGTCATCTACAGATTTGTTACCCATTTTGTGTCTATCTCTTTCTGTTGACTATACGAGGCAGGCAGCACAGCCGTAGCTGTCCTAATTGGAGATTCCTAAAGTCAGGCGAGGCAACTCTCACCTGAAAGATGGACAGTTGAATTTAACCCCCGTAGGAGTAACTGAGAGCGTGGCTATAGCTGAACAAGCCAATGTAGTAGGTACATGCCTGATCATTCCCCCCAAAGAACAATCAATCAGGAGAAAGAACAACATGTCAAAGTCAGCTGATGTTCTGCACTCTGTCAAGTGGAGGCAAACACTGGGATAGATCCGACAAAATGCACCTTATTCCTTACATAAAGCAGTCTTGCAAAGGGCAGGGATGAGGAGGGTGGCTGAGGAGATATTACAGCCCATTCAATATGAAGGTCAAGGGGGGAATGTCATATTCCTCAGGAATGGCAGGGCAACAACTGCTGCTCTGAGGTTCTTGTAGGGGCACTGGTAGTACCGTGTCAGACACAACAGCCTGCAATGCTTCAGTGAAAATGTAGCCTCTCCTCCCCGTGTTTCATTTCTCCAAACATGACATGGAGTTTCAGATTTCCAGCATAAATATTACATGACACTCAGAAATTATTTATAACCAGTGTATTTGAATTCAGAAGCAGCTGTAAAAATAAATGTCCAGTGCTTTGGAGGCCATTTTACTAGTAGCAAATACAGATTAAATATGCCTTTTGCCAGTTTATCACCTCTCAAAAAACATAAGGAAAAATTGATAAATGAAATTATTAAGATCCAAGCATGATATCAAATTGCCTGAGGTCTGATGACTTGTAGCTGTGTATAAGTAATCAAAAGGGTGGGTGCCAAGACAAAGACTCTCACAAGGCCTCCACTTGTAAATAGCCATTTTTCAGTCTTGATATGGGCCTTTGTAAAGATGATACTTTGCATAATTTGGAAGGAAAGAATCAACCAGCAAATTTTATGTCATCAAGCTGTTCTTTTTCACTATACTAGTTCCTTGAAAGGGGAAAGAAATAAGCTCAAGAAAAATAGTAAAAATGACATTTGTCTGCCCATTTAAATCCACTACCTTCCTGCCAAGGTCAGCAGGTACTGTTCCAGACTGGGAACAAGTGAGCCACGGTCCTGCAGAAACATTTAAATGTCTTAAAACCACCAAGGGCATTGAAAACTCCCTGCATAAAAGAACATCCTTTCAGACTGTGGCAAAGTTGGGCATGTCTGTGGGGAGAGCATAGGTAAGAAGGGGAAAATAGGGATTGCAAGGAATAGCTTTGGGCTTTGAGGCTATGCAGGGCTATGTGAAGAAAAGCGTGATGCAGAGTGCAGAAATAGTTTTAGATGGTTCCTGGTAAATACTGTATGTGTTCTGTTCATTATCGTTCAAATGTGGTTTTATGGATTTTCTGAGTATTCAGAGGGAAAGAGTCAGAGAGAAAATTGACAGTTTGGGCTCTTTTTTTCACATAAACCACCAAGACACAGTTTGCTCCATATTTTCTTGAAGAGGACTTATTACAAGCAATTTTTTAATTCTATCAGGATGTGGTTGTTTGTAAAAATTAAAAATAAAAAATATTGCTGTCAAGGCACTACCCGTTATTTAAAGCTGCAAATGCACTTCTGTTCTGGGGTCATATTCTGAGTCCATTCATCTTTGGGCACAACATTAACAGCTGGTGCCAACCCGAAGGTTTCTGGAGGAAAACGGTGTATTTGAAACTGCTCTGGAACACGGCACAAAAACTCCAAGGGAGAAAAATTATCTCACAGTTTGGAGAAGGAGATGCATACAAAGGTGAATTGCAGGGGAACTCTAGTTTTCACATTTAAAGTCTTGCATGGCTGAGGATGTGTACAAAGCATTTGGAGTAGTTCCAAACTGATTTTGTAAAGAAAATGTATGTTTCAAAATACCATCCTGGATATACCCTTCCATGCTGTTATCATCCTTTATGTAACCATCTCAAATGATGGCTCAGCTTTTATGAAGCAATTGACACTCTCTGTGCTGCCACTGATAATATCTCTGGCCTCAGTCTGGAGAAGTGTTCTCATCATATAAAACCAGCGGCTCAGTGCCCTTCAGGAGAGGTGGGACAAATACAGAGATGGACCAGAGGGGAGAAATTACAGCCAGGTTCATGGAAAACACATCTCCTAAAGAGAGGCTGAATACATTTTTAAACTAGATAAAAGCAAAAGCAGTTTAATTGCAAGGGTCTCTGAAAAGAGACATAGAATTAGAGTTACAGAATAATTCAGGTTAAGAAGGCCCTCAGGAGGTTTCTCATCCAACCTCTCCCTCAAAGCAGGGGCAGTGAATTCAGACTAAGGTGCTCAAGATTTTGAACAGACAGATCTTGAAAACCTTCAAGGAGTGAGAGTCTCTTCCAGTTCATAATGATCCTCATAGTAAAAATATTGTCCTGCTGTACAGCCAGAACCTCCCCAGCTCCTGTCTGTCTTTAATTTATGACCATTGCCTCCTGCCAAGCGCCTCAGTAAAGAGCCTGGCTCCATCTTCTCTATAAGTTCCCCATAGGTATTCAAAGGCTGCTACTAAGTCCTGTCCAAGCATCAACTAATTATTCTCTCCATCCAAGACACATAAGACTGGAAAAAACCCCCAAACAGGTTGGCAGTGGAAGGCTCAGCTTCAGCAGAAGTCCCAGTAATGAGGTTTGAGAAGGCGAATGTGGGCATCCTCCTCTGTCATTGGAGGTTGCTGAGAATAAATTAGAAAAATATATGGTTATCCATCCATGGGGTGGGAATGGCAGGGGGTGCTCAGTGAACCCTCAAGGTGCCTTCCAGCCTTGTTTTCTGCTGTTTTGATTTCCTTCTAGAAGAGATGTGAACACAAGCTCTAGTGCCAGCTTAGGGCCACAGAGCTACATACATCACAAGACTGAGCCCTAGGTGCATAATAAATCTCAGCACTTGTTAATATTTCAGGAAGTTATGAATGCCTGAAAAATACCAGGGAAACACATTTATAATGGAAATAATGTTGTAGCCTGAATTACTGCAGTGGTAGCAGATGTCCATTCTACCTATGTCTAGTCACCTGAGATAAACCGCATACGGTACCTTTTATTTGTTTAAAGGTCCATGAACAGGTTTGCCGATAATGGACCTTTAAAAAAATCTGTCACCTCTAGAAGTTGACCTTAACTCTTTGTGTTTAGTAATTTATTTTTAATATTATTTGTCTTTATGGCTAAATATCTGTGTGGAATAGATTGCTAATGATATTACTATAGGTATGGTTTTACTACAGATGCAGTAGGTGCAGAAACCAGGAATTAGGCTGGGAAGCATGATATTACTAAAGCAAAAAGAGAAGTCAGATTTTTTTGGTATTGTATTGCTCCAAACTACGCAGGAATGGGAAATCTCCCCAGGAAAATAATGAACCAATTTCTCAGGCATCTCCCTTTGGCACTTAGGTTTTCCAGACGTAGGCACAAAAGCCCTTGAAGTGCACCAAATTAGTGACTGCTCCTGGAAATTTTACCTTTCCGTTACTCTGTAGGAGGATGCTTGTCAAAGATAGCCGAGGGTTAGGGGGTAAGCCAGCCCCAAGCAGTCCAACACATCACCCACCCCACTCTCCACAAGGTAGCCTGTGTATATGTCTGAAAGCAGCATGCAGCAAAAAAAAAAATCAGTCAGGCATAGCTCTGTGTGTCTTCAGACAGCAGGGACCCCTTTCTGACCTATTCAGCGTGAAACTTTATTCATTCACTCTATTTTTGAAATCCTTCCTTGTTCATTTCACCTCTCCATTGTAGTCTTACAAAAGAAATGTGTTTCCTTCAACAAGGTTTTGATACCAAGCGAAAGAACACCCACCTATCTTCTGTGTTCATTTCTCTTCTGCTGCCACAACCTGCTGATTGCAGAGAGAGCATTTTGCTTCCATTATATTTTAAATAAAATGATAGGCTGGCTACATAGGCAATCCATTAGCCTTACGCAGCCTAGTCGCTGTTAATTACAGGGTTTAGACTTCAGAAAGCTGGGTCAAAATTCTCCATTTTTCAGTGGAAAGCTATGTCATTTAAATGCTCTCTTCTGTGCAGCACTCATTCACAGTTCTGCTGCTCAAAACTCAGCAGCGACTCTTCTGTGGTAAGTGAGCATCTTCTTTTTCAGTTTGTGCTCAGAGCAGAACCTAAAGCAAAAACCTCATGAAGCAGAGTTCACTCTGCAGACGAGTGATTTGTTTCACAGTATGTTAGTGTGAAGTGGAAAACACCTTGTAAAGTTGAAGCTCTTAATGTTATCTAAGAGATGGAGCTGTGAAGGAGAAAGTGAGGTGGCGGAGTCAGTTTAGAAATAATGTTTATTTCAGTGTTTGAGGGTTTTTCCAGAGCAAAGCTTGAGTTTGGGAACAGAGCCAGCAAGGGATGTTTATTGCAAATGTAAGCTTTTCAAATGGAAATGGAAATTTTATGTAAAACTGTTTAGTCAACTGTCACTTTGTGTTAAGCTTAAAAAAAAAAAAAACCACAAGCACAACGTTTTGCTTTTTAAAAATTGTTTCTACCATGTAGTTCAAGGAATTGATCTGCAAAAATCTTGATGCTGCAGGTTTGTCTTTTTGTGGTCTGTTGTGAATGCACTGGCCGAGGCCCCGGTATTCCTGCTTGCACACAGGGGATCCCGATCCTCCAGACAAGGGAGGGAGTCAGAGTGCACGGCCCCTGCCACCCACCCTTCCTCCAGAGCGTCTGTGGAGGTGGGCTCTGTTTGTAGGAAGGATGTATTCCCTTGGCTGGCTGTGTTTGGGCAGGGAAACGCCTTCTGAGCACTGCCCTGACCAGAGCAGCTCCTGGAGCACCTTGGGGAGCACCGAGGAGACTCTCGTTAAGACGGGACAAGGACTCAGCACTGTCTGCAGCTGCCTCTCACCTCGATTCCTCCTGAGACATGAGGCCATCACAAGGGAAGGAAAAGAAAATGCAGCACAGGGCAACCCTGCTTTCTCCTCAGGAAACATGAAGTGAGAATTTCTAGGACAGTATTAAAGCTTTTATTACTGTTGTTGTTGCTGCTGTTGGGGTTTTTTGTTTGGGTTTTTTTAAATGATAATTTCCATGCAACAGTATCCTAAATCACAAATGATTCAAGATAACAAAAGTTGTCCTTTTCTGGCAATATATTAAAGTTTTTTAACTGATAGGAACAAATAATAGGAAGATTTGCTGAAGAGAATGAAGGATCCAAGTGAAATTCAGAGTACTGAAGCCATGAGAATTTTGGTGGGCTGGTTCTGTGTGAAATTGACTGCAGAACTCTGGCAGACAAGAACAAAAGTCACTGTAGTGGCATCTTGTCACCTGTTTCTTGTTTGTTTGGGTTTTTTTCCCTTTATAAGAGAACAGTAATTTTATGGTAAAATGAAAAGAGGATCTCTTCACTCAGGCATTTAAGTGACAATGTTAAGGAACTGGGATCAGATATCTGCACTATTGCTGAAATACAGGCAGGGACTTTACATCCATGTTATGCTTCGTTTCCTACTAAATTCCTCTTAGACTATTATTTGATCACAATAGTTCAAAATAGTGATAGGAGAGAGTTACAGTGCAGTGGGAGCTCAAACCTCATTCAATTTCAGTAGAACACTGCACAAGGGTTTAATATTAGAAATCTTATAAGCTTCTAAGTCAGTTGGAGAATTTTAGTGATCAGTCTTTGAAGACATTGTAGTACTTCTTTTGTGGATGCCTTTCTAAAATAGGTAGGGTCTCTATTAGAGCTGAGTAAGAAAAAAATAAAGACAGAATGTAATGTGGACATACTGTATCTGTATAAAACCTACTCCTCTCATACATAAATTTCTAAACTATGTGGGAAATAAACCATTCATGTTGTGGCAGACCGAGTGTCTAGCATGCTCTATTCTTGTGAAACAACTGATAAGTTTAAATGTTTCAGTAGATCAGCACCTCTACCTTAACCAGTGTTTATTTGATGGTGCCATATAAATAGCAGAAGATTGAAAAAAGGTTGGTTTGCATACGTCACTGGAGAGATAAACAGAACAGTGTTCAGGTGACTTCTCTTTATGACTCAGTTTTAGAGTGACAACTATTTGAAGGTAATTTAACGTCGTTTCATTAAAGGTTAATGGTATTTTTATTTTATGAGAGTTGAATACCACACGGATTTTGCTAGAAATACAATTCTCACTTTCATTTCCTTTAATTGTTCTTCTACAGCAATTTCCTGTGAAGCTATTAAGTCATAAGATAGCTTTTATTGAACAGAAGCCTGCATTAAAACAAGCCTAACACAATTCAGTTGAAAAGGTTATTTGTTACCTAATGTGTCAATGTCTTTACTAAGAGTATATTTCGTTTTTGCATTAAATTATTGCTATTAAAGCTCAAAACAAGCATTGTATTGCAATTTAGAAACACAGAACACTATTTTCCTTCATCTGTATGGTCACTGACCAAATCCTAATTATGGAGGTACTTCCCTCTAGTGGACAAGAAGATATTTCTATTGCAGTGTTTTTCAGACCCATTCCAAATTTGATCAGGATTTAGAGAAGAGCATGTCTTTAAAAAGGCAGGGAGCAGGAGCTGAGCTGAGCAGTCCCTTCTGACAGGGGAGAGCAGGATGAGGAGGCAGATTTCTGAGACGGCTCAGGACTGGTGCCACTGGGCACAGCCGGCGCGTGGGCAGTGAGAGCAGGTGATCACAGGGTGCCACTGCTTGCAATTGCCACAGGAGTCATCAGGACAGCCAAAACAAAGCTGCCTGAGGAACTGCAGTGGGCTCTCCTGATGCCATAGGACAGTAAGTAGGTTTCTATATTGATAAATGCAAATTAGTGCACCTGAGCTAAAATAAACAGACACAGTAATCGGCTCTGCATTAGCCCTTACCTGCCAGGGAAAGATCCTGGACTCACTGTGATCTTGGTGTTTGTTCTCCAGAAATATCATCAGTGGTAGAAAAGGTAAACTAAATGTTTGAAGCAATTAGAAGTATGAAATTACGAAGAAATATTGTGCACATGTGTGCAACACGAGATGATAGGAGGATGGTTTGGATCAAGCCCTCTACTGGCAGATAGGAGCAGCCTAATGTTCTGATGCCCACAATGTAAGATGGACATGGAACTTTGGAGTAGGCCCAGAGGATGGGCACAGAGTTCCTAAGAGGGCTGGAGCACCTTCCCTACAAAGGCTGGGAAAGTCGGGGTGGTTCAGCGTGGGGAAGGGAAGGTTGTGCGGAGACCTGGCAGCAACCTTCCAGTATCTGAAGGGGGCCTGCAGGGAAGCTGGAGGGGGTCTCTTCATCAGGAACTTTAGTGACAGGACAAGGGGCAATGGGCACAGACTGAAAGAGGGGAAATTCAGGCTAGATATTAAGAAATTCTTTACTGTGAGGGTGGTAAGACACTGGAACATGAGGTTGTGGATGACCCAACCCTGGCCAGTGTTCAAGGCCAGATTGGATAAGGCCTCGAGCAACCTGGTCTAGTGGGAGGTGTCCCTGCCCGTGGCAGTGATGTCTGGCACAAAATGTTCTTTAACCCTGACTTGAGGATCTTCCAACCCATAAGATTCTATAGTCCCTTGGTCTTAAAAAATGGTAGAAATATGGAACAGCTTCCACAAAAGAACAGACGAAATCAGAGAGTCAAAACCAGAAATAGAAATACAATGGGACACTCCAGCCTGAAAAAGAGGCAGCTAGAATAATGTATATTGAAAGTATATAATATCATTAAAGCTAGGCAGAAGGTGAATAGGGGGCTATTATTCCCATTTCTCATATCAGAAAGAGTAAGAGATGTTCTAACACTGTCATTATCACAAAAGGTTGAAAGTATAAACAGCCTCCAAAGAGAATTGAATGGAATTGATGGAATATAGTTCTGTTGACAACTACTAAGTACAACAGTCCCTTTGAAATCTCTCTCTCAGAAAAACCCTGAGCTTCTGACTCTCAGATGGGTTTGCCATGGGCAAAACCACTGTAGGCCTGTTTTGGTTCCATATACTCTTTTGTCTGGGATGGGAGATGGGCTGGCAGTTTTAAATCTGTAGATGAAACATGGCCAGCCTCAGTCATCCTTACTGCACTATGTATATCCATAGGGATTTTTTTAAAATCCTATTCAAACATTTATTTATCACTTGTAGTTTGAATGGACACATTGTTGAGATATCCATGTTACCAGTTCCTGAGATTTTTTTTATCATAAGTCTTTCTTGAATTACTCGATTAGTATATTTTTCTGACAGCTCTAACCACGAGTGAACTTGCAGTTGAAAGCATTTTTGAAAAAGACAATGAACCAGAGATTTTAAAATAATTTAACTGCAGTTTGTTTAGAAAAGGTTCATGATGTGTATCCAAATCTTTGAAAGAGAACTAGTAAACATTAAGGAAAAAGCAACATCAGGTGATCATATTTTTTTAAAAGTCAATAATTTTATGAGACTTTCCCACTAATGCATGCACTTACCAGCATGCCTTTTCTATAAATGAAGTGGTGGCAAAATGTTTTAACTGTGTGCTATGTAAAACACATTAAAATCTCGAGCCCTTGTATATCCTGCAGGAATACAGCCTAAATTTGGTTTATAAAGAAAACGTAATTGGTTTGTAGACAGTTTCTCTTAAGTATAATGTGCTTGTGTAAAACTCAGTGGAGTAATACAGTTCTTCCCATTCCACGAGAATTTATAATAGTGGCAATAAATTAAACATCACTGTTTACCTTTTTCCCTTGCTGGCTTAATCAACAAAGCCCAAGAGCTGCTTAATGGCCCTTTGATGAATTTTTAGAAGAAATGAGAAGCCTGGAACCATAAGAGCAGCGTACGTACACACACGCTGCACATCACTTAGACACCTCATACACAAGAAAATGCTACAATTCATTAGAGGAAAAAAGGAAGCATGGCTGGAGAACGGGAGTGTTTGTGACTGCCAAAGCTTGGCAATAAAAGGGCTGAGGGTAGCTGAATGTAAGAACCGGTCCATGCAAAAATAAAATTGGAAGTGGAAGTTAAAAGAGGAACAAACTACAGAACCTTTCACGGCTCATTTATTTCTAATACTATGAGGGTTGTAGCAAATTTTATGTTTGAATACTTAAGACTGAAATTTTCATGTTCCATTGTAAATAATAATGATTAGTCAAACACATTATTTTCCAATATTTCCTCTGCTGAAAAGGCAAAGCAGAACATTTAACTAACAAGCTAATTCAAGGTCCAACCAGTACTTTTAAAACGATCATTTTGTTAGCTCACCATCCCATGGGGTGGTGTAGAAGGAAATTCATTTTCTGATCTTTTTTTTCTCCTGTCTGTCCTTTGCTCTGCCCCACCATTCCCATCCTGGAGGAGAAAGAGGAGATAGCTGTGCTATTCAATTTGCAGATACAGTGGTAATTAAAAAATGGGTAAACTTCCATATGTAGGGTGAGGGTACCCCTATGTTACTCAGATTAGGACTGGGTAAGCTTCATGATTCATGTGGTTTGGCTGCTCCTGAGATTTTAACTTGCAGGAAAAGCCCCTTTACACTTGTTGGCAGAAGTAGCTAAGGACACTGACCCTCACACAGCCATGATATGGATGCCCTTGAAGTCTTCCAAAAATCAAAACAAGTTCTATGAGATTTTTGGACATTTTTTTGCCACTTACCATGTCAGCAAGCAGATACACTTTTTTCAAAAGTGGGAAAAGGTGGGGAAAGATGTAAAGTGTCTGACAACTCTAAATTATCCCTTAACATGAACTTTCCACTGTGTCATAACTTATTTCTTATAATTGGTACATATTCCCAAATGAGGATGTGAAAATATATTATTTTTCCATGAAAAAGTTTAAAACATACAATATTTCATTAAACTAATCCTCTGCTGTCATCAGGCGATGGCCCATAAAAGTCAGCCCCCAATAAAAATGCTGTTGCAGAACATTTAGGACTTTTATATATTCCCCACTTCTTTACTGCATTCCAGAGGGCTTTCCTGGCTAATACTGTTCACTGGTAGATGGTTTGCAGCTTAGAATTGCAAGTGTTTTAATTCATGGTGAACTCTATGGGATGGCCTAGGGCTCAGACTGCAGTTCTTTGTGCCCAGACATACTGAATGCCACAGTTAACCAGCTGAATCACTGCTCATTCTAGCCGAGTTGAGATATAAGTAAAGAAAAATATTTATTTCTAAAAGAGCCAACAAGGATATGGAAGTTTTTCAGGACACAAGTGGCAGAAATTAAAGATCTCTGTTCTTGTGCAGAGATCATATCTGAGCTGCCATGCTGTGCTACCACCAGCCTGTCCCTAATCCAGGTTTTGGGGGGCTCAGATCTCTTGCATGTTTACACTCAGTAAATGTGCTGTCAAAACACCCAGTCTCTTGTAGTAAACCCTTTACTTGGAATTTCATTCAGCTTCAGCTCTTCTTTTTCTTTGGCAATTATTGATCTTCAAGATTGACAAACTCCTCTGGAGCAATTTTGCCCCTCTGCCTTCCACCTTCTGGAAGTGCTCATATGTCTTTGGCAGAACAATCGTGATCTGTTGTACTTGACTAAATTATTGACTACTTGACTAAATAATTAACTGAATTAGGAAATTGTTAATTTATGAATGAGAAAATGGGAAAATCTCATTGAGAAATTTTTTCCATACGAAGCTTATGTTTGGTATTTTTATGTAAGCCACCAACTGCTCTGAAAGAAAAATGTAAATACAGTTGATGCATGTGGCTCATTACCAGCTCTGGCTCTCATTCAAAAGCAGAAACCTGTGTGACTCACTCTTAGGAGGTGAGAGTGAGCTTGGGGCAAAAGAATGCGAACAATGAATTATTTGCTTTATTCTTTAACAAAAATTGTTACTTCTGTGTCTAATGGTAAAGCCCACACCATCTTGAAGTCCTCAAACATACTAGAAATCAGGGTGTTGCATAACGTACCATCAGCACAAGGAGCAATGTGTTTGTCACATGTAAAAATCACAAATAAAAAGACTTCAATAAATAACCCAATTATGCTTTGGAAATGCCAGCAGAACCTTTAGAGCTAGGAATGAAATAGAATAAAATGAAAGCATGGTAGGATGATTTCTGCTCTGTCTAGTTAACTAATGATGGAATAATTAAGGCTTTTGCTCTTTAGCATCAGTAAAGGGGAGAAGGTCTTCAATATGACAGCCCGATAGCCTTCATAAGGAAGACAGGTCATAGTGTTTTTTCTATTGTTGTACTAAAATTCAAGTAATGAAATCTGATAAAGTACAAGATGTCCTTTACTTGGAACATCATCATGTTCTATGACAAGTCTAAGACAAGTTGGAAGAGAGAAGTTGAACATGAGGCGTCAGAAAGTTACTAATACTGTTCAAATCTATGAATCATTAGCAACAGATGCAGAGTAAATGAAAAGTCTGTAATGAGTGAAATTGAAGAGCCACTGTAGTGGTTTTGCACTGAATTTCTATCCAGGTAGCTCACGGACAAGTAAAGTGCAAAGATGTTAAGCTCCTTAAGAAGCAATGCTTCCAAAGGAAAATGAGTAAATAAATGACAACCAATAATGAAGTAAACATAACGAAAGTTAGCTCAGCACATGCTTTGGGGAAATATGAGTATAGCTTTGACTGGGATTTACAGGTTGATCTTTGTTCCAGTCACTTGTAGGGCTTGAAACACATATCTGTACTGGTGACCTAAACCAGTTGAAGGCAACAAAAATCAGCACCGTTGTGCCAAATGGAGTTTGCCTTGACAGAAGCAAAGGAAATTTCATTTTGAGTATGGCACAAAGGGAAAGCATGAGACTTGCCTGCTTATCTTAGTCTATTATACTGAAAATGCTTCAAATGCATTTAAAATGGGAAATCAAAATGTCCAGTTTTCTTGAAGATTATCATTTTCGTCCACATAATTATTACACACCTATTACTCTTTTGCTACCGGGTAATGGCGTGTGCTTCCCAGAGCATATCTGAAAAGAAGCCGCATTAAAGGCTGGAGCAAACTTCTCCTGAGGAACTGAATTGCGCATGGCTGGTGCCATTGTTGTGTGGCTCGCACAAAACACACCCTCCACCTTCTCAGAAAAACACACAGCGGTGCCCTTTTAAGAATATATTGAAAACAAGCCATTTGAAGAAGTCCTTTCAGAAAAAAAATAGAATAGAATGAAAGCACACCTTTTAGAAACTCTGCACTGCATTTCATCTGTTTAACGTGGAGACTCTGTAAAGCACCGAAGAGGTCATTTCCCCGTCGGTGTTGGAACTGACTCTCTTTTGAATCTTTGTCTGCCACTTATTTCTGGATCATCTGAACTTTCTAGTTTCTATGAAGCCACAGGGCAAACTTCCCCCTCCACCAGTAAATGGAAACCTTTCATGATTCAATCCTTAACCACTTTCTTTGAGCGCTCTATTCTCCCTCCAAGTTCTGCTGTGTAATACCACCTTTGCCATAAAACCTTTCCCATTGACATTTCTGGTTGAGATGAAGGAAAAAGCAAAGTCAAGGCAGAGCAGAAAGAAAGTTCCCAGACAAGTCCTCTCACGTGACGTGGCAGGGTAAGGGAAAACTGACATTACAAGAACTGAGATGTGAAAACACACATAGATATCTAAGCCGGATAGAGACTTCCCAGCTGGGTGTAGGTGGCAGCCTAGTTCCAGCAGCTCAGCCAGACCTCTTGACATGACTTCAGGCAGCTTCAGAGTTCCTTAAGCTATATCCTGAGTTTTTAAAGTAAATTATTCTCCATGTGTGACCTTACACATGTCTTTTCTGCAATTGCTGTATTTCTTGATACAGAGGAGTAGTCAAATTCAGCAAACTAAAAAAAGGATAGGTCTAGATTGTGTATAACGAAAAAGTTCTGAAGGCAGTGGAACAACTTGTCCAGACAGGTGGTGAATGCTCCCATCCCTGGAAGTGTTCCAGGCCAGGTTAGACAGGGCTTTGAGCAGCCTGGTCTAGTGGAAGGTGTCCTTGCCCATGGCAGGGAGTTGTAACTGGGTGATCTTTGAGGTCCCTTCCAACTCAAACCATTTTATACAAGGAAAAAATTCTGGATAGTCACTAAAGACACTCACATTCCCTGCCCTGGAGCTGAGAGGTTAAATTATTGCTGCCAAGCCTGACCTGTCTGGCATCTGGCACTGTGTGTCAGCAAAACACTCTCACTGCTCCAAGGCCTCAGCTGAACAAATGGTCCCGGGTTAGCCCCTCATATGGATTTTTAACAGAGTTTGCAATGTTGGTGCACTTCCAAGCACAAAACAAGTTTTTCCTTTCTCTTCTAGAAGGGTCATCTTGCTTGTTTTGAATTCTTAGTCAATTTGTAGATTTTTTTAGAAGAGAATGTTTAATCTAGATGCTGCACTCATTTTTGCATATGTGTGTCTTTGGAGATTTGATTTTCTTTCCTTGAATCTCCAAATCAGACAAATTTTTTGTAGCTGCTTTTTTAACTTTGACAGTTAATTAAATTCAGGTGTTAACTCCTACCATTGTATTTAAAAATGACAATTCTACTCGCATCTCTTTTAATAGTTAGTTTGGATAAAATTAGGAAAAGCAAAGGAAATTCTTTAATGTACTGCTTAGAAATGACCAAAAATAGCAAAGGGATTTATAAGTCCTTTGTATTCAAGTAAATTTTCTGCAACTTTCTCTCTTTGATGTGTGACTTCATGGTTGGGTTTGTCGTTTGGGTTTTTTTTTTAAATCTTCTTCTATATGTTGGTTTAATACATTAGCTACCTTGTGGATGCTGAAAAGCTGCTGGCAGAGAAAAATCCAGCATTTTGCAAGTATTCTGTTAAAGTCCTTGGTTTCAACATAGACAAGCAAGATGGTTTTCTAATCATCTTGCAGGTGTGTCTTGTTAGGAGTCTAACAAGTGGTGTGGGGTCTGGCCAATCACTTGGAGAGGTGGTTGGACCAGGGACCAATGATCCTTGCCATAGACCAATGCAAGGATTATATAAGGCCTGCCTGTAATTAAATAAAGTGGGTTAACATTTGCTTCAATCTGAGCTCTGACTTGGACCTTCATTTTTTCCTCGTCACCTGTGCTTCAACTGCAACACTACCTTAATGAGGATTTGAATGGCTTAGATATCTGTGATGTCAAAAAGATACTAGATACCTATACTGGATACCTTTGTTAATTTATTGCGCATTAAACTGCTAAAATTCATTTTGAGCCTTATTTGGCTGTTTGGCAGCCCTTTTCATTTAAAAGTTGTACCCATTTCAAGTTTTAATAGGTTTTCTGATTTCAATTAGAAAAGAACAAAGCCAAGGACTAAAGAGAGAGAGTGTTCTGGGTGGAATTTCCAAGGCCCTTAACGATCTGTCTACGTGCAGTCACTCAAAAAACTACGGTGTGTGATGCAGGTATCTAGGCTATCTATATAATCATTGATGAAGAAGGGTGCTTTAGCAAAGCACAAAAAATAATAATAGTAAATAAAATAGGAAAGGACTTACAGTGGAGAGGGACCTATCCCATATATGATAGGATGTGTTAAAACCTGTCCCAGTTTGTCCTGACCTGGTGGTACTGTAAGAACAAACTTGCCCTAGATGTCAAATGCAGGGGGTTGCAGCCACACAATCCAGCCAAAAGTTAATATACTTGGACAAATAGCATGTATTTCCTCTGGCTTTGAATTAGAGCCATACCATAATTATTTCCCCAGGAAGGAAGGAAGGCATTAAGATTAAATGTTGATGCTTGGAGTAAAACATCGGATCTGCTCTGGTTTTACCCCTAATGTGCAGGATTCATAATTCCTTTGTACATACGCAGATGCATTCCTTATGGAATTCACAGATTCCATAAGAATAAGTTTCAGAACCAGTACCAGCCCCAAAACTGTCCTATTAGCTATGGAAAGTGCCTAAACAGCATGGTGATTGACACAGAATAAGAAACTTCATATTTCCCACATACTTTTCTCAAACTATTAGACCACTGTTTTTCACAAAACTAATTTATTCATCTTTGTACAAATGTTTCATCATTCATCTTACAGCAAAGAAAAGTCTGTCCTACATACTGTTTTTATACACTTGAATATTCTGCAGTTCCCTTGTGCTTTTATGAATTGAACATAAAGACCTAGTTCATGAGAAAGAAATGTGCACAAGGTCAGAGAAATGAATTTCGTGATATATTGCCCTGAGCTCCATGTACAAGTAGTGATTGCTACCAATGTATACTGCATGCAGAATGCTAAATTAATTTCTCTCTGCATTTTACATTCTGCTTGATTCCCCCCTGCCTTCTCCACTGGAAACTTCTACCTTTCTCTTTGAATGCTGCATTCCCCAGCATTCTTTTAGCTAGAATGGACCCCTGTGATGATTGCTGCTTTGTTAAATTCAGGAGACACTGGAGACAAAAAGGGCTGTTTCTCTGGCTATCTCAGAGCCAGGTCCTAGGAAATTATTGTGCCCTGCATGATCCACAGAAGTACAGACAGTGCAGGACAGAGAGGAGCACCAACACGCAGAGATGCCCTCTGAGCCTCAACCACACTTTGGTACCATCTCATGGCATGGTGCAGCAGCAAGCACCGAAATTGGGGTCATGCTGAAAGCAGTAAGACTAGATAAGCATAGGGTTACATCTCCTGGCGGAGAAACCTTTTGCCACACTATTCCCAGTTTCCTCAGTGATGAAACAACTCCGAGTTGTGTTTCTACCCCATTTTCCCCTCTGCACAGAGGCTATGCCACTAAAATCATGTTTCCAAGAATACAGAGGCAATTTTTCTAGAGATGTCTGTATTAGCAAGTAGGACAGTGCAAAAGGAGCAGATCTGCAGAACAAAACATTTGGTACTGTGGGTGCAGCACCCACACTGCACATATTCAGGGAGATGGAAGGGGTAACTCAGACCAGCTCTTGGTCCCATCTTTCAGCTCAGTCTGGATCTGGAAAGAGTCAGGTTTGCACACTCTGAGTCAGCTTCACTTGGTGAGACACAGCATAAGAAATGGGCATGGATTGGAGATTTACTGCAAAAGCTGTCCTAGTAGGATCCAAATATTAATATACACACACCTGCTGTCAGCTCCCACTTCAGCACCAACATAGAAGGTATGTTTTCAAAAAACCTCAACACATGGAAAGCTAAAATTATTTGAAGGTATGCTCAGTTAGTATCAGCAGATGAGTGCAGTGAGAAAACTTGGTCTCACCTAGCAGCTTAGATAGTCAGGAAAACTTAACCCTAATTGCAGCGTTTGCCATCTGAATACACAGCCCTGAAATCTTGAGGATCTGGTCTGTAAAAATCTGGTTCAGCTGCTAATTTTTTGATATGGGGTGATGTTATTTACTGATGCCAGCTCTTAGCCTTTTATTGCAAACCTTGTGGTTTCATCATCCTCTGTAATTCCAGGCCCAAAACTCACGAGACAAGCAGAACTTCTCCTTCCTCATTATGAGGAAGCATTACAGAGCACACATTTTTAAGGATGGTTGTAAGTGAATTCCATTAATTGAAAGGTAATAATTGCAATTCTGAATCAATAGTATTGAGTATTCTTCTACCTACCATTTGGGGTTTTTTTTTTTCTCTTTTGTGCAATGACTGACTCTCTCTCTGATAAAGAGCTTACTAAAGAGGGCTAAAATAGGAGTACAGATAGTAAAGAGTTGAATAATGTTGCACTTCACCAGCATTACCCAGAAAGAATGAAGCAAACATCGCGTTTGTTCTTTCCAGGAAGCAAACGTGATGAAAGGAGAGGTTTCTTTGATAAAAGCGTATTTCTTTGAAAAGAAAGTTCAAGGTTTCATTTCACTCTATGCAATCGAATAAACCCACAGCAGATTTGTTTCCCTGACCACAATTTGTAGCCTATGTGATTGTGCACTTGGCCCACAAGCTCTCTAGAAGCTCATCTTGAATCTTTCAGAGTGCTCCTCTGGTTTGCATTTTGTTTGTCTGGTTGTCTGCCTTCAACTAGAAACTTGAAAAACCGAGTGTAGGGAATGCCAGCATCTACCCACACACTTCCATACCTACAGAAGCAGCACACTACACCACGAGACTTCCCAAGGGGCCTGGCACGTGCGTTTAGATTTGTTACACGCGACTGAGTTTTGGTGTAAAAGGCGGAGTTTTCTCATCAAGGAGCTTATGTCTTCTTGTTCTTTTAAATACAAACCCCAAAACACTTGTGCTCACTTGTTTTGATATGTTTTTTCCCAGTTCACTGTAAGCAAAGTGAAACTCAAAATGTGAGGGCGTTTCTCCAGGTGTCTGAAGGGTAACTGCCTTGTTCTGAAGGAGGTTTGGAATAAGAAACAAATCGAAACAACAAGAACCGCGGCTGTGGAAATATCAAAATGAAGTTGTTTTGGCAGAAAGAGGAAGTTGAACAGCTTTCATATAGCACAAGCAGTCCCTAAGCAATACTTTTAAATGGTTTGCTAGATAGCACGTCTGCCTCATTCAGCAGAGAAGACAGATTTTTCCTGAGTAACACAACCCCTTGAATCTATTTTTTGCCTTTACATTCTCAAGGTCTCTCTGTACTGTGTTTCAACAAAATCTGGGTGTCCAAGGGCTTTTATTTTTTTTATCTGTAACTTTGAAAAATGACATAGCAGCTCAGACTACTAGGTAAATATTAGATTTTTCTTGAACTCTGAAAACATCCCCCCGTCAAAAGCCCAGACTATTATATTGTCATATACACACCTTTCAGGTGGACATCTAGTTCTCTGTGCCAGAAAAAAAAATTATTTCATTTACTAAAATGCTTTTCTCACTTAGCAAATTAGCATCCTAACTCTAGGCTTGACCTACAGAATGATTATTCTTTTTACATACATGATAATACCTTTCATAATGCATCAGTTCAGCTGTCTTCCCTGCACAGCCACCTTCCGCCTTGTCAAGTTTGTGCCAAATCACAAAACTAATTTTAAAAATAAAACCTTTCATTTAAAAAGGGTATGTTAGAAATCTCCTGACAATTCTGTGGCAGAGAAGTAGAGAATTTAAAACAAGGAGTTAAAGTGTGGCAGAATGAGGACATGTCCTTTAACACAACGTTTACAATTTTTAATTAAAATGGTTCAATATAAATCAAACAGCTCTCTTTCTGTGGCACAGATTACACAGCAGTAGGGACTGTCCTTGTTAAGTCAAAAGAGTTGATTTCTGAGCAGGATGTAAGGGCAGAGAGGAATGAGGAATGTAGAGGGCAATGTCCTTCTTACAATTTATAATTCTCAAACCTCTCCGAGGTTAATCTGAAAGAGAGGTTAAATCAAACCTATGCTGTATGCAAGTAACCCAGAAGAGGAGAGTCAGACTCCATAGAGGGGTTAAGATAAATCCAAACGGGGAGATGAGTAGATGAGTTCCTCTGCTCCTGTTGAAACCTGCCAGTCACAAGCATCAATTTGTAACATATCTGTGCTGTTTTCAGACTGAAAATACCAACTAAAATGATGCCAGCTCAAATCAAGATCTCAAGATCTGGTGTTTGACTACTTTCATCCATGAAGATACACACAATTTTGGCAGAAATCAGTAATGAGCATGGTAGCAGCTCTCAGGCACATTATATCCTCTTTAAAAATTCTGTCTTCTGCATTATTTATTGCTAAGACAGCTGATGATCTTCCAACTTCTAGAAGGTTGTAGCTGCTTAGATGGAGCAAAGGGTGCAATTAATTTCTGGCCTGATTTCATGGCTGTTGTTTCAAGGTTTGCCAGTACCACAGGTAACGCTGAATCTTGCCATCCCTGGGCAGAGATGGCTGTGACTAGGTCAGGGACAACTGACTCCTGGAAAGCCATATCTGTCCCACATGCTCCTCTAGCAATAGCCATCCCCTCCCAAGACCAACCCTCTCTTTGCACAGCAGCAGCCAGATTGGCTTTCCAGGTGGCAAAGGCAGTGTGGCCATGCAGGTCCCTGCAGCATGCCATGGCATTTTTGTCTGGATGGCAGCAAAAGCACCAGAGATTCTGTTTGTGTACATCACGTTTTGCTTTCAGTAGAACAAAGGGGCTGCTTCTAAGAATCCATCATAGTGAGCTGGGACCCTAACACCAAAAATCTTGTTATCCACTGGTAGATAAGTACAAGTGGCACTCATTCAGTACCTTCACTGGCATGACTGTGGATGAAAAGTGACTTTTGTCTTTTTTCCTAAGAGCCTTAAGCAGTACATATCACTGACGCCACTGTATGTCTGGTTAAGCTTTCTCCACTTCTCTTCAGTCCTCTTCTTAGGGTGTGACCCTAAATATTTTTGATCTGACAGGGAGAAAAGTAGTCTGTTTGGTATTTAAATAAAGCGGCAATAATCCATATAAACCTCGAAAGATAAATGCTCATATAGTAGTTTTCATTTTGGTACAAAGACTAGGTAAGGCTAGCTCTGACTGCCCCTAGTTTGTACATGTCACCCTGGCCCTGCTAGCTGAGATGTCCTGCCCCAAGCTCCAATGCACGTAACATCTGCGTCTTTTGCAAAATACAGAAAGGAGAGGGAGAACTGCAGGTTTCTCTGCTCTTGTTCTGATTTGATTAGGTTCAGCACAGCCTCTTTTCCTCAAATAATGCCAAGCAATGTCCTTGTCCTGTTAGAAGCTGTGCTAGTTCCTGTGCAGGTACGAAAGCAATGATGTCCTTGTTGCTGTAGATCATGCAGCAGTATGGACTCTGACCCATCCAGCAGCATCTTACTCTGCCTCTGACTAATTCTTGTTTTGCCCAATGTCTGTATCAGTGCTCTGTAGGGTGATGCATATTGTATATTATGCAGGTTAGGCTTCCTGCAAAAGTGATGTTCATTAAAATGAGGTATATGTCCCTGTTCTATGGCTTTTGGCACACATGGAATCATTAAGGTTGGAGAAGACCTCTAAGATTATCAGGTCCAACCATCAGCCTAGCACCACAACAGAGTTCACCACCAAACCATGTCTTCAAGTGCCATATCCACTTGTTTTTTGAACACTTCCAGGTGTATTTGCTTGTGTGTACAAACTATGTCACTGTCACCTGCTTGAAATCACCTGAATATGTAACCTGTGTATATTGTTAACATGGATCTAAAAATTTAATGTAAACACAGTCAATCATGTCAATGTTTTCACCTTTAAAGGAATTGTCCTTTTCTTTCAAAAGCTTCAGAGACAGGTCCTGTGCATGACGTTCACTGAGACAAACATGCAGCATACGTTTAGGCTTTGACAGAACCTTTGCTCAAAAGGTGGGGAAACAAAAAAAGCAACAGATCAAAGCAACACAACAAATCTTATAAGTTTTAATTAAGCATCAGCAGCTGCATCCTGTCTTCTCAGAAAAAGTCCCATTATTTGTGCTATGTAACATTAATGCTCACTGAATTGTAAAGCTCAAGGGAACTCAAGGCACAATTTGGAAGAGACAAACATTTGTTTTTCAGAAACAGATTCATTATCGTTTGAAGTAGTGGTATAATCTAACCAGAGATCTTGTGGGAATATCTTTGAAGAGTCCTGTCTCTGCAAATAAATTTAATTTGAAAGAAAAGGAAATAAAATGACTAAAAAGGACCAGATTGGTATTGCAAAGAGAACACTGATGATATTTCTTCTAGAGGATGTTTTACCCTTCAGAAAATCACCAGGAAAAAGAAAAAAAGCATTATTTTAAAAAGAATTTTGAATAATGGATTATTTTCTACCTCATGGAGTGCTGAAAAACATGAAAATGGAGATGGCTTTGGCCACAGCCTCCCAAAGGGGGATTTGAACTTTCGTCTTTTTAACAAAGCACTCTCAAAGTGGTTTAGAGAAATACCAGTAACAGCAAGATAGTTCTCTAGAGATTCTGGCAACAGAAGCAGCACAGACTCAGTGTGGTTCTATTAATTCAAGCATGGCTTTGGAGTATGTGCTCACACACGGGCTGTGTTGGTACTTGCAAGAGTTTTTTGACTGTAAAGACATTTTCTTTATGCAAAAATAATCATATAGGACTAAATGAGCCACATTTCTTGGGTCTGATATATTTCTGAACTGTACTTGATACCAGAATTACAACTGATTAAGAAGATTCCTTAATACAATTAGTTTGTACCATCGAAAAGACTCACCAGGGCAGAAGTCTTCTAGAAACACAAAGTAGAGACAGCTCACTGTCTTCAGCCAGTGAGCACTAGCAAATAACAGGTAATCAAGGGTAGATTTATTGCCAAATATAGATGTTCCAGTAACACCTACATTTCTCATCTTTATTGTATTCATTTAATCATTTTCAGTTTACTCAAAGGAAATTGCAATAGATTCCTGTTTGTTAGCACCTGCCTACACAGCATCAACACTTCAGGAGAGCAACGTGGCCAGGCAGCAGCACAGGATAACAAAGACAAACAGTTCTTGCTGGCTGAGTCAACCAGCCATTGCTTGAATGTGAAGTGTTGTGTGATGTTATTAGTCATTGTTAATTCTGGTTAATGTTCTTGGCTGAGAAAAGGAAGGTGCGGAGTGTAGCACGTCAAACAGGACACAGCCTGAGCTATGTGGAGCTGCTCAGTGCGTTACTCAGAGCTGCATATTAAAAACATGCTGACTGGTTAGCAGTGGCAGATCCTTGTTGGACTGCTCAGCTGAAGGTGGCTTTTGGAGAGTACCAAACAAATTCAGATCCTATAACCAGCAATTAAACTGTCTGTGCTATTCTCCAAAGTTGTTGGTTTGTGCTTGAAGATACTTGTCATAGCACCGTACAACAGCTTTGAAGATCTTAGATTTCTTCCTAAAATTGTCCTAATAATTCCTATAAATAAGAAGCTACTTCAATCTAATGAAAATATTAGTGTGACTGGTGAAAAAACTTTTGACCTTGTCCTCTTTTCAATGTCAAATTTATTGACAGAGTTGTGAGCCCACCTCATGCTGTCACTAGGAAGGACTGGCTGAAGGCAAAAATCCACCTACCAGCATAGGCATAGAAAGACAGAAAAAGGAGCTAAAACTGGGCATAAAACCACGAGGAGACCTTTGTGAATTGTCTTGGAATGAGAACTTCAAAATGTAGTGCATTCCCACAAGTATGATTTTGAAATAGCAAACAAATAGAAAAGATTTTTTTTGAATAAGAAAACCCTTGAAGAAAAAAAACAAATTAAAAGAAAAAGATTACTATACATATGGAGACTTAATGCTAGAAAAATAATGTTAATGTTTTTAATGTTTTAAAAAGAGAACTGCTTGGAAAAGCAGTTACAGTCTGTTGTTGTGTGTTTTAACCATTAACAATTTTTCTCTCTAAAAGAATTATAACAGTATCTAAGGAGGTCAAACATTTTCTGCAAAAATCTTTATGTGGACCAAGGGCTAGACTTTTAACTAGAAGAAAATATGGAAATACGGAAAAATGTTCCACTGTAATAGTTGAATTTCTTTACAGATCTCTGAGTAGTAAAAAATTTTCTCAGACAAAAAGAAGAAAACTAGGCTTACTTAACTCATTCTTGCAAACACAGGTGTGTTGCATCCCCAGTTATCTGCCAGACTGCTCTCAGCAACATTGGCAATTCTCACACCTAAAACTGAACTGCAAAGTCTAATTTTCACAGCTCAACTGTGAGGGAAGAAATTCAGTCTTTGAAACAGCACAGACCTTAAGAAAACTTTTATTTTTTGTTGTTGTTTCCTGGTAATTAGTCTTCTGTTTAATAGTTACTTGTGTATTATTTCTGAATGTTCAACTTTTATCATTATAATGATGGAATCAAGAACCAAATAGGAACAAAGCCCATGTATGCTAAAATTTTGCAAATACAGAGCAACTAGAAATCATTATTCTTCCAAAGAACGAAAACTTGGAGTGGGAAGGATAGAAAATCATGCAGAAGGTGTAGATAAAGCAATCAGTGTGACTGCAGGAGCGGTAAGCTTGTTCTTCTGATAATTACTTACTTTTTTCTCTTTCATTGAAAAGGGAGGATTTCACTGGGGTTTCAGCGGGATTTTTTCCTTAGAGTAAGACACTGAGGATTTTATCCCAAGGAGGAAGAAGAGTGGAAGGATGGGCAGAGAAGTGCTGGGGTGAGGAAATTACACCAGTGTAAGAGAGCAAGGCAGTAAATGCCCAATCAGCAGGAGGTGGAGAGTATCAGCTGGGTGTTGGCCTCATTAGCTGCTTGGGGGCTGGTTCTGCAGCTGTTGCTCTTCCCTTGCTCCTGTAGGCAGTATTAGCCAGTTTCCTGCTATTTCCCTGCTGAAAGTCCTTCCTCCTTCCAGAAACAGCAGTGCTGCAGGAGTTTGTTTTTAGAGGTATGTGAAGACCTTCTGAGTTGGGATTGGTAGTTTCCATGGGGTGGGGGTGGTGGTGACCAGCTCCACCTCAGATCCTGAAAGCACAAGAAGAGCCTGTCATGGGAACACAACTGCAGGATGGGATCCCAGGACCTGGGCCTGCCAGTGCTCACCCAGGAGGGAGAGTTTAAAACTAAGGAGTTTAAAGCTATCCTGCTAAGGTAGGCCCTGACATCCGTGTGGGATCAGATCCAAGCAATTCTGAAGGCATCACAGTGAAATGTGCTCTTTGTTAGTCACCTGCAACCGACAAAGAATCGGAGAACTGAAAAGATGAATTTTGTCTGCAGACTGAGCATAAGGAAGGATTTTTGGATGAGCTAAAGCAAATTTTCTATCTCTACAAGTAAAGGTATTAAAACTGCATTACCTTTAAGATATTCATGCTGTGTGATATAGTGCAGCTGAAAAATTAAATTGTCAGTAAATTGGGGTGCTGCTTGAATTTAGTATTTATTTTCATCAGAAGCAAAAGGCTGTTGAGGTTATTCTTAAAGAAATTACAATGGTGTATTTTGATATTTCTTGTATGAGACCAAAAAGCTTGTGGAAACTGCATGCTTAATTTTAAGTACAGGAGTCTGATAATCTTCTCTTCTTGAAGTGTGTGGTATTTTCTTCTATAAAATACTTTGTGACAGAGGGCTTCTCTGACTGCAGTTGTCAGTCAGTGCAATTGAGATTAGTGTCATTTTCTCCAGATAATCTTTATACCTCCAGAGAGAGATATTGCTATGAACAACAGATTTCCCCCAACAGAAAAAAATCACTTTTTTTTTTTAGCATCATCTTATACCTTATGGAAAGAAGGTGATGAAGGCAGTGAGTAATAAAAATACTTTTCTTCTAAAATCTCAAGGGAATGGTATTCTTTAAATCTCCTTGGTGTCACTTGAGGTTCTTCCCTTCACAGTTTCTGTATTTAAGATTTTTGTAACAGACTCTGCATAGTTATTTATATTTTTTTTTTCCACTATTTTAAGGGTAAGGGTAATACTCAATATTCTACTAAAAATATTTTTGGAATTACCCTAAAATATATGAGCTGGTTGTTCTAGCTTAGAGCAGAAAGACACTGATAAATAGTTCTTGGATCCTTCTTCATGAAGTAATGGTTCCTGTCATGTGAGGTTTGGGGGGAGTTTGCTTGCTTTATTGTTTTGTTGTTCTTACTGTGATGGGTTTTATTTATATTGTTATTATTATTTTGTTGGTTAGTAGAACACGAAGGCTTTCCTTCAGAAACATCCCTATCAAGACTTCTCTTCCCAGGCTGTAATTAATATAGGTGCCTTACTGAATAATTACTCATCTCTTCTGGCATTTCATGAAGCTATTTAATCTCTTATTCCTTCAAAGAGCAAACGTTCCATGGTTGACAGGTATCATTTTTAGCTTCTTTCATAGTGCAGAGATAACATTCACTTTGGGGCATGGTAATACCACCCTGCTCACTCATTTGCTTCCCACTTATGTTCTCGCACATTCCTTCGAATTCTTCAACTGGTTGGTTGTACTGAAGAAATTAATCTACCAAAAAAAAAACAAACCAAAAACCAAGGGTGTTCAGTACTTATTTCAGATATTTCTATGAAGCTTTCGGGCCATAGCTGTATTTCTCGCCACAAACTCAGTTGTGAGCTTTGGCAGCGGTGTCCAAAGGCTGTGAAGGAGACAGTTGTCCCACCCAGTGTGCAGAACAGCCCTTCTTCTGAAGGATGTGGAATAGGTGTAGGGTGGGATCTGCAGAGGTGGAGAGGAGTCACTCTTGCCTTCTTATGTGCTCCTCTTGAACTGCTGAAAGCTGTGAATTTCATAATGCATCAGAAGCCACAAGCTTGCAGAATCTCCTTCATTCCCGAGGTGTGCTGATGTTTGAGCTTGACACAATAAGCAGGACAGAAACACACGATTCTGTGAGCTTCTGCCTCTCCCCAGAAGTGACCTTGAGGAAGCATCTAGATACAAGAAATTGCTATTCCTAAGTGGCATATTCTGGTAGATGGCAAAATGCCTCTCTGCATTAGTGGCAACTTTTCCTATTTGCATGAAGAGGTTATTCTTTATAGCTAATTTTTGTGTGACAAATAACCCATGTGTTACTCTGCATGCGTTAATGAGGTTTAAAACTTGTTATCAGTGTTATTTCACTGGCTTAGAACCGTGCAAGAGAAATGATCAGCCTGTACTCTGCTGGGACTGTGAAAATAAGTTTTGATTTCCTCTGTACACTTAGGAAGAAGACACAGAAGGGAGGGATTTGTTGTTCTTGACTTATTTCTTCCCTTTAAACAGAGATAGTATCTTGTATGCATGCACCACTTAAACGAAACAGTTAAGGTGACTCATTAAAAACAAAAGAAAGGTAGCAGCACTATCTCTTCCCCTGAAATCTATTATGTACTATGTTGAAGTAGTTGAGTATTCCCCTGGAAGAGGATAAAAGAACAAACCAGAGGGTGAGGACATGAGGACATGACCCACAATACCTCAGTGAGGGCACTCACCTGGGAGGAGGTAAACTGTCTCGGCTCCTGATGTGTGCTCTATGCAAAGTGAAAGTGCATCAAGAAATGGAAGGCAAGCCTCTGAGTAATCTCTGGCAGATATTTCAAGAATTTCTGTGAAACAGGAGAGAATGGGGTGAGGTTGAGGGCAGGGAAAGTTTGCACACAAATTGCTGTGTTGTGAATGTAGCCCTTCAACAATATGTGGGCATATATTCTTATTAAGACTTCATGCATGCAGCAAAAGAAAGACTTAGTGTTGAGGCATGAGAATGAGCCAAAAAAAGAGTAGGTTTGGAATTAAAGTCACAGAAAACTGTGTATTGGAAGGGACCTCTGGATGTCACACAGTGTAGCTTCGTTGTCTGAACAGGGCTCTCTTCAATGTTAGATAAGGTTGATTGGTGTAAGTGTCTCATCTGGTATAATGAGACTTCCCCTTATCTGCTCTCTTTTCCAAACCCAAAAAAAGAATCCTAGGAAGTGCTAGAAAATGAATCATTTGCATCCACATTACATTAGTCTGGTTCAATAAAGCATCATATGCCAGTCACAAATGGGGCACTGAGGTAAGGTGTTGCAAGATATGCCAAGGAGTAATAAAGAATTATGGATCTAATCTAGGAAGTGTAGAAGCTTGTGATGCATTAGTAAAGCAATGGGAAGATTAACAGTGGGAGCACAATTAAAAGAAAACATGAAATAAAACAGAAAAGCTTGGCTGCTAAATACTTTTGCCACGTGACTTGGCAACTGCTAACATGGAACCGGAAGCACAGAACAGCTTTGCAAGTCTTTCTCTTTTTTTCTCTTTTGATTAATGATCAAGAGATTATGGTATTAGAAAGGGAAAGATTAGGATATCCACAGATTGCTCCTGACCTGGTTAGTGTAAAGATAAAGGCTATAATAGATTATATAGTTCAGAGTACAAGAGCTGGAAATTTTAGTATGACAACCAGAAGAAGCATTTTAATGCACATTGAATAATGGTATTTCACTGGAAGTGTAAGCAAGTGTTCAATTTGAAGTCCATGAAGATTGAAGGAAGCAGTATTTAAAATAGTCAGCCAGAGGAAGCCTCTGAGCGTTACCGTGTCTGTTCTCAGTGTTAATTAGCCCTCAGAAAGAAAAATTATACCTTCATAAAGGGTTTTTTATGCCTTTGAGAATGGTCTGTAGACAAAGAGTGTTTTCCTGCTTGCTAAAATCATCTTCTCGGAAGAGGAGATTAAATTATTGCAGCCTGGAAGGGTTCAGTCTGGTTTCCTTTGCTGATCTGCAGGTGGCCAGACACTGTATTCCAGGTGCAGCTGGGCAGGGAACACAGCAAGGACCCTCCTTCTGTTTCATGGGGTGACTTTGTGCAGGTGATAGTGCTCTGCTGAACACTAGACTTAGATTCAAAGTTCAAATCTTAAGCAGAGTATGAGGGAGAGAAGAATACTTGGCGAAGTGAGGTGAAGCCACGGGGTGGTGTTAGCTGGGAGAATCACTGGTGTAGCTGTGCAGCTCATGCTGCTTTTCATCACCGAGTTTGATTTTTTTTGCACCCTTGGTGCTTGCATAGGAAGGGTAGTATGGAGGTGCCATGAGGGAAAGATGTTTCCAAAGCCAATGGAGATCCTGGAGGTGGAAGTTCTGACTATATCCATGTGCCTCTGCTCACAGAGGGCTCTGGTGAAGAAACATGGTGAAGTGAGGGGCTATGAGGAGAGTCACAAACTGTTCACAGAGGGGGTGTGGAAGGTGTTTTAAAACCAAAAAAAAAGTGGACTAAGTAAGAGAAAACCAGGTTGTCTGTAGGCCTAGATTCTGCCGGTCTTGGATATGAATATTTCTTATGTTCCAGGGTAGAGTTCTTTAAATTTCAGAAATTACATGTTTTCATCAGGTAGTCAAGAGATTTACTACAATGGGGGCCTGTCTCTTTTCATATTTCAAACCATATTTCATTCTGGAATATTTTTGGACTTTGAAGGGGGTTTTGTCATTCCGATATTCTCCTGGGAGAAGAAGGTGTGTTTTCTTCTTTTGTCTTTAGTTCTTGTCTTAAATATCTGGTGCTCCTGTTTCTTAAACACAGCCTCAGATAGAAATTTGTCATGTTCCAGCTAGAAAAATAAAAATGAAAAGGTGATTAAGAACTGGAATTCAACTGTAAATGTTTGCACAATCCTCTCTGCAGATGTTCTTACGTAGTGGTACATAATACTTTTGTGAACGAGACTAAGCATTAGAAAGAGATGTGAACATAAATGTGCCTATTTTACTGATGGTGTAGACTAGACATACAGGGGTTGTTGAGTTGTACAGCTGAAGTTGTTTGTGTCAATAGTAAACATCAATCCAGTGCTGTGAAGCTGGAATAATAACAGCAATAAAGAAGAAAATTAATGAGCAGTGATGTAATCAGATGAGGGAGGATTCAGAACATGATGGTACCTGGCCTGATTACAGATGGAAAGAGGGTTGTTCATTTTGTAGGTAAGTCTAGAATAATGGCTCGTAGAGTATAGACTACAGTGGAAGAATAGCTGCTAATTGGAAAGTTGCTGCTGCATGCTGAATAGGAGGTTGACTGGTGAGCTAATTTAGAAACATCCCCAAAAGATTTCTGCGGAAGGCTCAATGACAGAGAGCAAGGGACATGAGGATGAGGCTGGTATTGAAGGTGAGCCAGAACCCTCTTTTTCAGATGATTTGCAAACACAGGGTTAGTCTGAATTGCACTGAGACCACCTTGTTTCCCTGGCTCTAGGAACTCCCTTGGTTCCAGGGGACAGCACTCTCCATTTGCAGGGAAATTTATAACCCTGTAGTTTGTGTTGAGGGATTGACAATGAACCACATACTATGGGCTCTGTGAATCCAAGCCTCTGCAAAACCAAAGAAATCTCACTCTGAATACTTTTGCTACCTCAAGAATACAAAATTAAAGTGTTAACCATCAGGAGTGGAGAGGAAGACTTGGTAGTGAGAAATGCTGTGGTTTGGGCTGATAAGATTCAGAATGTCTCTAAATGCAAACAAATACCATCCATACTGTTTGGTGAGATTGTATTGGCAGGGATCTGGTAAAACTGTGATGTAGTATTCCAGCTATTTGGTCTGTGCCAGCAAGAGGGAATTTGCATGAATTTCTGAGCCTGGTCATGTATCAGTCTGCCAGCTATTGCTTGTCACTGCAACAGGACCATGCTCAGGTGGTGGGAAGGCAGGACTGAGCCTCATCATGCACTCACTGATCTCTCAAAGTAAGAAATTCTGAGATGGGTTAGATCAAGGTTACCTCCTCTGCCTGCCTGACCTGAGACTTGAGACACCCTTATTTGCATCATGGTTCCGTTCAGAGCTTTGGGAGGAAGCCATAGTGCTTCCTTTTGAAGCCTGATGGGCACAGTATTGATTCCCAGTGCATCCACATTGTGTCCGACCCAGCAAAATGGAGAGCACAAGGTGAAGGTGTCCCCTTGCCCCATGTGCTTGTGGAGCAGATGGGTGCAGTTCCCAACTGCTTTTAACAGCAACTGGAGGATTTTATTCTACAGCAATGCTCTTACTTTTTAAAAAATATAATTAATGAGCTTCTAAAAGTTTCTTAGTGGGCGTGTAGATATATTACATAGTAAATACCAGCCAAGCATGAAGCATTGCTGAGAATGAGGCTGAGACACTGCTGTGTCAGGGGGAATGGGGCAAACATGCTTCATGGAGATGGGAGCTCAGAGCCTGGTGTTTAAAGCTAAAACTTAGTCTGCCTGCCTTCCACCTGCAACTGCACAAAGCCAGTTTCAGCACACAGCCCACTTTAATAGCTTAGACCTTTGTTTTCTCAGCCTTTGTTTCTACCTTAGGGGGAAACCTTTGTATGTACTGCTATTCCTTTTTACCCTTTCCTCAAAAAAGAAAAAACCCAGAAGTACTCTGAGAGACTACAGAAAGCTGACCTTTTTTTAAAGGCAGTGTGCAACAGGCTTTGTGGATTCCAATCATACCCAGAATTAATGTAACGATTTTTAATGAGACAGCATATTATGATTAAAACACCAGCTGGTCCATGAGAGCAATAAAAGTATGGGAGGTTTTTATCTCCTGAGTATTGTGAGTTCACAGCTCACTAATAACCTTGGGTCTTAGGATGCTAATAATAACACTTGATGTTGCTAGGGAATGGTGCTGCCTGACACATGGTGAATTCTGTGTGGTAGGATATGCCTAAGGCATGATGGCAACTTGCTAAATCCTTTTATTATTTTATTGATCATAAAAACTCCTTGATGACCCACAAATTTGGATGCAGTTTGCAGTGTTTGTTCATATCACTTGTCCTGATTAAGTAGCTTATTAAACAGCATTTTACTGCAGCATGAATATTTTCAATATTGGTTGCTGATGACAGCATTCCAGGTGTAGTAGCATGCGGGGAGTAGGGTTTTCCAATGTTCTGACAGTTACGTGCCACTAAATTGCTACATATCTTTATGAATTGTGTACCTCCTTGTACCTTTGCTTACAAGGATGGGGCTTACCAGGAAGGAATTTATGGAAGAGTTCATTTCTTCCTCCCTTTATTTACTGCTTGCTGCCCAGGATTTCCATATATACCTGGGGCAAATGCTAATTTTCAGGTTTGTAGGTGTTTTTATTTTCAGCTATGTAATTGATATTGTTATCAGAAATGCACATTTTCAGTGCAATATAGAATTTCAGATTGACAACAATGCCTTATTTAAAAAAAAAGAATGTAGACCTTGTAGTACTGCTGTGCCTGGTGGCAGATACAGCTGCATCGAAGTGCTTGGACAGATGAGGGCAGTGATGCAGTCAGAGCACCTCAGAGAGGTCAGTTATGATCTCAAACGAATTTAGCCATGGTGTTTGGGTCCTTTGTGCCATCCCAAGTTATCCTTTCACTCCTGCAGCGTATTACTGTGTTGATGCACTGAAATTGCTCCCCTTTGCTTCGGCCAAAAGGCTTATCTTCATCTCTGTTTTACTTATTAAGGAATAAGGTTTACTGAAACATAGAGGTCAGTTATGCAATATGTGATTTAGTCTACTCTCTGTCTATAGATCCCTCTCTGATAATGATTTAAATGTGTTTGTTGATCTCCTTCACAGTATAGAAAATTAAACTTCTGGAAACGTCTTTAAACTGATGCTTTGATCAGTGTAGGAAGCTGAGAGTTTACTGAAACATAGAGGTCAGTTATGCAATATGTGATTTAGTCTACTCTCTGTCTATAGATCCCTCTCTGATAATGATTTAAATGTGTTTGTTGATCTCCTTCACAGTATAGAAAATTAAACTTCTGGAAACGTCTTTAAACTGATGCTTTGATCAGTGTAGGAAGCTGAGAGATTTGTGCTCCTAGTGTCAGAAAAAGCAGCAGAATGCACCTGCTATTTGTGATTTGTTGGGGCTAAATTGCCACGTGTAATCTTGTCTGTCAGATTGTCGGTAGCTCCAGATTATTTCCATGTTGTCTATTACCTGGTTAAAACATGAAAGTGGATCCAGGACAAGTGTTACCTTGAAGCGAAGGGAGAAGGTTTGACAGACCAAGTGTGACTACCAGGCGAGAGCAGACATGAACAGATCTGCTGCACACAGAGAACCTTATCTTAAGTCTTACCTGCATCCATACAGCCCATGAATGTGGAGTGTCTCCTCAGTTTTAGCTGGAAATATCCACTCCTAAGTGGCAACTTAATAGAGACTTATTCAAATATGATTTTCATTTTGACAAAAATAACCCTGTGAAAGGATCTCACTGCGCACAGTGAGATCCTAAGACAGGTGCTCAACATCCATATGACTGACTGTGTGTTGAAACAAATCCATTCTTACAGTTTGAAGAACAAAGCACTGTTGTTCAAAGGTCTGTCTTCCACAGATGGTCCCTAACTTCTGCACTCTGCCTGTTCAAACAGGCACTGAGCTTTTTTCCTCTCCTCCCCGTGTGTTTTACTGACAAGATAAATTCCTGAGGTCAGCCTTGGGCAAAGCAGTAATGATGGCCAGCATGCTGTAACCCTGCCAGGTGCTGAGTGCTCACTGCTCCCTGTGCAAAGCTGACCTGCAAGTGTCAGTATTCCAATTCCACAGTCCTTCACTGGGACAGGAAACTAAGAGTTGATTAGGGATGCCATAGGGCTCATAGTCAAATAAAATACTGCAGCATCTCAGCAAAGCTGGTATTACTGCAATGAAAATGTTTGACTGACAGAAAGCCAAGGAGAATATCCCATCTCACCAGCCATTCCTGTTTCCCTTTCATGCATCCCTGGATAAAACAGACTTTGATTTCTGCTTGTTCTTTAAGCCTCATGTCACCTTCAGGTGCTCAGAAATGGGTTTTTTTCCGAAGCCTCATGTTCCTTTCAAAGTGGTGGTCGGTCTTGGCATAATCTTGGGCTGCACCAATATTGGGCATTTATCAAATTCAAATTAAGATATTTTGAAGATAATCATATCTGAAGTTTTCCATACTTTTGGATAGGAGAAGGACAGGTCATCATCAAGGAAAAGAAAAATATATTTACATGAAACACTGTACCATCCAAATTCAATATCTGGTGTTAAACACAAAGGTCAGTGAATCAGAAATTGTTTTCAAATCATTCCAGCTAGAAGAAGCAGTATAGCCACTTTAATTAATAATTGAGTTTTAAGCATCAGACAGAAAACACTGCTTTATGTTGCGTTATTAAACTCTGGAGTGTTCTGCATCATCAAAGTTCCACTAAATGGTAGAAATTAAATAATTTTCAAGTATTCATCCCCAGACCTCTTCATCTAAATGTCTATGTTCTTAGCATATGTTTGTCTGAGAAACACTTGTAAACAAACAGCCCTCTTTACTGAGATGTCTGACTCCCCTCGTTGCCTTAGGAGGGGAGTAAGCTTTGCCCAGGTACAACTCTTAATGGTCTGTAATGGAAGGTCTGCCTTCTGCTGCCCACTCATAGACCAATATCCTCCCTGGAAATGTAATTAGCCCTCTTACAATTGTAAGAATTAAAACTGTTTGTATATCGACTTTGCATAGTGGTTTAGACATCCTGGAGAAACATTGCAGGGAAATTCAGTGTCGTAATTTATATCATTCCTGTTCTTTGGATGCCATTTCCAGTTTTTCTTTTATGAAACAGACTCAGGGTTTCTCGTCACGTGTACTGGTCTAATTTCATTAAAATCTGTAATAGTCCTCTGTAAAACCTGGCTCAATTTTTTTTCCTGCATACTTTTTTTTCCAGTTCATTATGCTTAATTGGCCTTAAAATTAGTCTCTATCCTGATTTCCCTTTTTTGTTTTTTTTTTTTTTGTTTTGTACACTATATTCTAGTGTGTTCATCTCTAGTAATTTAGCCCAATGAAAGATAAATGTGCTAGTTAGAACATCATCGTGCCATTTACACTAAGAGCCAGATGAATTTAGTTTTATTTTGTTTTCTTAAAAACCTTCTGCCAAGGCAGTCAGTTCCCATGGAACACAAATGATACAAGCTTGGCTTAAATTCAGTGAATAGTTTAATCTGCTCAAGGAGGAAGAGACCTATAAGAAATTGCGCATGTGTTTCTGTACAATGGTTTTATCCCTGAAATTCTAGAATGGGGTTGGGTTTCCTTCTGTGTTTTGGAGAGGGGTGGGGTTGATTTTGTTGTTGTTGTTTTGTTTGGTTGGTTGGTTTTTGAGGGGGTGGGGAGAGATGGGGTGCCAGTTAAAGGTTCAGAAACAGTATGTACTTTATTTTTGTGCTAAAGTTGACAACTTCTCAAGGTTAGATTACCTGAGATTAGTACATTTTATTTCAAACCAAATGGACTCCTTCAAGATCAGTTGGAATAGAAATGCCCCAGAATTTTTCTTACCCCTAGCTGGCCATTGAATTAAAATGTCATTACCCTAAATTTACCTTGAGCAGATATAACAATTGCAGCAGATAAAATGAGAACCGCACCTCTTTTTTTTCTTCCAATTCCTCATCTGCAAGTCACAAAATAAATTTCAAATCTTTTATTACAGTATTGAAATTAAAATTCCATCATTAATTTTTAAAAATCTGTTATTAATAAAGGATTGATAGAGTAAATCACATTTGATTTGTAACCAAACTGATACAAATAGCTACAAATAAAGGATCAAAGGATCATTTTGCTAAGATACAAATGGAGCTGTTGCAAGTAATAATAGAGCTTGTTCTAAATTCTATAAAAATAAAACGTGTAGTAATGAGAGGATGCTCCATGCCCATTCAAGCTTCCAGATCCAGTGGACACTTCTGGCTCTCAGAACCCAGCTGCTCTCCACAAACGCAACTCTGAAGTTGCTCGTAGTTGTTAGTGCCATTGCTACTAGAAAATGCTGCTTTATATTACAATCGATAACTGACCTTGTATGAGATAAAGGTGGTTTCAGAGTGAATCTAAGAAATGTGAAACACAAGATTTATTCCAGTGTGTCTGACTATAAATTACTCTTTTTTGTGAAAAAGTTATAGCAAATACAGTTACTTCTACATTGGTTTCTGCACCTGTCTTTCATGTATCACTCAGGTGAAACTCCAGCCGAGATTCACATGGACTGTAATATTTGGCTTCAGTCACAGAGTTGGGTGTACTGAAATTAGTGCTGTGAGTAAATAAAAAGGACTTAGATCAAAATCAGAAATAGTAAATGGTATCATATACAAAATAGAACGTTAAATCTCCAAGGATCTTTGTATATATAGAAATACATTATAAAATGACTGTGAGGAACTTTCAATCTTAATTATATAGAAGACTAGTTCTTGCTCACTCTGCTGTCTCTTGCAAAAATAGATTTTTCATATCACTCTTGTACTCCTTATTTTTACCCCAACAGAGCAAATCAAGTCTGAAAAATAAAACAAATTAGTACGAGGTGGTTGAACCTGATTCAGGCAAAGCATGTTTGGCCTTGTAGGGAGAGTCAAATCAGCCTCTTGGGTCTATAAAGTATGTGCCCCCAGTGAAAAATTCTGTAACTCTTTTTAAATTAAAAAAACAAAAATACCCCAGACCGTTTGGTCATTGTAACAGTGGTTGGTAGGTGTTTAGGTTGTGAGTCTACCACATGTAAACAGTGCTTTTACTAAATGCTCTGGTCTCATCCCAGGAAATAAGGGGGAGAGCTAAACCCCAGCCATGTGTCCCATCTTGCAGCCTTATATTATCTCTGCAGATGATCTCACCAGGCTCGTATACAACACAGATTTATGTGGATAGCTCAGATGTTAAAAGGACAATTTTATTATAATTTCTCTATAGTTTGGTCTGTACTCTGCATTCTGTCAACTTTCCTGTTCTAAAAGAGCATCACAATGGGTCACATGCACTGGTACAAATTCACAGTTAGCACTTTCACTGGCATCTTGCACAAGTTCTGTGTCTGGAGCTGCAGAGATGTGGCCTATTACAAAGAGCGTCATAGGAGAGAAATTGCTCTCTGCTACTTGACCTTTCTGACAAGGACAGATGAAATAGGGAAGGAATCTTGAGATGGGAAGAATCTGTGGGTATTTCCTGTCAAAATCTGTAAAAATGTATAGAAACTCTGCCAGGTGTCTTGGTTTTGTGGTTTGGTGTTTTTTTCTTTTTTCTCCTGCTGCTCTTGACCCTAACTCTGAATGTTTGTGTAACAGATCATTGTATCCCAAGTATAAAGAACTTTGTTCTTTGGCTGGTACCACTTCCACTTTGGTCCGGATTTTCCCCGTAAGAATTAAACTTGGGCAGGTTGCTATGCAACCTAAAAGATGTGCTGGTAAAATGGTGAAGAGTGTGGAAGGACAATCTAAAAATGAGTTTATGCCTTGCCAGAAACAAGACTTGTTCTGATTCAGCCCCAGGAGACAGGATCCATCCGATTTATGGCAGCTTGGCAGGGCTCTTCTAGTTCTAGCCTAACACTGTGTGTACTAGCAAAGCTGACTCTAAAAATGATAGCATGTAGGATATTTGCAGTTTTTCCACACAAAAATGCATGAATAGAAAACCACTTGTTTGAGACCTTTCACAAGCTCAGTTGGAGACCATCACCTCTTCAGTGTTTGCAGCTTTACGAGAGCAGTCATGCACTTCCTCGCAGTGTAAAACTGAAACAATTATTTAATGAGAAAAGGAGTAGCAAGGCATTTTTAGTGCATTTTTGCCTAATGTGTATTAAAATATGAAGTCTGAAAGTGCAGTAATAGTTAAACTCCAAATTGTTTAGAATGGATTTCAACATACCAGATAAAAAGTGGAGTTTTTAAACTTATGAAGACAGACTTTGTTGGTTTTCATATAACTTCATTTTCTTCAAGCCAGTGGTGAAAACCTGTTTGTTACAGGCAAAGTGTTTGTTACAGATACTAGATTCCATTTACTTATTTATTGCTCATCCTGGAAAAATACTTTTCCAGGTGTACAACTGAAAACCAGAGTTATCCTTGCAGGCACTGTGTATGCATATCTGTGGGTTAGTTCTGAGAAACAAAGCACATAATTCCTCATTCATGCACGGAGTTCAGCAACTTTAAGGCTCAGTTATCAGGATGAGAAGTGCTAATACAAGATGCTGTAGCTATCCAGGAAAAGCTTAGCGGAAATACCTAATAAAAGCAAGGGATGTTAAAAGAGCAGTTTGGGCTTGATTGAGCATTTGAAGACTCTTATGCAGCCAGTTAAAATTTAAAGAGATTAAAAGATTAAACACAGATCAGTGATCCTGATAAAATGTATGCATCAGGTGGACATTTGAATTTACAGTATGCAAAAACTAAAGGGGACATACAAGTGTTCACACAAGAGGTTGTCATCTGGCTGGTGAAAGCTGCTGAATTTTGGAAATGGGGAATCCAAAACTTAGAGTTGAAATAATCAACGTACACACATATGTGTATATATGGAATAACCATCTGACACCTGGTCACGAGGGGTGTTCCTGGTAGACCTGCTGGCATTCTATGGTGCTTTTTACAGGCGACAGCTTCATGTAGTCCTGGTGGCTTTGTTTCCAGAGACAGCAAGTATCACTTCCCCTTTTCTCTTGCTCCACTTGTTGCCTTTACCCTGGTCTTAAAATTAAAAGCCAGATACGGTTAAGGGGAAAAGGGGCTTTTACCTCGGTATTTATTTAAGGATCCTTAGGTGCACCACATCGTCCAGGTGGAATGCACCGAAATGCACCCACATGATAGATGGTGTATACAATTGATAAGCCTTGCAAATTAGCATATCTATCAAAGATTCCTCAATGAGAGACTTGGATGAATCTCTCATCCCAAGGAATCTTCCCCCCTGGACAGGCCTATCTTAGTTTACAGGTTGTGTTCTAGAGAGGACCTTGGTGTCTGGGGCTCTCTGACCCCTGACTGCGAGGCTTCCAGGATGTTTGGTCTCCTGGCCTAACGGGATATTGGGTCTCAGCTAAATTATCAGACTTAAAGAATTACAAACATGTGGGCTAAAAGCACTGAGGATAAATAAAAGGGGTATAAAAGAAAAGGCAAAAAATCATCATGGCATCACTCTTGCCTAAGTGGCAGCCATGGGCCTGCTGTCGAGGAGCCAGAGTATCCACAAAGGCCTTTCCTTTCTTAGGCCTGTCAGGCATGTGAGACACTACAGTTTTGGAGGAAACTGCTGAGCTGAGCTGTTTGGTTGCATCCACAAAGAAAGGAATGGGTATCATGGAAACAAGTTGGTTATTCTATGGTCACCCAGTCTCCCTTGTTCTAGAAGAAAGAAAAATCATACTGTGTAGAGGTGCATGATTACTTACTGCTTCCCGCTTCCAGGAAAAGTGGCAGGAAAAACATCTTCTGGGGGTGAGGAGCAGCAAACCAGGGAGAATGGATGACTCTGGTTAATGCTGTGACTGACAGATTCTTTCTGTTTTCCCTTAGTTTCGTTTATCCAATGCAATTTAAATAAAGAACATGTGATTTGAGGTTGTAATCCGGGAAATCCATACCACAGTTTTTTATTGCAAGCTGTTGGTCAATGAAAATAAAGATATGCCAGACACTTGATAAACTTCTGGAAGGGCATGTGTCTTTAGGAATTATTCTAGCATTTTAATACTGTCACATTTGGATATTGTATTATGCTTACATTTTATACATGCTGCAGTACAGAGAGATCAAATACACAGCTTCTCTGCAGGCAGGCTTGACAGGCATTATCTGTGAGGGTTTGCATATCTGGGAACGTGTTTAAGCAAAAACTCACCCCTCTATCTAGTGAGCCATTCTTCAGTGGCCCTGGAAAGCTGTTACAGAGCTTCAGAAAGAGCTCCAGGTGAAACCTGCAAGCCTCAGAGTGCCAGAAATCATTCTTTCACTTTGTTTTGAAAATATGTGTCTGAAAAGACAGTGTAAGGATACAGTGCTACAAGCTGCTTGGTGTCTCCACCTCATGAACCTTACGTGGACTCCAACCCGCTTGACTGCAAATAGGGTTTTGCTACTGTTGTTTTGTAAGAGCCTAAAGTCTAGTCTCCTGTTAATTCTGCAGGGTTACGCTGCTGACAATGAGTATGATGAAGTGTGGGTTTTGTTTTGCATATAAGAGTTGCTTAATCAGTTCCAATTAGAAGACTAATAAATTTTCCTCAAGCTTATGCAAGAACAAGCTTTAATATGTAGCACTTGCTCTTTATGCTAGAAAAGCTGCCTTTCATTAGTCTTGCTCTCTTTGCTACAAGTCAGGATCAAGTTGGTGGAATTGACATTTACAAGCTCTCCACTCCATGAAACGCATTCTTTTTGTCTCCTTCCAGAGTGCTGTTCTACTTTTAGTATAAAGGAAGACACAATTTGCATTTGTGCAGCATTGTGGATTAGACAATGTACTGTTTTCTCCTGTGAGTAGGTAAGCAACTAAAGATTACACAGATCTTCCTCATAGGTAACAAGAACTATTCAAAAGGATAAGAATGGCTTCCTGAGGTTGGAAGAACATCTGGCTAAGCCTGGCAGGTTGTACTGAACTCCGCAATGGATGCTGTCAGCTGTCTCTGTACCTCAAACAAAAGCTTTGTCATAGACACACACTATAATTGATGCCTAAATTTCCAATTTGGGTGCTCAAAATCAGGGCTCAGTGGTGAAAGGTATCCAGGTTGTTCGAGGTAGCACCACACCATAAACAGATAAAGCACTTACAGCAAAATGAATGTTTGTGACTGAATTGTAAGGAAGAAATGAAAGAGGGTACAAAAATACATTTGAAGTAACATAGCTTGAAGTCTAAGAATGTTTCAGGGAAGAAGTATTTCCTCTATTTCTTTAAAATACAGTCTGGTGCTTGTAAGCAGAGAGTCATTTGATGCCCCTATATTTGCACACCTGTAGAATAGCTTTTCAAAGACTTCTCACTGAAGTCAGGGTTTCTGTGGGTTGACAGCATCGTGTACTTGACAAAGGAGACTTCCAGGGCTTGTTCCAGCTTGCAGAGAAAAAATACATGTGACAAATTATATGAATATGATATGAATACTTCAGAAGTTCTCCTGAAGCCCTTAGAAACAATTTCATTTCTGTTGTGGGACAGAATATGTAAGAGCTGCCGTAAAAAAGGAAGTAACTAGAAAAATTTTCATGGTCTTCAGAATAAAAACGTGGGAGTGAGGAAGGGGGAAAAGCGAGAGTTGTATGCAGCTGATGTGAAATGAGGAAAAATACTTCCCCCTCTCTCCCACCTCCCCAGTTTTGCAGCACTGAATCCACTGGGCAAAATCATTCAGAAAAAAACATTTTGTCAGGGAGTATCTTGTCTCTTTGGAGGCAGAGGATGATGACTGCCTTCTTATAGCCCAGATCTGGGCTGCCTGCAGTAGACTGGGTGAGGAAACAGACACTTAACTTCAACTTCCTTATATTTTGAGATAATTAAAGTACAAAAAAAATGGTTCCTTCTGTCTAGTGCTAAATCCAAAAGCAGTCTGGGATCACGTGAGAAGCACCAGGAGATAAGATCTGGTGTTAGTGAGATGCCACACTGATGCTTGACAGAATATACCCTATTTCCTTATCCACAGGAATGCTTGCACTCCCTCTCACAGCAAATATGCTTCTATCTCTTGGCAATCTGTGCATCACTTGCACTGCAGCTAACTGGAATTGTTTCAAATTAATGATCTTTTATAAATGAAGATGCAATTAGTACTGAATATGCAAAATGGTTAAAAGGTTGTTTATTGTGCCTATTGCTTAACATTAATGCTTAGAATACAGGCAAATTCTTCCCACTGTCTATTTTAAAACAGAGATCAAGCTTTGGCTTCCTTGTAAAACTCTTCACTGAGGTGAAGAAGGGCTGGAAAGGGGAAAAAATTAGTATACTATGCCATAAAATACAGATAGCTTGCACCTTCTTTAGAGCAGTTTAGCATGATTTTACAGGCAACTTAGCCAATACATGCCCATTTTTCTTTTTGTAGAAAAGCATCCTAATTTTTCAAATTTTAGGATCTGCAGGGGCAATGGTTTGTGAGAGAAGTCACCAAAAAAACCCCTATCTGATCTGTGATTCTTAAAGCCTCTTGGATGGCAGAAAGGAGGATAAAGACAGTACCATGTAGATGTATGCAAAGAAACAGTTCTTAAACACTTATTTTGGCTTTTTTTAGGTGTGTAAGATTAGATTCCCAGTTTTCTAGTTTTTCATGGTTTTATTCCTTACAGTGCCTTTTAATCTGAAAGCTTTGCTTTAAGGCAAGATCAAACAGTTAATGCCTCAGTATGGAAATAATCGGTTTGTTGACAATTTAAAATGTTAAGGCAAAAGCCTATTGAGACTGTATGGTCACACTGAAATACTGTGGAGAAATCCTCTCCTTAATACACTTTAATTTTTAAAGCAGCTGAAAGACGTATGTGCATACTATCAACGTCTTCTCAAGTGCATTTATTCTACTACTCCCACACAAAAGGTAGGGGAGGAGATCTTATTTAAAAACCATTACAAAGATATAACTATTGAATCCAGGTTGCCAGAGAAATAATTTAAGAAGGAAAACCAGTGTCTCTCAACAATAAGATAATGCCATGGGGGATGGATGATTATCCATGAGATAATTTTGTTCCAGTGTATTCTAAAATCTCAGCTGCTTTCGCTTCCAAACTCGGCACCTTGGGGTATGAGAGCTTATTATAATTTATTCTCTAATATACATTCAAACCAAAACACTAGAGTATAAGCTATCATTTCAAAAATGCTTCTCTTCCCCAGTCCTCCGTGTAGGTAGGTTGCTTATTTTCTAAGACAAAACTGAGAGGGTCTTTAAAAAACAACAACATAACACTATAATGAAGTTGTAGTTCCCATCAGATTCTTACTTCTGGGGATGACAACTCAAAACATTGAAGTAGACTTTGATGCTGCATGTCAGCCCTGGTTCTCCTTACTGAAGACTTTATTTAACAATCAGGCCAGGGTCAGACTACTCCTTTTAGAGGTAAGGCTGTTCTCGAAGGCTTAAGATGATGATTAGGTCTCTGTATCACAAATAATAATTCATAACACTTGGACCCTCTTAAATCCTCACAGAAGTCTGGCACCAGTATTTTAAAATAGATATATTTAAGAGATTTTTTCTCTAGGAAGAAAAAGGATTTACTATGTTGCAATTTCTTCACGATGATCTCAAAGCTAATTGAGGAAGGGGGCAAGATTTTGCTGCCACAGACTAACGTGGTTACAGCTTGGAAGCTTTCTTGGTTTTTGGAGCACTTTGCTGAGGGAAGATAAAAATGCATTCTGCCCTTTCTCTCAGACCTGGAGCTGTGCTCAATGGCTGCAGACAAGCCTCTTTGTTCTTTAACCCCCAACTGAACCAGGGGTGTGAATCTCACAAGCTGAAGCAGAACTCTCATCTGGCTTCACCTGGGTCAGCTTTTGCGAAAAGGGCAAAATGAAAATAGTTTTTCAAAATCTGGACACTGGGGCAGGGTGGGTGGGGGGGGAAAGGTGCAATGGATTATGTAGTCTCTGTTTATTTGCAAAATCTGATGGCTGGTTTTTGTCCCTTTTGGCACGTGTTCTTAGCTACTGACAAAGAGCTGGAGAAGGGGAGGCCCAGGGCAATTCTTCTGTGCATGGCTTCAGCCATGACCTCTAACTGCAAAACACGAACCCAGTGTCCTAGCTGAGTTCCTTTAAGCAAGCTGGGCCTCAGTGCTAAGGTTGTCATTCCTTCCTCGAGGGTGTTCCCACTGACTAATGAGTTGAGGGATAACAGCTTGGTTATTTTATCCACATCTGTTTTAGCAACAGGCAGAAAGTTGTTACCCTCTAGATGAGTGCTAAAAATAGTTGGTAAAACATAAAACAAAAACCCTCACCACAAAATGAAAAAAAGAAAAACACAAACCCACCCCTCCAGTAAAACCAAAACCATATCAGAAAACTAAGAGCATGGAAATACTTTGAGCACAGCTCAGCTTCATGAAAATCTACTTGTCAAGTTTATGTGCAAAATATCCTTTATTAGAAAATTCTTGTAGGCAGTGCTTGATAGATGGTATGTAGAGAAGACAGACAACAACCTACTGGGATGTTTTCTCTTTCTCTCTTCTTTTCTTTCCTTTTTTTTTTTTTTTTGTAGTATTTAAGAGCCTACAGCATAAGATTTAGTGCCATTGAAGCATGGGCTACTGAGGAGAAAATATTTTATCAGTAGAGGCAACACAACTGTCAATTCCTGCAGAATTTATTCTCTGCTACTCTTTGACTTCTGCTGTCCTTACAAAATTATTTTTCATTGACTTAAATCACTCCCATCCTGAAATACCAAAATTCACTGAAACCTGAGATCACAGTACAAGCAGCTGTCATCTTTCCTATGAAATAGCAATAAGGCTTTGATGTAACTTAACTGGGAAAAAATCAGAATATTTTTAGTAAAAGACTGAAAAAAGGCAGTTTTTTTAGTTTCCTTTATCAACTATTTTTCTTGTTTACCTTGAAGGTTGTTTCTGCACAGTTCTGGGAGAGATGGGTCTTTACAGTGGCCAGCAAATCAATGTTCAGGGGCAGAGGAGGAGCTATGAAATTAGAGGATGCTTTTTGTGAAGACTTGTATGAAACCTGCAGTTCAAGGCCATGCTATTACATAAGAGAAAGGGAACACATGAAGGGTTTTATTGGCTTCTCTCTCTTCCATCCACAGAGCAAAGAAAATATGTGTGAATGTGTGTACATAAACAGCTATCTGCAGACACTGAAAATAATAAGCAGATGAGTTATGACAACGACCTGTTTCACCAAAAATTACGGTTAAACACACAGTGTGGTCTGGGACAGGCTTTAAAGGGATTTACCATCTCAAAAGAGATGACAATAAGGTAGCTGAATCAATTTTCTGATTTGAGATCTACAAGCTGAACTTAGAAGGGTACCCATATATTTATTTCACTACCAAGAGTACTGAAATAGTCTGAAACTTCTGAGATTTGCCTGTTTTAGTATTCAGGTAGTTATCTTTATTGCATGATAATACAGTTTAACAAAGGAAAGCCCAAAAACTGGTGTAACTGATGCTACAATAATGGTGCACTCTCCTGCATACAGTGATGCTAAAGTTACGGAATAAATCCACCTTAAATGCTCCAGGGAGACAAGCCCTTTGTCCTACCACCAGAGGACATTATTTATTATTAAATAATACACCAGCATTTGGAAAAGTTCCATTGCCAGCTGCTTATGTAAAATGACTTGTATAGGACAGAAACAGGTTCCCAGTATGCTGTAACGATTAAATTATTTGCTTTTAGTGTTTTGGAAACTAGCAGCATCCTTCCACTAAGGAATGTGGTGTACAGCCCACAAATTATTTGTCCTGTCCTCTCTCTAACATTGTTTAAGTTGGGGGAGAGAAGGAAAAGCTTAACTTTCTCCAACTGTTCATAAACTCCTGCAAGAAAAAGCTACAACCATATGTTAAAATTGTGTATTTCTCTGTTTATATTGGTTTTTCAGAATACATAAGGCAACCGATTTAAAAACGTTTTCTCCAAGAAATCTGATCTGAATAACGAACCCTATGTGATCACAGGGAACAGATTTAAGTGCAAAGAGGTACATGCAGGAGATCCATCAGAGGAGTGCTGCGAGTCCCATGAGGCGTGGTTCATTTATTTTTTGGCTGTGAGGCAATGTACAGTGCTATCAGACAGTAGATAGTCCCTCCTATCGTCAGAGCCATCGTGGTCCGATAGAGCATCTTATCTGGAACTCCTCGCTTCAGGTGTACTGGCAGCCCATCTGATCTCTGTGGGAAGAGTTCAAGGAGAAAATAAGCAAAAAAGAAATTAACATCCATACTGAGGTCGTTAAGGAATAAGCTACCTTGGGTAAATGAAGAGACTTCCACGAGGGAAACCTCCTGACAAATAGGCTCACTACAACCAAGTTTATTATGGGGGTTTTATCTAGCAAGATAAATGCAAAGGCAAGTTAATTTTGTTAGCCAAAGCTGTTAAGTGCAAGCGGAAAGAATGAATCTTGAAATATTTCTCAAGAGGACCTGGATGGGAAAAGTGTCACTAACAACAGAATGTGAAATGATATGTATAAAAAATTATTCACCAAGTCAGACTGACACATTCCAAGTGGAAGTGGCGTGTAAGAGAGAAAAGGGAACATTATATAAAGCACATTCTTGATGCTTAAAAAAAGGCTTAACTAATTTGTTTTAAGGAAAGTCCTACTACATTTAGAAATTGCATTGCTAACAAACTGGCTTTGAAAACTTTACTGTGCTGCTCTTAAACTGCACTATAAACAGCTTCAGCAACATTCAAATTGTTATATACAAAACACGCAACGATTTGCTTCGCTCCTACACATCTGCTTTAAGGCAAACACTTGGATTCCCAGAGAGAAAGTGCTTCCAATTGCCAAATAATACGACAATTTCTGCAGTCAGCAAAAAGACAATGTTACTGCATTTATCCACTTTCTGTATTTATCTCCTCTACAAGGCATATATATACTTTGGAGTATAGTACAAGTACCGAGGTTATGCTGTATTTGGCAGTTTCTTGACTAGACTTTACAGAATTTAGGTATTGTAGAATGGCAAAAGTAGTTAGCTATGTTAAAATAAGGACAGATATGTCCCACTCTTCAGTTTTAAGTTACTCTCAAAGTTGTCATTACCTGAAAAACCTTCTGTAGGTCTGGCACCTTGTTTGTACCCAAGAAAGGCTCAGTTGCTGGTAAATCTGAAGGATGTTTACTTGTCCCAAAAATCGGAGCTGGGGATTCAGTGGGAACTAATGGTTTGAGGCCCTGCATAAATAAAGATTAAAATATCAAGGTATATCACACTAGCAAATGTACCAGTTGTCTCACTAGGCAGGCACACTGCCAGTCATTACAAGGATACATTACAAGGAGTATTTATCTCGTATGAAGACTTGTGACAATGAGCTACAAACAGATTGTTGGCCCACTGATATCTCAGTGACAACTATGGGTCAGAGCTTAGCAAGGAAAATAGAAGCCTCCTTTCCAATTTCCTCATGGCATGAATTTATAGCTGTTATTTTTCTGTGCTGGTAGTTGGTCCAAATTACTGCTTCTGTTTTGCACACAGACTATCCAGGACTCTCTCTGAGCAGTAGGATTAGGATCAAGACCCCATGCCTGAAGCCAAGGTCAGAGTGAGGAATGAGCTCTACCTCCTGAATGCTGCAAGCAGTAGCCATAAATAACTGGGCCTTAAATAATTTGGATGTACAGTTTGAGGAGTCAAAAAAAAAGGATAAGGCTCATTTGGGTCATACAGAAGCTGTAAGTGGTGCTCAAGGCCCTTCAGAGACCCTGATACAGTGGGTATTTTATGCAGGTGTAACTACATCCCGTAATTCAGATGTTGCTGCAACTTCCCACACCTCAATGTACTCCCCATGAGCAGCACAGCTCAACTTCCTTTCGGTTCACATGGTTGTACTGGGCAGTTGCCACAACTAGAAACCATATAATTTAGTTCTAGGATTAAGGGCACAAAGTCACAGCCAACAGGAGGTGGTTTCCTTGTCTTTATTACTCTAGTTAGATTCAACAGTTGTGTCTGGACACGTGGCAGTGATGTTTTATATTATGGCTCTCAAAAGAGCTGCAGGTTGTTTTTTTTTCCTAGCTTGCCACAGAAATTAAAAGCATTGTACGGTTAGTTTAATGCAACAGGTTTTCATTGCAAATAGAAGCAGCCATGGGTCAAGTTAAGACTGCACTGAAATTCTGGTTTCTGTCCAAAGGACTAGTTTTTTGCACTGAAGAGAGCTGTCTGACAGTATTTGGAGCTGGAAGCAGACTGGCACTCTTTCTTTTGTGCCACACATAGACCAGACATGTGTTTTCCATACGTAAATTCTCTGCTACAACAGGCATCTTCAGCAGAAAAAACAGGTTTCTCAGCTTCCCACAATAGTCTATGGAATGGTCATAAGTGATCCATCCTGAAGATATGGGTTCAGCTTCCCACTCTTCCAGTGCCTGAATGAATAGTAGCATCCATTTATGACCTTTCTGGTCATGTTTAGAGAGGCAGCAGCAAGACTGATTTTTTGGCACATTCAGTAACAACTGCCTTCCTACTGAGCAGGCTTGCACAGAAGGTAAGCACTGAATTATTTAAGACCAGTGACCAGTTCTGGCCACACTGCTATGAAGGAAGCATCTAGGGAACTATTTTTAGCCAGGGGAAGTTACTAACTATATATTCAAGGCTAAGTACCAGCTACATGAAAGGCCTCAAAGAAAGCAATTTTGGGCAAGTATTTTTGTCTATAGGAACTTTGAGTAATTTATTAGATTTGTCTTTGAAAGTTAGTGATTTGACAGAAATAACTAAAGAACAGATGTTTATACCACATGTGCAGGTGACTTTTCTCCAAAGCTTTTCTTGCCTTCTTTATTGTTAGTATTGCAGCAAATGTGAAAATGCACATCTTTCCTCTGCCTTAGTTTCCAGTTCTAAATCACCCCTTTGCCTTCATGAGAGCCCAGAGTTTTCAGGAGCAGTGCCATCTAATAACTACAACAGTTAGTAAATCAGTGCAATTCCTGCTTGTTGTGCTCATATACTTTATTTCATGAGCTATCTGTACTGTGTAAATATTGAGTATTGGAGTAAGGTGCAAACAACTTCCAACAGTTTCATGATAAAGATTCTTCTTTCATCATTTCTAAACTCACGGCTAGGAGGCAACCCCGACCATTTGTGATTGGCACTAGAACTCCTGCCTCTACAGGAGACTGCCTGGATGCAATATGCACTCCAGGGATTACAACTGGAATAGTTAAATCAGGTGTCAATCAGTCAACAACTGTAGGTTATTGCATACTTTTCCAGCTTTTAGAAATACATTCCTGTTCAGATAGTTGTAAGATCCCCTTCTGTAGGAGCCATAGCAGAGTCAGACCTGATTCAAGTGACAAACTTCATCGTGAAATCAAATTGAACCAGTTCAGACAACTCAAGTAATTATCAGCGTACTGGTGTAAATTACTTTCAAAGCAGCATGGCACTGCTTCAGAACATCATATAGCAATTTAAATAAAAAACATTGATGTGGTTCAGTTTGCTTCAGGAAAGAGTACAACAAAACACATGCTGCAGAAGGGAGGCAGTTCAGTTTGCTTAACCCTGACACTGCATTAATTAGGGCTCCTCACCAACGCAAAATTTCACTTGAATTCCATCCATGAGTTGTGGGTCTTATGGCCAACTCCAACTAAGCTCAGTTAAATTAGTGCAAATGCCTGGCTGCTCCAGCTTGGTACTTGCCTGTGGTTATGGAGAGAAAGTGGCAAGTGCTTTATCTCACACCCAGCTTACTAAGCTTAGCATGGCTGAGGAGAAATCCACAGTGTAATGTAATAGCTGTATTTCACTGCAGATCCTTTTCAAGTAAGAGCTGACACACCTTAAATGACCCTTGGTCACTGTATTTAACATTACTAAAACCATGGGTTTATTTAATGACATCAGTGTCTCACTACACTCAGGACAGTACTGAAGAATTAATGCCTCTATACATTTGACCTGTGCTTCATTAAAAAAAAAGTTAAACATTGATAAATACTCTTCTGATATTAAGGTGTTAAATCTTTCCTTTCTAATCACTGTAACATGATTTTTTTTTCCAATTCTTGGACAAAGTACAGCAGATGTGGTTATGCAGGAGAGTCAAAATCAGCTGATTTCATCAACATGCTACAGCAACGACTTTTTCAAATGTTGAAGTCATTGAAAGGTCAAGACACGGAGCTAATCCAAAAGAACAAACAGAATTCGCTGTGCACCCTTCTGTAGAGTGTGTTTGTTTTCCTGTCAGAGATCTGAAGATCTTAGGACCCAATGTATCTGTTGCTTGGCCACGAGGCTCAAAGTTAAAACGAAACTTACACCTTGCTGGTATGAATTTGCAAGTTAGATTTACATTTTCCTGACAGCAAAAACAGTTAAGGACTTGGAGAATAATTTAATGGAGATAGCACCACTCTTAAGTTTTTAAATGTAAGGGGAATTGCTCAAACAGATCAGAGAATGAGAAAGGAGAGAAAACTGAGGTAAGGGCCAAAGGGAAAAGGGGAACAGGCAAGTTGCTCTGAGAATCAGTATTTCAGAACATGCGCTGAAATAACTTTTATGAACCTACTGACTGAACCTAGACACTTCTAAACTAAGAGGCAGGTCCTTCATAGTAGAACACACCTCACTGCATAAGGTTAAATATACTTGTTCTCACCGATACAAGGCTCTTAGGCAAGATCACTTGAATTTTTGTTTGTACTGGGATGACAATTCAGTGACAGTGATTTTGTGTATGTATTACGTATCAACTAGGGCATAACAGGTTACATATTATAGATTCTCAACAAACTCTAAGAAATTCATCTTGGCTAAAATCAAAGTATCTGTGGCTCATGGAGGCTTTAAATAGCTACAAGCAAAATAAGTTGCATCAAGCGCAGGTAGGGTAGTACAAGTAAATTTCTACTAGGATTGTGTTCGGTAGAAGAACTAGGGAGAAGTGCATGTACTTGTCCTCACCTCACACCATTTGAAACTGGTCCCAGTGCTTGTACTTTAAACATAAGCCAACTCTTTGAATTAATATTTTTTTATTGAATTTGTAATGGTTATGGCAGTCATTATCCTCCTAAATATGAGGAGTAGTTTTTAACCTATTTCACTCCTCAACTAGCTAAGGAAGTTCCCATTTATTCAAACAAGATAAACTGTTCAGACTACTTTATACCACTTTCTTAAATGCAAAATTAAGTCTTCTAAGAATGCTAAGTCTGAGATGGAAAGAACAATATAGGTTTTAAACTCAAGAAATTTTTTTTTGTTAGTATAAGCTGTTAGTTATGTTACTGTCAGCAAAAGAATTTCTGAAATACATTTGGACTGATATTTTGCAAGCCCACAATAAGCTTAAACCTGCAGCAAAACAGTACTCCATTTGGAAGCACCAGAATGTAACAGCACAGAATAGAGAATTATTATACTGCATATTTTACCAAGGAGAATTTGAATGGCAGGATGTCTTCACTTTTTCAGAAACACCAAAATAAATAGAAGCATAAAAAGCAAACCACTTTACACGCTGAACTATAGTTTTATTAAATGGAGCAATGAAATCCATAGGAAAAAATTTACTTTGCTCTGGACTTAACACCTACATTCTCATGAGATTACCTTTGTATTTCAATTGCTGTTTATTGAAAACATTTTTAGCAGACTGATGCATCTAAATGTGTGACCTGGGAATTCAGACAAACTTGAAGGGGGGAGGGGGGGAAGGAAATTCTACCAAAAGGTGGCTCAGTAACACTCTTAAAAGGGATTGAAAATAACTTTTAAAAATGTAACTTCCAGAAAAGAGGTTCTTTACTGTTTAGGCTTGAAGCCCTTCCCCATTCCGCCCCCAAGCCTCTGCTCTCCACTATATAAATGAAGTATCAATGTTTATTCTTTGAACGTGACTTTGTCTAGAAGAGGTAAGAAGTGCAGCCCCAGTCGCTGCAATAGTGCTGGATATATTGCTAATGAACAGACATACTAGAACATAGTATTTATTCTGCTGTCTTCCGTGTTCCTTGCACCCCTGTCCCCCAGTAGCTATCCAGGAAGCCTTTCAAAGTGATGGGGAAAGATGAAGACAAAAAACCATCTTGGGATGGAAACTGCCACATCAGAAACTCTCTGTTACCTCAATGTTTACTTACGATTATAAGCTAATTCAGGATGGAAGGGCCCTCTAGTGCTCTTTAGTCCAGAGCAAGGTGACACCAGGTTGCTGTGGGTTTTGTCTGGCCTGGCCTTGAAAGCCTCTGAGGACAGAGTGCACAACTTCCCTCTCTGGGCAGCCACTCCACTGCCCGACTCTTCCCACCACGGACATGTCTTTCCTTCTAGCCAGTCTGAACCTCTCTTGTTGCAGTTTATGCCTGGTGTCTTTTGCCCTCCCACCATGGGCCACTGTGCAAAGCCTGGCTGTATCTTGCTAACCTCAGCTGGCTGCTGACCTCTGCTGAACTTGCTCCAGTTGCCATTCCCATAGCAGGGGGCCCACAACTGAACACAGCACCTCAACGTGATCCAGTAAGTGCTGAGCAGGGGAGAGTGTTGCTTTCCTCAACCAACAGCTCACAGGGTGATAGAGCCAGGAGGCTGCTGGCTTCCTGCCTGGCAGTGTCTGCAGGGCTCTACCACAGAGCTGCTGCCACCAGCACCACAGTTGCCACCCTGTAACCATGCCAGGGCTCCTCCTTCCCACATGAGCAACTTTCCCTTTTTTCCATCATAAAGTTCACAGCACTCCTGTCAGACCATTCCCACACTCTTGATAGGTCCCTCTGAATGGCAACTCTACTTCAAACATTTTGGGGCCACTCCGTCGGTGTCTTCTGTAAACTTCACAAGAGTGCACTCTATTGCCTGCTCCAGGGAACTGATGAAGTCCTGCAGTAACCTGCAGCATTCCACTTGTTACAGGGATCCTGGCAGAGGATGAACCATTAACCACTGTACTAAGTCTGATCATTAAGTTCTCTTAACTTCAAAAAAGAATTAAAAACTAAAAAGTTGTGTAGTTCTCCTGGGCCCCTTGAAATAATCTGAGATATTACAGCTGCTTAATATGGTATTTTTGCTTGCAGAAGATGACCAGATTTTCCAGGTAAAACTCTCATAGTCAAGGACACCCAAGAAAGCAGAACTTTAAAACAGGTTGCTAACAGAATTAACAGGTTAAGAATGAAAGAGTTGTGTTTCACAACAATCCACATTAGTCTACAAGAATGTAGTGACTTTAACTAATTTCAGTTACTTTTTATTGACGAATTTATTAGGAAGAATACCAACCATAACTTTGTGTGTGTGCACATGTATCTACTTTATTTTCTTAAGGCGTGTGTTTTTTAATCAGACGTTCGCTCTCTGGAGGCAGTTCTTTGAAAGGGTGGATTTTTAAAAATAATTTTTACAACCCTTAACCTCCAACTTACAGTTTTTTGTTGATTTTTGGAGGGGTTCTTTTAAGCTATAAGAATTTCTTTTTTTCAAACTTTACTCAGAAAATTGAACATGGTGTAACAACCATGGTGCATTTGTCCCATGATAAAATCAGGTTACAAATCTTCCTAACACTAAGGAATTTACGCTGATGTACAGAAAAGCAAACAATTTCTGTGATTTATTTTCACCAATATCCAACTTTCCATGTGCTGAAATGACTGATGTACTTGGGATTCATTCTGCCCTCACTCGGATTTGCTTTGCTCCTGAAGAATTAACCATGTACTTTCACTATGCAGTGTGAAAAGTATAAGCTTATTTAATGCCATCTTTATCCACTTGTTTACTGAGTTGGTGTCGTACAGAGGAGGAGTTTTTTTTGTGTTGAACAAATTTTTATGGATTTGTGTCCTCCCTGGTAAGGGTTTTAATGCTTTCAGGAATTTTTTTTTCCTGCATGCATGGACACAAGAGAGGGGGCCTACCTACAGTGCTGTTCCTGCTTGCCAGCTGCAATTTACAGTACTGTCCAGTCCAGTTCTGGGACCCTAATTTCAGAAAGGACATTGAGGTACTGCAGCATGTCCAGAAAAGGGCAACAGAGCTGGGGAAAGGTCTGGAGCACAAGTCTGATGAGGAGTCGCTGAGGGAGCTGGGGCTGTTTAGCCCGGAGAAAAGAAGGCTCAGGGGTGACCTTACTACTCTCTGCAATTGCCTGAAAGGAGGCTGTAGCCAGGTGGGAGCCAATCTCTTCTCCCAAGCAACTTAAGACAGAATGAGAGGAAATGGCCTCAAACTATGCCGGGGGAGGTTTAGGTTGGACATTAGGAGGAATTTCTTCACAGAAAGATTGATTAGACATTGGAATGGACTGCCCAGGCAGTTGGTGGAGTCGCCGTCCCTGGAGCTGTTTAAGGAAAGACGGGACATGGCACTCGGTGCCATGGTCCAGTTGACGTGGAGGTGTTCGGTCACAGGCCGGACCGGATGATCTCGGAGATCTTTTCCAACCTAACTGATTCTGTGATTCGATGATTTTAAAACCCCGCCAGGCACTGCTCAACTCTGGGGCCGTCCTCTATGATGAAAGCGCGTTAATTTCTTGCTATAACGCCCAGTCCATCCCAAAGCTAACTCAAGGGCTGCAGGGCTGAGCGCGGAGTCCCGTCTCGCCCAAGGTCACGCGAGGGGCCGGATACGTTCGGTGCCCGTGGCAGCGGCCGATCCCTCCCCGACTCAAACGCCTGCGGTGCCGCAGCCCCTGCCCGGGTGCGGGATGTTACCTGTGGGGTGTAGGCGGCGGACGCCGTGGCCCCGACGAGGCGCTGCGCGAAGCCGCTGAACTTGTAGTACATGGTGGGCCGGGCGGGCACCGGCTGCGACGCCTCGGCCGAATGGACCCGCTCCGCCCCCAGCCAGCTTTTTTACGACGCTGTAACGTTCAAGGGCCCCACCGGCTCCCCGCC
>VZRR01010943.1:0-89222 GCA_013398015.1 Oreocharis arfaki
GCCTGTCTTTAAAACCAAGACAATTTCTTTGCCACTTCTTTGTCCTTCTGTATAGAGCAGGTGTTTTCACTCAGCTGCCTACAGTGGTGCTGAAGAATTTTCCAGGGTAGTTGGAGTTAAGGTAACATCCATCAGCAGGCATGAGGAAACCACAGTTCTTTATGTGCATTACCTTGCAGTTGTCTACACTGAATTTCAGCTGATGAGGGAATATTTCCTCAACATCTATGGAAATTATATAGTTATTGACTGAGGGGAAGAGAGAGGATAGAAATTAAATGGTCACAACATTTGCTGAATATTTGCTAGCACAGAGGGAGGGCTCCTTTGAAATGAGAGCAGTTTCTCACAATCTCATTTCTCTCTGCTGTTCTCTCTCTCTCTCTCCGTATCAAACAGGTTTAGGGAAGGTATGCAAGAAATTTCCTTTAGTTGTCTTCATTTTGTGGACACAGAGCAGTGTGAAGTTGGTGTTGCAGGAGTTGTGTGCAGGGATTGTTTGAGGGCTTCCATTTACTCAGGAAAGGGAAGGTGGATTCCCTGGCCTGGATGGAGTGGGGAGGGTGGAGGAAGCTGCTGGCAAACACTTGCTCCTGAAACTGAGACCTGTAAGGGCAGAGCTCACAGCAGGCTTTCCAGCATGTAATAAAGCTTCCAGGGTTAGGAGGCTGCCCTTCTGTTCCCTATGCTTATGGGTAGATTCCTCACCAAGACAATATTTTGGGAAAATCTCTTTCTCCTTGAAAGAAAAACAGATAAAAATAATACACAAGTTCTTAGTTCCACTGCAGAGCAAAGTTATTGTTAGCTCCTGCAGACTTGTGCTTGCCTTACATTAGGAGGGGGACTGCTCTATCACTTGAGGTAAAACTGGCCAGTGCTGGGGCACCCATCTGGGGCAAAGGCTGTGTTTGCTACCACAAAGGACTCTGAATCCTATTAAATAAAGAGAAAGACAACTGTAACCCACATTGGGTTCAGCTGCCTATAGTTGAGAACACACAATTTGGGAAGTCTTAACCTGATTTTTATAAACAGAAAAGCACTACCCAGAAAGTTCAATTCAATTTTCAATTGTTCAGGCCAAGATTCAGATCTGTTTTCCATTCCAAGCATCAGGAGCTTCACTGTTGTCACTACTGTTTCTTCCCTATGCCGTGCTACATTTGTTGTTCAGGAAGCTCTAGGGCACATGAAAGTTCATTTTCTAAGCAGATTTACACATGGTCTTGTTGAAGCTTCATTGATATTGTGGAGTGATGCAAGTACATATGTATTTAGGATATGTGTCTATAAACTTTCTAGGCAGCCTGTGGCAAAAGCAAACAGAATGTTTCAAATGTGTTTCTATCTGTAAAGACCAAACACCAGCTGAGCCACATCCACAGTTCCCATTGCCATCCAAGCCCCAAACCCTGCATGCTAAAGCAGTTGGGGTGAACCAGTTTTGAGCACCACCTCTAGCTGAAGATTTGGCATATGAATTACAATTTGTGTGAATGACTTTTAAACAAAACTCTGATAATTCTTGAAAGAAAATTTCTCTTATTTCATACCGGCTGTTCATGTGTTTGATATGACACCAAAAGGTGGTAAAGCACGGTTTTAAAAGCATCTTTCTTGAATGTGAGTTTTTGTTCCTATTCATGCTTCTCCCTGAGCACCCATCTGCTCTGGGCTTGTAAATGGCACACATCATTTCGCAGGGAAGTACAACCATGGAAAAGTGCCCATGACTGCTGCTGAGATCAGGATCACATGTGCAGGAAGGAAGGTTGATCTTAGTCTTTCTCCATGGAGAAGACCATCCTGTCAGAGACCCATGGATTTCATCTGTGGCCTCAACTCTGATACTGAGCTTCCAAGGCTTTGGCAGAAACTTTAAACATGGTTAATGTCTTTGTGTTGGTTTGCCAGAGCACGTACTACTGCACCATTTCACTATGGCATGTACTGAGCTGAGTGAGTTTTGGAAGGTGATGAAAATGGTGCAGTGCAATGCTTTCAGTACTTACCTGGTCTGCTTTTCCTTTTTCCCTTCTGATTTAATATTTGTCATAGAATCACTAAGGTTTGAAAAGACCTCCAAGATCATTGAGTCTAATTGTTAACATAGCACTGGTGTATTCACTGCTCAACTGTGTTCCCAAGTGTCACATCTACACATCTTTTAAACACCTCCAGGGGTAGTTACTCCACCACTTTCCTGGGCAGCCTGTTCCAATGCCTGACCACCCTCTCAGTGAAGACTTTTTTCCTAATATCCAATTCTAACCTTCCCTGGCACAACTTGAGGCCGTTTCCTCTTTTCATGTCACTTGTTACCTGGAAAAAGAGACCGACACCCCACCTTGCAGCAGCCTTCTTTCCTGACTTTTCTTCTCAAAGGGCACCCCCCCCCCCTCACAATGTACAACTGTGTAGTCTTGTTATATTTATAATATGCTCTTTGGGCATATATGTCCCGGGACTTTTTTACATGGCATTGAAGTAGTTTCCTGCTTGTAAAGTTACACCTGCCTATGGCCTGTTGAGAGTGGGTGTTCAAAATGCAGTGTCTCTTCACCAGGGAAAGATGAAGCATGTTCACTGCTAGATTACTGTTTAAAGAGAAATCACTCAGGTGTTGTAATTGGAATACCCAAATCATGGGCTGAGTTCCTCCTCCTGGGGTCCTGTTGCAGCTTTGAATTACAGACTTTGCTAAAGGTTTCGAAGGCAGAAAGCCTGCCAGGAAGAATAGTAACAGAAAGCGGGGAAGATCAAGATATCAAAGGGAATGGTACTGACAGCAAAGTCTGCAGTGATGAGGCTCCTATGGATCTTTTCCTTTCTCTTCCCAGGGTTCAAGAGCTCTCTCACCCCAGTAGAAATTTAAAGGGGAAGCAGTTGGCATTAATACTTTGCGCTCATCAAGAGTGGCCCACCAGAGCCCAGGGAAGGAGGGAAGAGAGAGAGCGAGCTGTAATTTTCTTCTTTTCTTGCTTGCTTCAGTGAACTTGGCTCACCATGGGTCTCTCTCTTGCTCTTGTAGAATACATCTGAATTTGGTGCAGCATAAATGTGATTAATTTCCGGTCTGTGTTGAAGAGCACAGAGTGGTGCTGTCTTGCTCTTGGGCTGGCTCAGATATACACTTCATGTATCACTTACCTACCATGCAGGGTGGTTATGAGGATTAGTTAGTTAATTTTTGTACAGCACTTCGAAAATGTAATGCACTATTAGGCTTTAGTCTCTGCTTAATGCATGAGTAGAACATCCATTAATCTAATAGCAGTTGCATGCATTCCTCAAAGCAGGGAATACGTAAATGCTAAATATATTTTTAATTATTACTGTATTTCACAATATTCCTTGATCATGCTTTTGTAATTTAGCTTAACTTTTTTTAATATATAGCTTGCAGAAACAAAAAAATGTTCTTAATTTTTAATCTTGCTTTCAAGAACTCCTTCAGCCTGAAATAAGCAATCATCCTTTGTTTCTCCTGTTTCATTGTTTTCGTCCTCTTTTTCTATCTTGCGCATGGTCTGACCAGAGGTAGGTTTCTGTGTTCTGCCATTGGCAGAGGTATCTTACTAACTAAGGAAGCAGACTCACAACACTTCACACAAATAGTATTTGATTACTGCTAATTACAGTGCTGTCACATAGACAGGGGGAAAGAACGTCGGCTGGCTTTGTCAAATAGCAATGAAATAACCTGCTGTCTGTCTACTGACTTAATGGCTTTAATTGCCAGTGCATAATCAAGATCTGGTGAATTTGTTTGAACATATCAGCAGGCACCAAATATTTCAATTAAGATCAAGTTGTATAACTAGTGTTGCTTTAGCTAGAGCAGGATTCTGGTAAATTCAGTTTTTTGAGGCTGGCAAAAGGGTACTTGGGAAGAGCCAGCAAGCGAACTGACAGATGGGTTGTTTCTTCTTTTTTTCAGACTTGAGTAACCTTCCCCTCTGATGCTACTGGACCCTTGTAGGTGGTTCCCTTTTATTTTCTTTCAGTCTTGTTTTCTTTCTCAGGGTCATGTCTCCCAGAAGAGTTCTTGCACGATAAGCTTTCTACTGTGAATGAAGTCTGGTTGTGGTGGGCCATTGAGACAACTGCTTTGGCCCGGAGGAGAGTCTGTCCCAAACTCTTGAAGGAGGCTTGCTGCAGCCGTGTGAATGGTAGTTTAATAGTCCATGCAGAAGATCATAGAATCGTGCGATATCCTGAATTGGAAGGGACCCACAAGGATCAAGTCTAACTCCTACCGCTGGACAGGACAACCGAAAGAATCATGTGCCTGAGAGCACTGTCCAAAAAGAAAAGAAAAAAATAAGAAGGAAAAGCTGTGGCCTGGCACACCAAAGGTGGTCTATTTCTTCCATGTAAATGGTGATGGAGCTTTTTTTCCCTTTTGTCACTCATCCTCCTGCCAGAAAAGTCTTTTTCAAGAAATCAATCCCTTTCAAGTAGCCAGTGGATGATACAAGAGTTTGGAATAAATGCTTGAATTATGTTCAGCTTTCAGAGATTATTTTGTCCCAAACTGTCAGAAGGCACTTTATTTTCGTCAAAGCCTCAATCAAAGATTTTTGTTCTATCTTTGAAGGATCCTTCATTCAGGGATTCACGCCCATTCAACCAGATCATTTGCAGCTTCTTAAGCACAGAAGAACAGGCCCTTGTGATAAAATCTGCAAGGCCACGAGCCGGACTTGCCTTTGCTCTTTCATTAAAGGCTGAAACAGGAGCCTTGCACTTCTCTGAGTCAGCTTTGAGCACTGGATCCTGTAGACTACCCATACCTGTCCTGTTCATATTTAATCATGACATTTGAAAAGACCCAACTGGACCAAGTTATGCCTGTCTACCTCATCAGTTTTCATTTCGTTACATGGTTGAATTTTCTGGTTTATTTGTATGGTTCCTATGGCTTGTTGCCTGGCAGGTATTAGTCTGGATTGGTGGGTGGATTTTCTTGGCACGGAAAATTCTTACTTAAATGATCTTCTTTGCTTTGGTGGTTAAAATTGATGCCCTGACACCAGGAGAAATGACTTTTGCTTGTCTATATGTTGTTATCTATGATGCTCTTCTACCTTCATCCACATACTACTCAGTGCAGCTTTGTTTGACCCCAAGACGTAGCTATGACCTGTCTTCTCCCTGCCTTCATAAGCCATATAATTTTAGGGATCATGCTCAGCAGGTATGCACTCAAAAGCTGGCATGCAGAAAATGACAAGTTCTTTCTGTTTGTTCTGAAGGACCTTTAGAAAGTTGTACCCACCCCCTGCGTAGTTCTGGCAAAGCTGGAGTCATTCTTGTGTGTGTTTAGTGGGAGCTGTCAGCGCTCCACAACTGTCTAGATCAGACCTGGAGCTTGAGAGCTAAAAACAACCCCAAAATGCAGAGATGATGTGTGACTTTTACATTTGCAGAAAGGCAGAATATTAAGCCAGAGTTTCCTTCCTGCGTTTTTTTTTTAAGTTGAAGAGAAGAAGCCTAGACCACTAAATGCTGCTACCAGTTTTGCTTCTTTTGGATGTGCATGTGTACGTGCTTCAATAAGTTTACAATATTGTAATGGGTTCTATATATGGATATTTTAAAGGTGATACCGTAATAATAATAGGGTAGGGCAGACATGCTGAGCAAGGTCAGTGGGCTTGCACATTGATGAAGTCAAAGAGTAGGAGGAATGAGGAGGGCTTGTGAGAGTACATCCTTTGTGCTTGCTACCCCTGAATCTAAATTTAGCTGAATTCAGGAAACTTGAATCACAAAGAAACCTGCATTAAAAAAAAAAAATCAGATATTCTTTAAATTTCTTTCTTTTTTTTCTTTCCCAGATAGTTAACTTCATTGCCCAGCTTAAATAACTTATGTATCAGTCACACAGTTGCACTGTTCTCAATGATATCACACAGAACTAAATTACATAATGTGATTACAGACTTTCCATCTCTACCAATGCAGAAGATGCTGGGATAGCAGCTGCCTAACCATTGCACATAAGAGCCACTGTGATGGACAAGGAACAGTCAGTGATCCCTATTTTGGAAGCAGAAAAATAACAAAAGAAAACAGAGGTTTCTCACCTTGTTCTTTTGCTAGTGTGCTTTCCATTTTCTATGTTTACTAATACAGTGCCATATAGGTAGCCCAGTAAGAACTTCCATGCTACGAAGTTCATCTTCATTTTCTGCTAGATAAATATCTACCCTTTGGAGGATGCTGTTTCTGTTGGTTTTCCATTTCTCTGTTGGTTTTCCATTTCACTGGTTGACTGTAAGCATCAGTGTTCTTAAAAGCACAGGCCAGATGCTTGGAAAGGGTAAAGCAGCACAGCAAAGCAGCTGCTTCTGCTTTTGCCACTGAGACCCCCTGGTTATCTTTTCTTTTATCTACCCTTTGTGTGTTTTGTAGCTCTGAGCAAACTTTGTTAATATTGTTATTGGCAGTTATATCTTCGTTAGTTTCTGTCTTGCCTATAAATGTTTCCAGCATTCCTGCCTTGTTTATTTCTGTTCAAGAGCTGTAAGCTTTGGTAATTTTTCAAGTTGTCATCTCACACTTCCAAAATCACCAGATTTCTTTCATTTGCAAAAGTGCAGTCTTTGAAGTGTCTTTTACTTCCTGCAAAGAGGTTACATATAGCTTTTTTAAAAACTTAAAAGTCCTGTTTCCTTCTAATTATTCTCCCTGGTAAGAATTAGTCTGCGCTGGTGCAAGATGTGTGTCTTTGGGAGCTCTGCTAGGTAGTGGTGTAGTTAGAAGCTCTGCTCTCAGTCTATGTCCTCTTTAATATTGATGAGGTGTAGGGATTGTGGATAGCAGATGTGTGAAATCCTGAAGGTTTTTACATTGCCTTTTAAATTCAGTCAAAAATAGTACTGCTGAAATGCTCCTACCAATAAGGAATTGTTGGGGATGCATGTGCTTGGGTGGTGAGAGAGGTAGCAGAGAGCTTGCAACAAGTGAGGTAGAACAGAGCAGGGATAGGCACTATCAAGGTCAGATTCCTCAGTGTTCACTATTTTGATTATTTTTGTAATTTTCATTTTATTTTTGCTGATGAAATTTCTTGTTGGATGCCCTTCCATGGAAAACTTAGTAATTTTCCTACATAGTTAATATTCAGATAAAAAAAACGTATTACAGTCTAAATGATGAATAGATGCTAATTTATACATATATACATATACTCAGAATGCCTAATTAATGATCTTCTGTGTCAGTCATGGATATGCAAATGATTATATTTTGTGAGTCTTATCATAATTGTGTCGCCCTGCTGGCTTCAGTTTGGGAGAATGTTTTTACTGCAGTTTAGGAAGGGATAAAGATGAGACTGAGCAACAAGGCAGTAAAGAACACAACTGCTGTGCTGATCAATCAAAACCAGGTAGGTCATGGTTGTTTTCAAGCATGCCACAGGCATTTCTGGAGCAGGAACTAAGTTAGAGGATCCGAGTAGCTCTCTGGAGAGCTCACCTATCCCTCTCCACTACAAAGGAGGCTGTATTCACTATACCTTACTGGACTAATGCATGAAGTAATGTTGGGACCTCTTCCTGAACCCATCATTTCTCATTTTTCTTTCTCTCTGCCATTGGTGCAGATGTTCCTCAAAAAGTAAAAGATACACATTGTATTTTATTAGAGTTTGTGGGTATGTTTTGCTACCTAAATAATTTTACTCGCCGTAATTATGGAGGACATAATTAAAAATAATTATTTTCTCCTCTGATACATACTTGCACTGAATTGCTCCAAATCTGCAAGTCCTGGGACTGGGACAAAGGAAAATGGACAATGTTAGTCATTGTTACATCTGTCTTTTTGGTATCTTGAACTGAAAACAGCTGTGAGGGTGGAAAAATCTAATCCTGAAAAATTTCATACAATTACTGGTCTTGGAAAATATATATTTTAAAAAATAAATGAGTGCAAGCTTGTTTCTAACCCTCCAGCACTTATATCAGGGTGCTGTATGGGTTGAGGGTTTGCTGGGCGCAGCTGTTTTATCTGATCCTAGGTACTTTTTAAAGGCTTCCCTTTGTCCCCTTTATTCCGTGGTAGAATTAGTTTAGAATTAGCTTCACCTGAAGCTGTGTCTGTAAGCAGAAGGTGGTGGTTGTGCCACAGCCCAGGAAAAAGACAGGCTGAATGTCACTTTGAGGAAACTCAGATCTTGCCTCCAGTAAGGAGAGTTCATAGCTCTGCTCTCAGCACAGCTCTTAAATCATCACTGGGATTTGCAAGGAGTTCACAGCAGAATAACTATGAAATCATGGCTCTGAATTGATCCTGTGGGCTGGGATGTCAGACCCTGCCTGGAGAAGCTATTGATTCTCAACACACAGCCTCAGAGGACAGGGAGGTGGTGTGATCTATACTGCTGTGCTCTTTCTTCCCTCACACAGGTTATGACCATTGTGACACAGGGATCCAGTTCTTCTCCGTGATAGCCGGGTTACCTTGGTCCTTACTGCTGCAGGATTGCAAAGTTGGAGTCTGTGCCTCCTGGCATTTCTACTTCTGCTTCTCCTCTTTGCCTGCTTGCATTGGCTTTGTGGTCACTTTTAGCTGTGTCAGCACATTGAAAATTGCTGACAGTAAACACCAAAGGCATGCGTGCATGCTACTGAAAAAAAGAAACAACCACAAGGAAAACAGCCTTGGATAAACAGTGGATTTGTTCACTGTTAAATGTTCACAGCTTCCACACACAGCCTCGAGCCTCCTACTAAATACAGGGCTTGGAATTTTGTTTTTAGAGGACATTGATACAGGCTGTGACACTGCTAAATTTTCCATGTGACTTTTGGAATATGCAGTAGGAGAGAGGTTCATCCTGCATGGTGCTGTACAGAACAGGAAAAGTATTAAGACTTCTAAGAAGAACAGCAGCTGTAGGCATGTGGAATCCTGGGGTTTTCATCAGGAAATTTGGCCATCCATCCACAAGACAGCCTGGGGATCAAAGCGGGACACACAGGTCTGATGCTCTGTGCTGTCACTCTCATGCCCACCTTCAGGAACATGAATGATGTAGTGTGCAGATCAGCATTAAATGCTGTGCACTGCAGCAGGCCTGAATTGTGCACAGATTAAATGCTGGGAAAGGAAGGGCAGAAAAAGGTACATCCTTGGGCTCATCCAGGGCCATGTAGACTGGGGAAACATGCTTCTCCTAGTAAGTACCTGAGCACATCCCCATATTTGGTAGTATTGCCAGGGTATCCCCATGTTTCTGTAGCTCTCCTGTAGGTTCAGTGTGGCCTGGTTAGCCATCAGGGATGGAGCTGAGGAGCTGGATTCTGCTTCTGCCAAGCTTTGCCTAGGTGCTGCACATGTCCATGGAATTGGGCACAAAGCCCAGAGCCCAGCTTTGAGCTGTGTGTTGCCAGCAGCTGGGCTCAGCTTACAGAGTGCAGGGAGGAGCAGGCTGGGACTCAATCAAAAATGGATTTTTGCTGGGAGCGCGTTTCTATTTTTATAGTTTACCCAGCTGCTTTGGAGCCATTACAGCTGTCTGAAAAAGTCATAGTGCACACCTTCTTGGAAACACTCATCCTGCCTGTTGTTGTCCAACCTCAGAGCCATGTCCACCTCTTCAGAGGCTCTCATCAGTAGCCACTTACCCACCCCCAAGAAGTTCCAGCAACATGGGCACTGCCATGGAGGGTGACTCCAGGGCTTCCTTTGTCTTTGCTTTGCACCAGAAATGGTACAGGATGCCGATAAGAAGACCTGCAACCTGGACCAGAAACATATAGATAAAACACAGGCTAGAGTCCTATTTCTCCAAAGTTAAAAGACAGTTTGTTTGTGGAAATTATTAATTATTCTGCCATCAGATGATGTAGTTAGGATTTGGAGCTGATCTATATTAATGAAAGGAATGAGAAGGAGGTGTCTTTACGAGCAAACTGTGGGCCTGCTGGTAGATAAACCCAGATGCTGATAGGTGAAAGAAGGAATGGGAGGAACCATAAATTCCGTAGGAATTCCACTAATTGACACAGACTGTTGCTTACCCAAGTGCTAAGTTCCTGGACTTCGAGAAAAAGAACAGACACAAAGAAAAAGAAGGGGGTAGGGATGCACATTAGAAGCGGCGATTCGGGAAGCCTGTACCTCTCAAGTACCTCAGCCAATGGGGAAAGAGAGAGGGAAATGTGGCTGGGAAATTAGGATAAAAAGGAAGCTGCATCCTCTAGCAATTTGAGAGACCCCAAGGGGATGCCCCATGGCCTCTCCCTTTATTCAAATAAAGTTACAGAACTCCTCTGTCTCCTTTTTGGACATAAAACCTCTGATATCATGGATTAATTTTCCTGACATTAAGAATATCTAATTAAGAAGATGGTTTCCAAACTCAGTTTAAATTTGGTGGGGTCTCATTCATGTCTGTCAGCCCTGCTGCATTTTAGTATGAGCTAGTCCAAGCTGGCTTAAATCTCTGCTTTAGACTGAATTAAAAAAACACAAGCCAAAGCTGATGGAGTTCTTGCTGGCTTCCCAGCTCAAGGTAAAATGCCATGAGAAGCAGTTGCTGGAAGCTGGGAAAAGAGATCAATATTAGGGGAAAAGTCAAGGGTTAGGAGGATCGTGTTGTGTGTGTGCTGCTGCCTGCTTGAGCCAACAGGCCTGGCAGAGGGTGCTCTTCCTGCCTGTGAGTAGAGAATACTCTACTCTGAGCACTGTGTAGGCAAGGAATAAACCAACTAAAATTATTGACACCAGAGACTACATTAAATCCCTGCTGAAAAGTTCCCTGCACTGGAACCCCAGATATTTCTTAAAGAATTCCTAGGTGGAGGCTGGCATATACTGACTAATTTTGTAAATCTTGCATTAGAAAGGGGGTTGTACATTGGAGAGCCTTCTGCTATATTTAGAATGAAACTCCATGCTCCCACTGTCAGGATGGGAGCTTAATTACAGCGTGCTGCAAACCTTGCTTTTGTGAAGGATATTTTTCTGCACTGCTTGTTTCAGAAAGCACAGTTTTGCTGCTATTTTTATGATGCTTTTGCAACAGTAGTAGGAGTTTAAATGGGTTTGGTGGAACTTGAGAAGGATTCTCTGACAAAACCAGCAATAGTATCTGTGTGGGTCTCAGTGTGGAACTTCTCACCAGCTGAAATGAATCAATGTCAGGAGGAAGTTGTAGCCTGTTGATACTGCTTTTTCCCCCTTCCTTTTTACTTTTTTTCCCCTTCCTGCAACTTGCAATTCACTTTTTTATTACACCCCAAATTATCTGCTCGGATTTTTAACATGGATTCATATTTGCTGCTTATGAGTGGGTAGCTACTAGAGGATTGCAATAGAAAAATAGAACTAGTAAGTTTAGTGTTGTATAAATAAAAAGAAATCGGGCCCGAGCCCTGGCAGTGGCGTGGCAGGCCGCATCCTCTCGAGAGCATCACGGGCGCTCGGAGCATTCACGCCCCGGCGAGGCATCTGCTCCTCGAGACAGCGGCGGCTAGGAAGGAGGCGAGGAGGGCCTTCGCATGGGTCAAACAGAAAAGACTTTATTAGGGCGATAAGGACCACATACGAAGAGCCAGGCTGCTCAAGGGTCGAGGCGTTTTATATGGGAAAATGGGCGGAGAGAGCATGAGGACCAATCTCAGGGTACAGGGGCGGTACATGGGCGGGCTGAGGTACAGGGATGAACACACAGGGGAGGAAGGGAAGGGGGAATACAAAATCCATAATAAGAACAAGGGACCCTGGGAGAAGCCAATCCATATACCCTATTTTTCCAACAGACCACAACAGTTTAGCAAGTTTTACGTCCAAAAACAATGAAAAGGTGCACAGCCTCCCTGCCTTAAGAGATAGCTGCTATTTGCTTACAAGAATTGCCAAGTTCTACGGAGACTTTTGTCCTTATGATGGAGTCGGGATGCATTGTGCAGAGGCCAGCATGCTCTACTGCGGGGAGTAGTGTTGTGTGGTGTGGTGGTGATCGGGAGCTTTTGGGGTGGGTGTTGGACATGAACAGCAAAGGATCTTAAGGCTGCAGAGAAAAATGTTTAGAAAACAGGGAAGATTCAGGGGAAATGGGGATTGGGTGGTATTTTGTTTTTTCTTGAGGACTCTTCCCATCATTCAGAGGAGTTGTTACCTGTCTCCTTGAGCAATGTGTGCATACAAGGTAACTTGTGGCAGGAGAGGGTTTCAGTTTAAGCAGCATAAAAAACTTGACCTCTCCCCAAACAGTGCTATATTGAGGGATACATGTTTCTTACTCAGGTGGCACAACTTGTATAGTCCTGAGTGTTGCTGAGGGTAAGGATTACAGCCTAAATTATATTGGCACCGTTCAGAAAGTTCTCAAATGCAATGCAGGACTGAGTTCCCATTAGAGTTACTCCAAGAAATCTGCATCACTGCTGTTAGCATTCTACTGGAGAAGAAGGCTTCGGTGTTTTGCACCAGTCAGATGCTGGGGGAAGTAAAGCAGAGCCAAGGTACGCTGAGCTGTCTAGTCAAACAAAGGAGTTTGAAAGTCCAAATTCAGTCTGCACCTAGGAAAAGATTCCCTAAAGAAATGAAGTAATTCAAAGTGAGCAGCATCTGCCCACCTTTTTATAAAATTATTTTAGCATTGATTAAAGCTGTCATAAAGTGGAAAAATACCCATTTTTTTTAATGGTAGCAGAGACGTTTTCTAGAAAATATTAATTTGTCAACATGTTACACTAAAAAGTAAATATGACATAACCTGCTAGAAAAACCATTTTCTTCACTTCCACAAATAGTAATGTAAATGTTAAATTTGCTTTTATTTCCCCTCCTTGGTTTTTAAAAAGGAAAATAAAATAATTGGCCAGATGTCTTTGAGATTTGATGATAGATTACCCAGTACAGAAGCTTGACACCTGCTACAAAGCCTTCTTTCTGCAAAAGCTTTTATAATGGAACAATATAAATTCATCTGTCTAGGGCAAACTGTTTTCCATTCCCATCGGACTCTCACGTGGTGTAAGGATTCTACTGAGACTGCTCACCCTATGAGCAGAAAATGTACACAGGTGGCATTTGCAAAATCCCAAAAGAGAGAAACTCTAGTTGGAAATAATAATAACTGAAAACATTTTTAATTTAGCCAGAGCCATTCTCAAAGACATTCCAGCAATTTACTAGAAAATTACTGCTACTATAATAAACAACCCCAATGGCTGGGCATGGGTTAAATAATTCAGGATGAGGAGGTGGTATTCTGCCTGTGTGCTCTGTTTCTTGGTTTTAAGAGTATCATGGCTGCCCTCCTGTGAGAAGGGTGCTCATTTCCTATAGAAACAATGAAAAGCTTCCTCACTTTCTGAAATACTGAAGGTCCCTCAGTTGCCAGAAACTCGCCTGAGTAGAGCTGCTATCTGAAAGTCAAACAAATAAACCTCACTTGTCCCTGCTTTCCCTGTGATTTGGGACTCTTGGCTCAAGCAATACTTTGCACAATGAAGGAAAGAATTTATTGAGATTAATTTATTAATTATGGGCCAGATTTTGACATTCCAGTTCTTTGCTTATCTGTTCTACGACAATGTAAGAACAAAGCCAAAACCTTTATAATTCTTGTTTTCTTTATTGACGATGTGCCAGAACAAAGTGGCATCATCTGGGAAAGTAGAATGAATATTTTACCTAGAACAACTCTGGTGTGTTTATGTTTCTTTAAACGTAATCTAAGATGTTAAAATCCTTTCTGTCAGTGAGATCTAGACATTAGTCTTTACACAGTTCTTGCTGCTGTTAAGAATTACATAACAATCTGATTGTTATGGATAAAAATAATAAACTAATCAGGATTAACAGAATATTTGTCTAGAAGAAAGGAGACAAAGAGGTTGTCTTGTCTTTCTGTGGAATGTGTAGAGAAAAGCTCTTCCACAGAGACCAAAGCTTTTGGAAGAGAATGGATTGAAATGGTTGATTTAATGTAGCTTCATAGAATAAATTTTTTGACTAATACCTTCCCCAGGTCAGTAAGTAAATGGTAAAGCAGAGTTTCTTTGCTATAGGCTGTTCTGTTGCCATGAAGGCACTTCCATGAATTTGAGTGCTTGTTGCTGAGAAATACTGGCTTACTGAAGCAGACTAGGCAAAGGGCTTCATACACAGAACATTTTTACCTCCTAATGGTCTCTCTCCATCCCATCTATTCTCTTTAAAGGTCTTGTAGCAACTGCATTAGAGGTAGTTTTAAGTGAAGATGCTGTGATTTTTTTTTTAATCTCCTTACTCCTAGCCCTGATATCAGTATGCTCCTTTAAGGGAAGCTGTATAAATGCCATTCCTTCTCTCTTTAATGTATTGCTACTTAATTGCAAGGTTACTGCTGGCACCTCAGGGTTTGTTCTAGCAGGAATTGCTAAGAGGAAAATAGACACCTTGAGACCATCTGTTCTCCAGCTCCGCTGAGAAGTGTAGATCGGTGGAAAGGAGAAGTAGAGAAGCACTGGAGAGAATGTGGCTCTGTCTGCCTCCTTCCTCCTATAAACAGTAGTGCTGGAAACTTCTGTCTGGGGTGTAAGTCTTTCCATCTGAGACCAAAATTATGGCAGGTCTGGCTTAAAAGTAGCTTTCTATCATCTTCTCTTCCCAGACCCTAATGCAGTGACAGCCAGGCTCTGGTTTCATAACATACCCATCATGGACCTTGGGAAGCAGAGAGGCCCAGAGGGTCAAGAGTCACCTGTTACCATAATAAGTTTATCAGACCCAAAGTTTGATTGGGTAAATTAGATCAGATAAATGCTTAGCTGTCCAGCCCGTAAACATCATGGAGTGTATAATGTGTAATGTATGATGGGATAAGCCATCAATAACTGGACAAAGGCCCAGTAGATGCCAGGACAGCCATACAGGGTATTCCCTGCCCTGAGCCAGGGCACAGCCTCTTGGCAGAGCCCCAGACACAAGAGAGCCGGTCCAGGTAGGGGCTGCCCATGGTAGCTAAATGAGGGAGAGAAGAAAAAAGACATTCTCCTTTCTCTCCCTTCTTAAAATCAGTGCTGGCTGATGTTCCTGTTTTACTGACATGTTTCAGGAATAAACATCAATAGGAGCTGGGGATGCAGAGCTAACATCAGGATAGCCTATGTGTACTTGTGCTCCACAGGGTTTCCACTTCCCTTTTGCCACTTATTCCTCTGAGGAGACTTTTTTGACTAAGACAATATTAGGCTGCTTTTTTACTGGCTCTCTTTTTGTCAGTCCACCAGCAGGAGATGCTTTGTAAGCTGGAATGAAGATAAAGTTGTGGAAGACAAAGTAATCAAAATGAGGCAGGGTGGAGGGGGCTACCCGAAAAGTGCAACTCAAGTATTCCCTTTGTGGCATTCACAGCTGGGTTGTGGTTGCAGCTGACACAAGGAACCTCGTTCCTAGTGAATCCGAGTCTTCAACACTGTGCGTTACTTGCAAAATCTGCCAGCTTCCTGTCCTGAGGTCATTCTGGCCAGCAATGAGCAGGAAGACAGAAGCTGCTGCAGCTATTAGCTGCCAAGATCAGGCAGCCCAAAAGGCTGCTCACTTGGCCTACCCATGATGTCTGTTGTGGTTTTGATTTGCAGCTGTTACTCAGGTAGGGGATTTATGTGAAGTGTGGATCATAATCCAGAATTAAAATAATCACAGGACTATTTGAATTCTGGAAGTTCTGGTTTGGAGTGATCACTTGTGCAAATTGCAAGAAAATAATCCCTTAACTTTTATTGGAAGAGCTTCCAGGAAAGGCTTTGAACAGATTGTTCCTTTTACTCTGTACAACACTGCTGCTGTTAGTTTCTGTGCTTGCTTCTGAAGAAGAAATGCAGGCCAAACAATGCAAGACTTGTCACTTCCATAGGCAGAACTATCAGCCTGGCCACTAATACAGAAGTGCCAAGAGAAACATTACATTTGCCTGGATTTTTTTTCCTTTTCTTGAAGCTTTTTCTAAGATTTCCTTGGGTGAAACAGATGCAAGGCAGAAGTACAGCTGAACAGATGCAAACTGGATAACTAGCCAAGAGCTGAAATGTTCAGTGAACTTCCTCACACATCAACATGCATCCACATCAGCACACATCCCTGTGAGCTCAGAGGGAGGAAGGAAGCTGTTATAGGAAAGGAAGTATGTGATGGTGTTTCCTATATAAGAACACTTTCACAGCATGTCCAAAGAAGCATAAGCTGGAGTTCTCTGGGCCGCTGTAGAGCTGAAGTGACTTAGAGGGGATGGGATACCTGTCCCATAGCTGGGTGAGGTTTCCTGTAAGCATTAGTGTTAATTGTCTATGAATAGCATGGCCTCTGGAAAATTACTTTGAAATCTGAGTTCTGATCTTTAAGTTACCCTTGCCAGTTACTTGAATTGCATGACTCTGATTTATTGATTTATTTGCTTTATTGTTACCATTAATAACCATTTCTCTGATTATCTAAATATGCCATAGAGAAAAGAGAAAGTATGTGCTACTGGATGACCTTAAATCTACATTGTAGGATCTATAAATCCTGGTATCTTAGGCCAAAGAAGGCAGTTGTTCCATTTAGTTGGTAGAAAAAAACCCTGATGAGCTGCAATCCTTTTTATAAGTGCCAGTCCTTTCAGTCTGCTGGCAGTGTTCAACACACCAGAAGCATGCTGAAAATGGTAATTGGTTTGCCCTGCTTACATGGGCACCAAGAAAAACTACCCTGCAGGCCAGATCCAGTCCCTATGGCACAGGCTGGCCATGCCCAGTCCTTAGCATCACTGCAAGTGAAACACTCTGGCTCTGTCACACAATTTATTTGGGGAAGTACCAGAATCCACTTTGGAAATTATTTCAGTGAGTCATTTAAGGTGAACCTGGCACTGTTTTCAGTTTGTTCAAGTGCTGTACTATGGGTTGCAGGAATCTGGGGAGACGGTTGAGATTCAGCACCAAAGGTTCCAGCATGAGACATGGCAGATGACCAAAAGGGGGGATATTTTCAGCTGTTTGAAACCAAACCAGCCTCCCTTGTCTGTCAGTGACACAAAGTCCCTAGTGTCCTTTCCAAATTCTGTCCCCTGGGCCACTCTCAGGGTGTTCTGCAAAGTGCTTTCCAACAGCATCTAATTTGCCTCCAGTCTTCAGGCTTCTTAAAGAGTCCAACCAAAACCACATGTAGTCAGTAGCTTCTGATGTAAGTTTATTAATGCTTGGGCATATCATAACATTCTCATTAGGTACCTTCAGTGAAGTACAACTGATGACTTGCCATTTTTGTGCACTGTTACGTGGCTGGTTTTTGTGTGGTTAGTGACAGTCTAATGTTGCTGATTTCAAGGCAGTGATTATTGGTGTGAACTGGCAGGAACAAGAAACATTTCCAGAAGTGTCTCTCAATTTTGGGGTACCTGTTCAAAGGTACCTATGTGCAAAGGTCTCATGTTCAGAAATATGATACTTGGCATTTTTCAAAACCTGGCTCCTTTGTATGTGTAGATGAGACACACTTCATATTCGAACTGTTCTGGAAATGAAAATGTAGGTGGTTGCTTTTGGTATTCAGGTTTTTGGGGTTTTTTTTTCCTCTCTTGTTTCTGTAACTGACAACCTGAGATTCCACTTCCCAGGCCAGGAAGTGTATCTTCTGTAGTGGAGCTTGTACTTACCCTACTCAGGACCTAGAAACCAAGATTGGAAGTGACAACCCCCATTCCTTACTCTTCACACCTCCACTTTCTCTCACTGCCCTTCCACTTCACAGAGGCAGAGCTCAGCCACTGTGGCTTGTAACAGAGTGCTTCCCTTGGAGACTTGGGACTGCAAACAAAACATTTAGTCTACATGTCGTGGTTTAGATTTATAATGATGAAACCTAGTTCCAGATTCTCCCTGCAGGAAATGAAGCAGGAAATGGCATCTTCTCCTCTTTCTTTACCTCATCGTCACCCTCTGCATTTTCTGATGAGATGATACTATGACTGAGGAACACTCAGGGGATTTTTTCTTTCCCCTAGGTTTTTCTCCTGACACATGTAGTCTCTGGCAATCCTTCCATTTATTTCTCTTGAAAGTGTGAATTATAAGAATGTTCAGGTTTTTTATCTAAACAGGTTACAGACATTGAATGTACAGCAATTTATTACACTTTTCTTCCACAATATTAATTAACAGGAAATTATCTCCATTGTGAAAACCTAGGTTCTAGGTTCATTTTTTTTTTGAGGAATGATCAACTTAAACTGTAAATGTATAACTATGCTGTCATGGTGCATTTTATTCAAAGGGGATGGGAAGAAGGAAATTCTTGTTGCTGTAAACCTTATTATGTTGTTTGTGCATTTCCTTGAGTTGTATCTCAAAGATGGAAACCAGTCAGTCCCTTCAGAGGTACCATTTCAAATCAAATAGCAAAATATGTTTTAAACAAGTAACAAGTCTGTAATGCATGCCTTCAAGTAACTGAATCTTTAAAAATTGATAGTCATTTCATTCTGAAATTGAAATCTCCAATGCAATTCATCTTCAGTGCCCCTGTCTACACATCTATTTTGTCACTTATGCTAGTCTGTGTGAAAGAGCATCTGTGGTGTGGTCCAGGGCCAGCTCAGTGCCCAAGGAGGTTCTAGGCTGAAGGGAACAAGTGAAAACTGGAAGTGACTGAAATGAGATGGGGAGCTGGGGAGAGGCAGACCTTGAACAAGCTGAAGGGACCACTGGGTCCCTTCCTTGAATCCCAAGATATCTCCTTAGTGGTTCAGCAGCGACATACGGGAAGACAATGGGTGGCAGATCTTCTAGTTGCTGTGCTAGAGTTAAGAAAATGAAAATAATCTCCAGCACACCTTGTGTTATTTAACAGCCTATTCTGTCTTTCGTGGTGTAGCTCCCTGTGCATCTCAAAGCTGAGGAATTGAAGATTATCAACTAACCAACACAGTGGGGTGTCAGCAGTCAGGAAAGCCTGTTGAGGAGTTCAAGGATGAGCAGTATACCAGGATGCAAAAGGAGACAGAAAAGAGCCTCATCCCGTGTTGCAGTGGGGTGACACACATGTGTAGATAATTGTGAGATTGCAAAGCCCTTCTCTGACTGGAGCAAATGCTGATATTCTTTGTGGGATGCTGTGGCTAGACCTTCCCACAGGACTTCATTTGCAACTTCCTCTGACTGCTGAATGTAAGCAAGTGTGAAATCTACCTTTCGTGTCAATCAGAGCTTCCCCAGTAACAGTAGAAGGACAAAACTGGCAGGATTCTTGGCAGTTTTGCTGCTGCCCATAGGGTACTGATTATCCTTAATGAGTCTTATTGATTTCATGGTGCAGCTTCTTGGGAACAGCAGAAGCCTGTCTGCAGACTCAGAAACACGAGCACATCAATGGGTCATATTTGGGAAGTTATCTGTGCAATCACAAGGGCTGGGGTTTTTGTTCTTGTGCTGTTTTGTTCAAATTAAAGGCTAGATTCTGCAGCAGTTGATTTTAAGAGCCACGTCCTTCCCCAGTCTCTTCAGGAAATCATTCCACTTACCACTGGTGAGTAGGTGAGTGGGTTTCTCAGGCCCTCACATAAACAGTATTCTCGGCTTCAAGAGAGTGAAGGAGTTATAATGTGACCAGAGCCTCTCGGGGATCTCTGAGTGTGATGCTTTCAAGACAGCCTGGTTTTTGTTTTGGTATTGGTTAGGCTCTGGCTGCTGCATTGCTCCACCCAGGACAATGGTGCTCTTTGCACTTTTTGCCCTGTCCTCTTAGTAACAATCTTTGTTCTAAGGTGTGGAAATTAAATCTCTAGATTCCAAGCCCCAGCTGAAGAGCAGTGTGTGGAAGGATTCCCGCTTTACCTGGACATTATGTCTCCAGCTCATCCTCCCCCCTGCCCCAGCTCTGGCAAGGAATGCCAGCAAAAACAAGTGCTGTTAGTTTGTTTGCGTTTTGCTGTAAAACTGAAAATAGGAAAGTTACTGTGCTTTTTTTTGTTTGTTTGGGGTTTTTTTTTTAATATAAGCAAAACAAATGTTTTCCAGCACTTTTACCCTCTTGGTTTAAAGCTCCTAATTTCTGTCAAAACACCCATCAGGCAGTCACTCTCTACTTGTACTCAGGCTGCCAGTGGCATCCTGTTGCCTGCCCTGAGTTTGGAGTCCACAGGGGGTTTGCAGCTCCAAGAGTAGTTCTAGAGCAGGAAAGGTGAGATGTTGGGATTAACTCCATCCTCTCCCCACTAGTTGTTTTCTTAAATTGTAAGAAAATAAATAAAGAAGCAGTGTCCCCTGCAGATAGCCCTTTTCAAAACTAGGCAGTGCTTCTTCTCCCTGCCCTCCTTGCTGCAGTGTGGAGAATGGCAGTTTCTCCCAGTGGGAGTGATGGCAGTCAGATGATACTCATCCTTCGGTAATCAGCTAATTGGCACAACCCTCTACTTTTCAGCCTGCACTTCTTAGTATTACACCAAATTTCTGACCCATGAGAACTTTGCTTTGAAGGGGCAGCTTGATCCTTAAGCCCATTAGCTTGATGCCAGCCCTGGCTGGGGCAGTGGTCAGGAACTCTGGGCATGGGCTAGCGCCAGTTGTGTTTTGCCGGCCGTGTCCTTCTACAGAGGAAACTTGGCCCACAGTATTGGGGACTCAGCTCTGAGGGGGACAGGTTCAGCCTCAAAGATTTTTCCCCCAGTTCCCAGCTGTACACACAATCCCTTCCCTGCACCATGTAAAGGAGAGGAAATTTTTAGCCCCCCACAGTCTCGCAGCTGTGGAACACAACTAGGGGCAGGATGCTTGCAGGTTTGCTGGCTTCATCTGGTATGGGAAAGCCGTTTTTCCTAGGTTCCTGAGGGTAGCTGCGGCCACAAAAAGTGCTTGGAAAACTTCCCATAGCATTTGTAAAGCCGCGCTCAGAGTGAGGCCATCTTACAGAGTCTGTTTAAAATTAAAGAAAAAAATATAAAGTATAAAATGAAAACATTCCCTTGCTACCTCTTCTCCTTATCTTTCACTTAAAAGTAAAGGAAGTAGAACATTTTAAAGCAGCTTTGTTTCTATGGATTAAATGAATGGAAATGCATCTTCTTTTTCCCTTGACTTTCTGCCCTCAGCCAGGTAAAGAGCAGGTCCATTGAAATATTGACTATCGTTAGTCCGAGATTTGGATCTTTTTCATCTCTCAATGAAGCACAGATCTTTTTTAGGCTACCATCAGCCCTCTATCATAGCTGCTCCTATGTAACACTTCCCCTTTGATATGACAATGACTTTGTACAGAGGAAAAGACCTTTACCAGGGGAAGAATTGTTTCAAGAATTGATGAAGGGTGAAACAAAATTGGCAGCATATAATTTAAAATTAAAAAAAAAAAAAAGAAGCGGGAGGAAAGAGAGCACACCTTGGCTTGTGGATGAAGGGGGAAGGAGCTCAGTGGAGGTAGGAGAGCATCGCTACCAGGCCAGCTTTAAAGCCCTCTTCACAATGTGCAGTTGCTCTCCCCAGCTCATCCATTGACTTCCTCCTGCCCTCCAGAGGCCTGGCTGCAGTGAAACCTCATGTCTTCCTAGTGATGCTGAACTGAATCAGATTTTGCTTTTAGTTGTTCAATCAAATTTTCCTTCCTTGAGCTTAGCAGGCACACTTGGGACTTTATAGTAATTGCCTCCCCATGCTGAACTGCTGATACCTTTATTGGATTGGCATAGGGTTTCAGAGGACTGTGTTTAACATGCAGTGAGCCACAGCAATGCAAACAGCTCCAATGTTTAAACAAGCATCCATTAGTCCGGGAAACAAGACAATGCCAGCCCATTTGGTGCTCTTTAGAGCTGGCAGCTTAAGAGTAAGGGTGCAGCAGGGTGTGCCGGGAGTGGGGGCAGGATGGGGGAGTCACAAATGCAGTGTCAGGAAAACAAGCAAAACATCTCTGTAGCTTTGTGAGAAATGAGCTGCAGAGGGGGGGAACTCTTGTGACTGGGGACATGTGCAAAGCTCATTAATATCTCATTATGTTCGAATTGCAGTCTCCCAGCAGATTGGCATTAATGTGTGATGTGCTGGAGGAAGGGGCTACAGGAGAGTAGCAGGGATATTTTAAGCAAGCTTTTTTTTTTTTTTTTCCCTTTTTTCCTTTACATTGAAGAAGCAGAAAAAAAATAGTGTGCCAGCAAACCATGATGTTTTGTGCATCAGCCCAATACAGTGCACTTCATCAAACAAGAACAGTGCTCAGTTCGGCTTATCATAGTACCCACTAGCATCTTTCAGTATTTCCAATAAACCTCCTTTATTTTCAGCACTGCTTAAGTCAATTGTAAAATTTGGCTCAGTGTGAAACTTCCAATGTTTAGCATCTCAGCCCAGAATTAATTCTCCCCACCCCCACCTGGAAGGACTGGGGAATCCAAGGGCTAATTAGACATTTTTTTCCTTCCCATAAGTTTGTAGGTAGAATGATGTCCAAAATACTTTTTCTCATGCTCTTATACTGAAATAGCTTTTGTTTTATCACTAAATGGAGCACTGCAGTCATTAGCTTATCAGCTGATAAGCTGCAGTCATTAGTTTATCAACTGACATCAGTGCCTGTACTGGCTTCTGCAGGACCACATAACACTTTTCTGATAAGATCTTGGCTGCCATGTTACTGGGAAAAGACCCATTAGTTTTAGGGCCAGTTATTCCTTGACTTTCTGTACCTGAACATATAAATCCTCTTAAAAAATAAAAGGCAACTCCCAACAATGGCTTATCCAAAGAAGAACTATCAAGGACTTTATGTAGCAGGAGCACCTCCCTGTGCTCCCAGTTGCTGAGTTGCCAGCATTATCTCCATAAACTTTCATTGGGAAGACTGGAGTCACGAGAGGGACAGAGAATGTGTTTCTTTTGTACTCTGCAGCACTGGGCTTTCATGAAGAAGTGTTTTACTAACACGTAGCAAGAAAACCTATGGATTTTGCTTTCCTGCAGACACCTACTCATTCTGCAATTGCATACAAAACCCATTTTAATAGGTGCTGTATTGGAGGAGACATTTATAGCCAAACTATAGGAAAATCATTCTTCTTCAACTCCTTTTGTGCTACAAGAGCAAAACAACAGTTAAATTAGTCCTGACTCTTACAAAATGCTTGCAAGCCCATAGATCTTGGTTCAGGCTGAGTATTATGTTTGAACTTTATTGCCCAGGCTATTTATGTGTTTATCCTTCTTAGTAAACTTTCTTTTTCTTTTATGAAACAATATTGGAGCCCTCCAGTGGCCAAACTAATCATTCAGAGGAATGGAGTTCGAGTTCTGCCAATGAGGTTGATTATTTTTTCCTTCTCTATTAAAAAATTAATTTGGTGATCTTTTTATATTCAGAATTTATGTGGAGTTAATTTGAGTCACAGCGTCATATGTAAAAACTAAGGAAAACTAGGAAAAAGAAAAAACAGTTTCTTTGCCTAAGATCTCCATATATTTATTCTTCCATATTTTCAAAAATTTAATGAGTTTATTGTTTAATTAAGTTCTATTAGATTACATTTTTGGAGAGGATCCTGTTACACATACAAGGCAGAGAAAATGTTTTTCGAGTATCATAACAATTTACATTTCCTTAAGTGATTTTTATCAGTTCTGTGGCTTTTTATCTATGATGTGACTGGTCTGTTCTCTAGCAAAACCTAATTTTTCGACGCAACATCGCCATTTGTATCAGGGACCTCGGAACATTGAAGATTTTGGCCTCAAGGCTCCCTCGTCTGTGGCTCCTACTGTTGTCTTTCACTTTCCGTGTGAAATAGAAACTCTCTGTATATGAAAAAATAGCTTTTAATTATATTGTATGCACTGGATATTAGTGAGAGGAGTTCTCTTTACAAAGGATGTTGAGATCCTAACAGCTAAAATTGCTTGCTTATGCCTCCTCATGTTTGGTGTAGTAGTTATCACAGTTCTTTCTTCTTCCAAATTGTAATAACAGTCTTTCAGAAGCCAGAATCAGATAGGTAGGTTTTGGTTGTGTTGGAGCTGCAAGTTTAGGGAGGAGGTGAGGGATGAAGAGGGGAAGAAGAAAAAGTGGTCAACTGGTTATCTTCTGATAGGATGACCACAATCTGGCATTCAATCCATGTTCAAAAAGCAGTAAAGCAAGGGATTAAGGTTGTTATTTTGCACCAAATTCTCTTTATTGAGGGGCTACTAGAAATGAGTTTGTACCACGTTGCATTGTATAGCTGCTGCTTTGTAAAATCATATATTATCATCAAAATGCTTCATAACAAGAGCATTGAAAATCTGGTAGAGGGAGGGTTCTGTTTATTTTATTTTAGTAAAGATCTTCTAAGTAACATTTCTTCTGCAGACACTGTGGGTATAGGAATTGTTCTGGGTCATCTCAAAGGGGTATTTAGCCCAGTGCCCACTCACCAGTGAGCAAGTAGAGTGTAAGAAACAGAGCAGGCACACAGTCAGCCTTCCCTGGCACATCTTCCAGCTATCCCAGGTCTAAGAACCTCTTGCTGAGCCCATCTATACACAGTTTGCTTTTGCAGCCCCTTGCATATGTGAAGAAGGTTTCTTCTTGTTCCTGAAGAGTGGGGTGAAATGAGGAAAGCCAAGAAAACAGTTGTAGCAGAAGCTTCTTGTTTGTGCTGAATATGGGGGGCATGTTATGCAAATTCCTCTCATCTGTGGTAGCTGGAATTCCTGGAGCAAACCTAGGCTTTGTCTCCTTTCATGTTTTTCATGTGAGCTTGAAAATTGCCAGAGGAGATGAATGCCCTGCTCCAATTGACTTTTTGAGAAAACTGCTAATGAGGGCAATTTTTCTCATGGCTTTATTCAAGACCTGTAAACACCAGTAGAGCAGGGAAGAAGCAAGTTGGAAAGATGGGGAGAGGCTGTTTGCAGCATATGAGCATGCACCAGGCAAGCAGAGGCCCTGTAGCTGTCACAAGGAAGGCTCATGCTCAAAGGCTACCTTGCCTTCTGCAGCCACAAAACTTGAGGCTGCAGAAGGCTTACACTATGAGGCTGTGAGATCTGAACTGGGGCAGGAGAGGGAAAAAGATGGGACTCTGCAAAGGTGGAGCAAGTATTTCCCACCTGCCTGATGCACATTTCATACCCAGATCTCTGCAGCCTCACATCGCTGCAGAGATCTGCAATGACTTCTCACAGCCTCCTCAGATCACTGCTGCCACCCTGGTGAGAGCTCCAGGGCTCCAGCAGAGCACTGGGAAAGCAGAGGAGGCCGGGACCGGTTGTAGCTCTTAGCATGAGAGCAGCATTATCCCCAGTGGAGACTCCTGTGTGTGTGCCTTTACTGGGAGAGGTTGGAGCCAGGAATGCCAGAGCACATAAGCTGTGTGCAGCCCTGCGGTGCTGGGACCAAGAGGAGAATCTCTGCAGTTCTGTGGTTTAGTCTGAATCCTTGTGGTTTGAACCTCTGTTCCACAGTGGCTGCCTGGAGAAACGGCATTCCCAAGAAGGGTGCTGTGCCCTGTTTTGTTCCCCTGCAGCTCCTTAAGGGAGCCTTTTACCTGGGGCCCACTTAGTAGTTCTCTGTTTGGTAACATTTCCACACCCTGTATGGAGAGAACTTTGTTGGGTAGGTTATGCTGCTGTACAGAGACATTGGGATCACTTAACTGGAAAAATATCTGGTTTAGTTCTAGGCATTGCAGTCCTTTCTCATTAGCGGGGAGAGGAGAAGGCTGCCACTACTTTACTGATGAATCAGGAAAATCCTCCATGTTTACAGCATTGAATGTTTCTAATATGATTATTGCAGGTCTGAATTTGGAGTTTGGCAACATCAGAAAGCTTTTGAGTTTTGAAAAAAAAAATAAAGAAAATAGTAATGACTTATGTCCCCAGATATAATGAAATCATGGTCCCTGCAAATCCTACAGCCATCAGGACCCACACTATTCGAAGTTGTTCTTGGCCTTGTGTCATCCACCTGGCATTGAAAAAAAGTCAGTCTCAGGCAGCTGTGCATTTTAAAGCTGGGCCCTTAATGTAATTCTGAAATATGCTAATTGCCAGGCTTTTATTTTCATTTGACTGTTTTGAAAAGCTTAGAAGAAAGGAGGAAAAATAAAGGAGTATTGTAAATAGCCCTAGGAAAAGCCTCAACCTGCTGCCCATGTAATTACCTTTAAAAACAAATTTTGTACTATGGGACACTATCACACAGCAGATTTGCCCACAATCCTATATGCCCGATATCTACATGAATTTATATAATTCCTTTAGCATGTTTGCTCATTGTTACAGTTGTTACTAAGGTTACTGTAACTGTCATTAAAGAAGGAAGAAGTGCTTGTTTACCCCAAAGCTTGTCTATGGCTCCCTTTGTGTCTAATTAAAAATACTTTTTTCCCCCCCCTCTCCATAGACTTTGCTTAGACCATCATGGTTGTAACACTACTGACTGCTTATCTGGGATTTGAACTGACAGCTCCTCCTGCTAGCTCTCCCCTTCTCCTTGCCTCTCTTAAATAACCCAGAAGTGATTGAACATGTAAGTTAGTTACTAAACAAGAACTTGGAGCTGCACAACCTTCTTTCCCTTGGTAAGGCAAGAAAGTACCACTCTTTCTAAGAGCAAATGTAGTATCATTATTGTAGGCCAAACTAGGCAGATTTTAAGCTTGTTTTCACAGAGTTTAAAGGAACAAAACTGAAACCTCTGGAAATGAAACTGGGGGAAGGACCCAACCCAGGCAGACAGAAATCTTTATTAAACACAGATGTCAACAGCAGTAGCATGTAATTAGTGTCCTAATTGTGACTGGGGAAATAACGGTGGCTTGGGGAGGGTCCAGATGGAGGCATCTTGTCGCAGTCGAGGAGGACACAACGCACACAAGTTCCAGCATCGAGTGCAGGAAAGAACTCTTTATCCCAAAAAGCCAGTGTCATATATATACACTTTTGTGTGTTTATAATTCATGTTACTCATCAATTGGTTGCTTAACTACTACAGTAGATTCATTGGCTATTTTAACTACATCATACTCTTATTATTTATCTACGACATAGGCATTCTAAGCATCCAAGAAAACACCAGCTGCAGCTGTGTTGCAGTTTTCTCCTTCTATTGTTTTAGATTTCTTGCTTCTGTTGACACTAAGTTTCTCACGGGTAGAAACAGACTGTGCTGAGACCAACAGACAGGCTTGCTGACCTGCTGTTAATTCCCACAGCATCTGACTGTGGATGTGTCTTTTTCCACTAGTTACCAAGGCTCCCGTTAAGGTCAGTGAAAAGAAAAAGACACTTCTGGAGCATGATTTATTTCATTCTCATCTCAGCCTGCTATAGGGGATATGAATTGCATTCTTAAGACTGGAATGACTTGACCTGTTTTTGCCTGCACCTTTCTTACGGTGCCTACAAGAGTTCCCAGACTCCATGTCCTGTTCACAGCTCCCTGTACACACCCCTTCTTTTTCCTGAATAAGAAAAAAAGGAGACACAAAAGCACATTGATCTGACAAGAAATAAGATATTTTGTATTCCCATTGGCTGGGGACAGGATTTGGGAAATTTTAGTCCAATTCTAACCCTGCTACTTACTTAATATGCAGCTTTAGGCAGCTGCCTGCTCTGTTTTCTGAAGTGAAATTTAGAGTTTTAATGTGTGTTTGCATCTGAATGACATTTAAGTGATAAATGATGGTCGGGGGGGTGACACACAATTAGGTTTATTTTTCTTTTTAGATTCATCTCACCTATGTTTTTCTGAGACCAAAATCTGCATAATTCTGGTAGTAGCCCAAGAGTACTGTGTCTTCAGACTAACAAATTATAAGCACTTAGTACCAGGTGGCTTATCATTCCTGCAATAGGAGAAAAAGGAGGGAAGGAGAAGTCTTTTAAAGAGGAAAATAAGATTAGTGGAAGCCCATTATATGAATTCACACTGGCTTATAATGCATTTCTATGGCTTATCTAATAGCAAACTATGATGTCTAGTGCTTCAGACCTTCAAGGGGCTTAGGAAAGAACTGTAGTGTTCTCTGTGACTTGGTCTTTATCTACAACAACAACAAGGGCTTTTTAGTCTTACGTTTATTTAGCACTGTTAAGGGTCCAAACCTTCAGTGGTGAATGGGACTTGAAGTCTAAATTTAATTTTAATTAGCTATTAATATATGCTTAGTATGCATAGATTGCTGAGATTAAAACCCATGTGGGTATCATGGGCAGTGACTACATGTGCATGTGTGCACTTGTGTGGAAAAACCAGGGAACTTTTTTTTGACAGAAAAAGGAAAAAAGTGGGGGGAAAAAAAGTGTGTTGCATACACTGGAAATGTACAGACATCTATAGCATTGAGAGTTGCAATTCCTTCCCTTGGAGGGCTATTTTCAAAATACACAAATAGATAAAAGTGCCTGGTTGTAATGTTGTGCATGGCCACTACTAACTGGGAATGTGACCTGTTTGGCAGAACACTGCCCACCTATCTCCAGGTAATCTTTTTGGTCTGTGTGGAGAGATCTCAAACCCTTACGCACCTCTGGGATTCAGCAATCCTCCTGCTGTTGCTGCCATGAGTTCAACACTGTGTATGTATATCCAGAGTAAGATGGGTATCGCCATCCAGGGAGTCCTGTGTCAGACCACCCCGGGTACGTTGCGATCTTCCTAGAACAAAGTGTCCCGCCAGGGAAAGCTTCTCCAGAAGTTTCAGCAGCCCCCTACACAATGGGTGATTTCAGCAAGTGTAGCAACTTTTCTGCTACAAGTGGTATCAGCTCTTTGGATTCAGCTCTTTGTGAAATCACCCAGGCAAACACAGGGACAGAAAGATGGGAGCCTTATATGGCAGTTCCATAGAGGTAGCCTTTATTGTCTAGCCTTTGTGACGGGCAGGCCAGGGACAAGACATCCCTGGTACAGGGGGAGAAGCAGGGGTTTATATGGGAAAGGCAGGGGGTGGGGTAGGAACCAACTAGCCAACAGGGTACAGGTAATTACCATAAGGAAAACAAGGCATGTTGGGAACTTGCCATGACCGAAGAAGGTTGCTCATCTCTGGGTAGATTCTTTTGGGTGCCAGGCCCTTTTCCTCCAAAGGAGTGCAGAGGGCTCCTGCACCAAGGGCTCACAGCCCTCCACAGATGGGAGGGAGGAAGAGTTTTATCCTGGGTTGGAAACAGCTCCTGTAGATGAAATAAAGAAGGTAAGACCTGAGCAAAGATCTTGGTCTGATGTTGTCATTCATTGCATAAACCACTCTTTGTATTTTATGTTGCCTAGTGTACTCAAGGTGAAGCATGTCCTAAGTACTGTGCTGAATCAGGGCCTTCCTTTGCTTAAAATCTTTTTCTTTATGCTTCATCAGTAGACTTAAGTAGTGCATTTGCAGTTGATGCCACACAGCAAGTCCAGCCTTGTGAGTCTGTGACTCTGGTAATTGCTGGGAGCTAGGAGACCAGACATGTGCTTTTCCATTTGTTGTGTTTTGTGCCTCTGTGGGACCTGAGGTGGGCTTGAGGTGATGGTACTGACGCCACAAAGAGCTAAAGTTTGTATGGTTTACTTTGCCATATTTATGGCAAATCTGCTGTTCAGTGCTGTCTGTCCTTTAGCCCATGACAAATAGCTCTCAAACTGTGCTCAGAATAATTTGGAACATGTCTGGGGCATCCTATACAGTCCTTTGAGTCCTTGACTCCTCACAAATCTTCAGTGATCTTGCATTTTATTTTTTTTCCAGTACTGTCTATAACTTGCATTGAAGCCAAAAAAGAAATGCAGAGGAGTTGTTCCATCAGACAGTGTCTATCTCTGAAGAAATTTTGGTGTAGAAGAAATGACCTTACCAATGCGCCCCTGATTCTAGTGAACTTAATGGGATTCACCCTGGCGGTGTTCAAGGCAGGTTGGATGGAGCCCCAAACAACCCGGTCTGGGGTGTTATCCCTGCCCATGGCAGGGGTGTTGGAACAGGACCCTTCCAACCCAGACCTTTCTGTGGTTCTGTGACCAGAGGGCTTCAGCATCTTTTAGGATTGAGCCATGGGTTTTGTCCAGGAGTCTTTCAAAACTGCTGCTGCCTGTGTTCTTTTAAAGAGATATGCAAAGTCAAGACAAACAACCAGTTCCTGCATTGCTCTTCTTTCGTAAAGATGGATCAAGCTGATTGTGATGATCAGGGAATTGTTTGACTGAAGGAAAAAGCTGTCTCTGACATCTTTTCTATTTTGGGATTTTCAGTTATTTGATTTTATTATTTATTTTTTAAATAGTCAGCAGCATAGCACAAATTTATTTCCAAACTCATCTGTCCCATGTTGGATTTTTTTTTCCTTTCCCCAAAAGACATGCAAACAATTAAAATGTAGGAAAAAAAAGAGAATTAATTACCATGCAAAGGATTCATTTCCCTCTCCTTCCCCTGTGTTTGGGTCTCCTTTGCAATGCTTACTGTACTGTTAATTGTTCGACCTCTACTTAGATAACCTGCACCCCTTTAAAGGTATTTGTCCTTGCAGAAAAATCTTCAGCTGACCTATGTCCTGAGCCAAACTGCCCATTCAGGCAGAGGGAACAGATGGGGAAGAGGAGGCTAAATTCACCGTTTTGTTTGCAGCACAGTATACCGGATTCCCAAGATTTTTCTTCTAATGTGTTAGCTGTGGAAATCTGTTAATTTGATATTTAAATTATTTTCAAGTGGAAGTTTCATTTATGATATTACACCAAGAGGGTGACTAAAATGTGTAGGCTTGAACAGGTACAGTGTATAGACTATGTGGCTCTCATTTCCTTCCTTTTCCAATTGTATGAAACACTTTGCTTGAACTTAGTCATGTGGAAGAATCCCTGAAATTACTTAGCCCACACTGATTTGAGGAACTGGAAGGTGCTGCTCCATGTGCCCATGGAGTAAGTAGCTATGTTACCATGAGGTCATGCTGTTGTTGGGAGTTAATACCAGTGATATGAATGGAAGACAACTGTGCCATTTCTGAGTTCAGCCTTCTGTCAGCTTGCTATCTGTCTTCTAGAGATCATGCACTAGACAGGCTTTGGTAACAAAAGAGCTCCAATAGAAACTCGTAGTCCATGGAAATCTATGGTGTCATCAGGGGAGTACTGTCACGCCTTCACCGTCTCTTCTGGCTCATTCTTCAGAGTTTCTCCGAGAATATTCTGGAGTAATAGATTATGTATGTAGATTGTGCCAGGGCAGTATTTTGCAAGCAGCTGGAAGGTAATTTGCTTGCCCTAAGCATAGGAAGGGCTTTTCACTTACATCAGTTAGACAAGGTTTTAGTCTGTCAGTTCTGAAGTCAGGACCAGGGCTCACATCCTACTAGTGCCTTAATGACAAGGAAAGCAGAGGCTGTGTCACACAGCTGCTCCTCCTTTGCAGAGGACAGGAATGCTTTCGTGTCCCACATACCCCTTTGCTAGGTAGGCAGGATGCCAACAGCATATTTCACTAGACTGCTATGACTTGTGCTCATCCAAGGATGAACTAGGACAAGATTTTCCCCAGGAAACTATTCCTAGTGTCACATACACAGTTTAAAGGGCTACTGAGTAGCTGTGGTGCATGTGCAACAACACTGGGTGTATTGTTTTGCTGCTTCTTAGTTTAAAACAAAAGAGTTTTCTGCATTTCTTTTCTACCCTGATTTGTAGGAGTTCTTTGGGAGGCACAGCTTTAATAACATCCAGTGTCTCCTTTTTATCATTAGCCTGTCTTCTGTCCAGATACAAAGCAGACTGGCAATGTTTTCCAAGGGTGAAGACTTATCAGAACAACTCCCAGACAAGTCACTTAGAGTCTGCCTGACTAAGCCCTCGTAACACACCCTGAAAACGCAGCTCATGCCATCTGCAAGGACAATTTCAGATAGAGCAGAGCTTGGCTGCTGAGTGTGAGAGGCAGGAGTAGGCACTGCCAGCTCAGTAGTTCAGCTTGCAGGCTCTTAGCACCTTCACTAAGACTTTCGCACAAATGGAGAAGTGCTGGCACTCCCAAAGCAATGAGGTTACTGCTTTGCCAGTGTTTACCCTATTGGGCCGAAGCGGGATCAAATTAGATGGATCTGAAGAAGAGTGGATCGTACATACGCGTAGATCATACACTTGGGCAGGAAGGCTCTTTGGACTGATAACAGCACTCCATCCATTAAATGATTTGTGATCTAAAGTTCAGTTAAACTTGCTGTCCAATGTCTTTGCACTCAGCTTTTCTCCAGCTGCTTTAGCACACACCAGCATCCTTACCTGGCTGACTGAGGGCAGGTGGAGTCACAGCATTTACCTGGTTTGACTTCACCAGTGCTGTTGCTATTTTGTTCTCAGGCAGTGCCTTTTTTGTTACCCTTCTTCCCTGTTCTCTGCTTGATCTCCCAGCATGATCCAGTTCTTGCTGATGGCTGGGAGCCTGACAGGTGGCTGGGGCCCTGACAGCTGGCTGGGGCAGGCAGCTCTGGTAAGGGGCCTGTGCTGCCTGCTTTGCATCCAGGCAGTGCAACTTTTTACTCTCACTCTTCAGAGAGAAACCCTTCCTGTCTGACCAGCTAAAATGCGAAGAAGTAGATTGTTTTCCTCCCTGTTAGCTCTTGCAGGTTTAACCAGTACCTTGATCATCATTTTACTATTACTGCAAGGTGTTTTTTTCTTCTGGTGACTGGCAGCAAAAACAAGGGTGATGACAAGAGTCCCCAGCAGCCCTTTGCAGGGTAAGGGGCAAAAGGTTGACCCCTTCCCTGGGGCAGAGGTTACTCTGTGAGCCTGCGGAGTTGAACAGGTTACTGGCTAGGCTGGTAGGATGAAATTTTACCAACTTCAGACAGATTTCACATGAATTTCCTGCATATTTGAAACACTGGCCTGGCCAACAAGAGCTGGGCAGCCAGGCCTAGCATGAAAGAACATAGCATGTGCTTTAAATGAGCAGTTGTGCTCCAAAATCAATTTGCTATGTCAGGCTTAATCCTGTGAGTTAGCAGGCATCAGTGCCATGCTTTCAGCAGCATGAGGAAATTCAAATAGTAGGGGAGTGGTGGGATGCATGAAGTACTTTCATTTGTGGGAAGTGGTGATATGTAACTCACCTCCACTTTGCTTGGCTGCTTAGCTGAGTTCAGCTCCAGCAGGGGTTTTTGAAAGGCCATGCTGTGCTCCCCACCACCTCTGCAGGACGCTGGAGCAAGTGTCATTGGGAGGCTACAATGGAGCTGGTGGACTTAAAACACTGGTGACACGATGTGGCTGTACCGCAGGCAGTGGCACTGGCAACACTGACTTTAGAATGGCAGCATCAGGGGTGATACAGCAAGGAAGTGTGTGCAAAAAATGTTTTCAAATTTGAAGCTGAATTGCTGGCATGCAAATGGCAATGCTGATTATTCCTTGCTGATTTCAGATGCCGTCATGTCAAATCCACTTGCTTAGTGTCATTTCACAACCACCCCGGGGACACTTCCTAAATTGTTGAAAGAATTTGAGTGCAGCACAAGAAGTTAAGTAGCAAACTTGACTCAGTCATCAGGGTGCAGGCTGGAGACTGCTGAATTGGGGTGGTGTTTGGCAGAGCTCATGGTAAGTACTCCCTGTTGGACGTAAGAGGTATCAAGATCTTTCTGGAGAAGCTCTAGGAGAAGAAGGGAGAAGAAAGGTGGGGCAAACTCAGGAATAGACACACTGATGCGAGGGAGAGTAGAAACCCTGGAAGAAGGGCCAAGACTTGAATTGATTTTGTGGAAAGAAACTGAAGGTCATGATGACTGGTGGGCCAGACTGATTCAACACGAAGAACGGAAAAGATCAATTTTTAACAGAAAGAGTCACAGAAGAACATGTAGAGAAGATGATAACCCTTGTTTTTTGTAAACATGCATATTCTCTGAGGAAGATGGACTTTGGGCTTTGGATGGTTTCTCTGCTTTCCCACAGGGAGCAAAGATAGCTCCAGAGCAGGGCATGTTCCAGCAGAGCTGGGGAGCCAAGTGGACCAGACCTCTCAGAGTTGTTGCCCTTGTCTTGTACTGAAGTGGCTGGAGCTGCCCTAGGGAGAGGAAAGTCAGTGGCTACATGTAGCTGGTACACAAAAACATCTGTAAAAGTGATATCAGCCTCATCTGGGGGCTCACAGAGGAGAAGTGGACCTATGTTAGACCCTGCGAATCATGTCCAGCTTCTACTGGCATATAGAGAATTTAGACTCTCGGCTTCCCCACCTCCCCCTGGTTTTTGTGTTGGGTTTTTTTTAAGGAGCAATGAAAGGACTATTCTGCTGCCACAGCCTCAGTCACTCTCCATGGATGACTGGAACAGCCACCTACCCAAGGCAGCTCCACAGTGGAGGATGGGCTGGTGAGTGGCTCGGCTGTTGCTATAACAACAGTACCTCTGTCTCATTTCTTTTGAAAAATGAATTGCTGCTGGTGAGATGAAGCGGAGCAGCTTCTCCTCACAGATGAAAGCCTCGCAGACAGCCTCCACACATTCTTGTTTATCTATTTGGTCTGTCACAGCATGTCCGAGAAGCTCTGCCAAGGATTTCAGGATGGGTTGGATTAGACTGTTCGGGTCAGTGTGTGTTTGCATGCATGGCCTCTGTCCCCCTGCCTCTCCTCCAACTGAAAGTCATTTAAAAAGTCAACCTGCCAAATTTGACCTTTTCTCACTCTACAACTGGAGTAGAGACTTTATATGCCTATATCCAAAGGCATATAGAGAATCGAGAGTCCTGCTTCACCTTCTTTTGCTTTGGGGTAGAAAACTGCTGTGAAATGAAGATTCATCAAATATTTTGTGTGAATAAAGCTAAAGACTTATGAAGCTGGCAAGGGGGTTGTTTTATTTTAATATTTTCCTTTGGTTTTGATATTTTCCTTTTTTTTTTATTTTATGTGTCAACAGTCTTCTGCTCCTAGACATAAATCTCTCAGCTCCTGCTAATATCTTCACAATGCATGCTATAAAACATGCACAAACTATGTACTTGTACTAAGAAGGAGAGGGAGGGTACTTTAAAAGATACTATTTTACTTCAGGGATTGTGTTTATAGAGGGAAGTGGAAGTGCTGGGGTTTTTGTCTAAGACACTGTGGAATCCCGGTGGTGGTAAACTGTTTGCCAGTATATGCTCAGTGTAGGATATCCAAACCATCCAAGAGTTAACATGGTGATGGAGAATGAAATCAAGATATGAAACGGGAAGTTTTCATTTAAATCATTTGATACAAATATTTCTGTGTTGTACCTCAAAAAAAGGAAATGCATCTATTGTTATGACTCCCAGCTCCTGGGATCAAGGTGCTTCCCCACCTGCAAAGGTTGTACCCAGCATGTTGCCTTCAAACGAACCTTTCATGTTAAGTTTCTGTCTACCTACAGTTTTTCAGTGAGCAAACAAAGAAAATAAAAAGATTCGTGCCTGTTAACCCCCCAAATCCTAAAGTCTCTGAAGGAGAACAATGTGGAGGTACAAATTTAGAATAGGTTTAATTTTTTTTTTTTCAACAAGGCACAGCTTCTATATGCTTCATAGTTTCCATGTCAAGCTGCTCTTTGTTGTAATGCATAATAAACATGATTATTAATATTTATATACTGGGCCTGCTTTTACTTTCACTAAAGTCACTGTATGTTTGTACAGGGGGACACCCAAGCTCCAGTATGTGATGAAACTTTAGGAACTGATATTTTTAGGGCTGGTTATTTGCCAGACTAGATAGTTTTGATTCTTTTGTTAAACAGTCATAAACAAATGAGGTGATAGATTCAGGATAAAATAATAAATGTTTTAAAACCTGAAAGTGTGAAACCATGTGAAAGCGTATCACCCTTACCAATATTTTTTAAAGGATTCATTCAAACTTGTAAAGTGTATAGGGTCAATTCGCTTGTATTACCCAGGAGATAATCACTCTCACTCCCTGCCTTGTCATTAAGAGAAACTTTTTTCCCATCTTTTCCTTATAGGAACTTTACTTCATGATGAGAAGCCTGCCACCAGATCCTGTTCTTACTTTAGCCCAGCATTTGGTCAATATGAACTTGGGGTAAAGGGCCACAACATTTTGAACATTTCTTCAAATCCTGTTTTTGCCTGTGCATGCCCATTGAGCTTGGTCTTGAGTCACTTACTGTTTGGTAAATGTTTTTCTGATGTGGCAATTGTGACTCTGTAGTGAGATAGCTTAGGAGTCAAAATAGGTGATTTCAGCTGTAAATTGTGCGAGTGGCCCATCAGGGCAATATTTAAATATGCTATTTTAACCCATTATGTCAACTGACCACCTGCACATGAGGCCAGCTCGTGTTTTTTCTTTTCTTGCTCTGGAGCTGTGCTGCTGTACTTGTGAAGCAGTGCCATTACTATATCTGTACCATCCTTTCCTGTCTCCAGAGTCTGATCCAGGGTTATCTAAAGATCAGTGGAACAAACTCAGATGTAGAATTCTGCAGCACGGCAGATACACAACTCAAAAAGCAGCAGGGAGCTGTAATGCCACACACTGGTGTTCAGCTTAACATGGGGTTTTAGGGGAGGGAGGCAGCAGACGTGAGAGCCATACTGTAATTCCCCTTGTGGGATCTGATTTTCATCCTTCACACTAGTCCTGGGTGTTGACTTCCTTTCCACATGGCTGCTAACTGGCACAGACTGAGGCAATTACCACCTGTGGGCAAGCACCTCTTGCTAGCAGAGCTCTGCTGCTGTGGCACAGAGAGATGAGAAGGTGGTGCTCTCCTGCAGGGCTCCATGCTCTGCAACCTGGCGGGTTCCTGCAGACTATGGATGATAAACCTGACTATGCCAGGCGTTACTCTAGAGAGAGTGGCACAGTGTGCATTCCCACCTGCATCTGCGGAGCTCATGGGGACAAGAGCTGCTGTAGCTGGGAGAGAAGTGGGAACACAGTGACAGGGACTTGATAGGGAGACCCAAAACATGCTCACAGCCTTCCTGACCCCCACATTGCTGCAGACTGGTTCCCCATCACAGCCTGCAACACAGGGAGAGGAACTTCTTGGTGCAAACCACTGTCTGTGCTGTTCCCTCATCTCCAGAAACTGGGCAGGGGAGAGACGTGGGATATAGACAGCTACTGAAGTGCTGCACAGGCATAAATTCACAGAATGGTCTAGGTTGGAAGGGACCTTACAAACCATCTAATTCCAAACTCCTTGCCATGGGCAGGGTCACCTTCCACTAGACCAGGTTGCTCAGAGCCTCATCCAGGCTCGCCTTGAACACTTCCAGGGACGGGACATCCACAGCTTCTCTGGGCAACCTGTGCCAGGGCCTCACCATCCTCACAGGGAAGAATTTCTTCCTAATATCTAATCTAAACCCACACTCTGTCAGTTTGAAGCCATTACCCCTTGTCCTGTCACTTGTAGATAGTCCTGCTCCAGCTCTCTTGTAGGCCCTCTGGGTACTGGAAGGTGCTATAAAAGTCTGCCCAGGACTTTCTCATCTCCAAGATGAACATCCACAACTCTCCGAATTCAGGGTTTTAAGACCAGGCACCAGAGGAGGAGACCAGCCATGTGGCAGAGGCTGTGGTCACAGAGCAGCTAGTCTATGTGGCACCACCGAAGCCAAGAGGTGGAGGGATTTCTGCCTATGGGAGCTTGGCACATGCTGGTTTTGTGCAAGGCAGAACAGGCAGCAAAGTCTCAGTCACTTATGTCAACAGTGATCCACTGGGGACAGTTACTCACATGTTGTTTTCCCACATAAAAAAAGGTGTTCTGCTCCAGTGCAAATCAAGGAATTGATGGTCTGCTTAGACTCATAGCCTTGCCTTTCTGCTTGGTTCTCTGCAGAAGAGCAGCCTCACCAGTAGCTTGATGTCCCATGCATGCTCTGCTGTGGCTGCAGCAATGCCTGTGCCGGCCACATCCCTCTGCATTGTGTGCTGAAAGAGGCAACGCTGGCCTGAGCAACAGGAGAAGGGCACAGCCTTCCCAGAACCACTCCCTCCAAAACCGGGGCAAGATATGGATTTGCTTGCCCATCTTACACATGGGATGAAAGGGGAGCCAGCCCTCTGGGATGGGAGAAATAAATGGGATCTGGATTGTGAGAAGAAAGAAGGTTGAGGACCTCTAGGTTAGGGAACGGGTGGGAGCTGCATATCTGGGACTTTCCGACCAGTAAGAATACTTGAAAAATTGATAAAATCTTTCAGTATGTTGTCTTCTATTGTTCTAGTATCAAGGATGCAAGTGTGTCCTGAAGGCATTTGCTAGAGCTGTGACCTCTTTGCTTCCTCCCCTCCCCTCCCCACTATTGTTTTTTGCCTTAGCTGAAAAGAGATGCTTTTTTTAGCCTGGCACGTAAGGGAAGGACTCAACTTGGGTGTGAGTGGGGAAGACTGTAGCTTGTTACACTTCTTTGGTATGCTTCTTTAACCTAACTTAAAGCTGATGTTAATACACTATTTTTAATAAATCCTTATATTCCAATTTATTTGCTTTTCTGGGGACTTGTCTTGCTATTTTTTCTTTAGCTATTTATGTTTTTGTTAGCTCCTAGAACACAGCTGACTTCCTTTTTTTTTTTCATTATTTGATTGAGTTAGCATTATGCAAAGTACCTTTTATTTTCTAGGGTGGATATATTTTTTCCTCCCTTAAAAGTGATTCTCAATATGTTAGCCGAGAACAGAGGGCTAATCAAATGAAACTGTGTTAATTTTTTTTTTGTCAACAACACATTTCAATATAAGTAGTCAATCAATTGTATTGCAGTTATTTTTTAAGAATCTTCTAGAAACTTCCAACAAAAAAAATTTCAGAGTGAACAGTAAATTTTAGTGATCCCTTTTTTCTTTTTTTTGGTCCAGTTTAAGTGGAACACACATCCAGTGTTCCTCACTGTGTTGGGCACACTGTTTAAATCTCATCCCTGTATTAGGCACTAAAAAGTTGAATTAGTCAACTTACTCCCTAAATTTCTTGGAAGTTAGCACAGACTTAGCTTGGAAAGCACAGACATATTTTACAGTTCCGCTTTCCTAGTCAAGGGAAGGTTTGGTTTGGGGCAGGGGGAGGTGTTTGTTTGTTTGGGTTTTTTTAGACTGTGTTTTCAAATTGATCAAGGCATAAGAATGAAATCAGAGAAACTTCTTAATCAGTTTTAAAATGTATTGTCACTGGCTTGATGAGGAGTATCTTGTCACAGTGCTCATGAGTGCTTTTTTTGCATCTGCAAATTGTTAATTTTTTCTTTCCTCTTGTTTTCTTTAAGCTTCAAGAGACAGTCAAAAGGAAGTTGGAAGGCACACGTTCACCTCTCAATGGAGAACAGCAGAACGGAGTTTGTGATGGGAACTTTTCTCCAACCAGCAAGCGGACACGAAAGGATGTGCCAGGCATTGAGGCAATCAACAGCTTGCCCATTAATTTGCCTTTGCCTGCTGTTTCTCCTCTACACCAGCTTGATATGAAAGCTCCCCTGCCCCTGCAGAACAGTGGAACTCACAGGAGTGGTCTAGAAGACTTGGATGAAAATGGTGGGCTTTCTGAGATAAAGCTCCCTGTTAATGGCTGCAATGAGCTGGATGATAGTTTTAACATCCTGCAGAGCAAGGAACTAAAGCAAGAGCCTTCGGATGACTCCAACTGCATAGACACTTCTGAAACATCTCTTTCAAATCAGAACAAGCTCTTCTCAGACATTAACCTAAATGATCAGGAGTGGCAGGAGCTCATAGATGAGCTGGCAAACACTGTCCCAGAAGATGATATACAGGATTTGTTCAACGAAGACTTTGAAGAGAAGAAGGAGCCTGAATTTCCCAGGCCTGCCACTGAGACCCAGGAGAGTGCAAGCGTAAAAAGCGATCCACCCCATTCTCCATTTGCTCATGTCCCATTAGGGTCTCCCCAGGTCAGACCATCTTCTTCCGGTCCTCCATTTTCCAACGTCTCCACAGCCTCCAGCATTGCTTCTGCATCCAGCGCACCGCCGGCCCAAGTCCCTGCTGGATCACCAGCAAACTGTGTTGTCCAGTCCCCTCAGACTCCCAGCCAGGCCCACACTCCCGCACAGACACAGGCACGCTCTGGAAATGGCTTCCTTATAAACCCAGCATCAGCCATGGCAGGGTCGGGACCTGGGCCAGTGACCCTGCCGAGTGCTGACCTGTCCCCAGCTGAGCAGCTCAAGCAGATGGCAGCCCAGCAGCAGCAAAGAGCCAAGCTCATGCAACAGAAGCAGCAACAACATCCAAATCAGCCCTCAAGCTGGTCACCGGTGGGGCCTCCATCCAGTCCCTACGGAGGACCCTTCAGTGCAGACAAACCAAATAGTCCAATGATGTATTCTCAAGCCTTGAACAACCAAAACCCAATAGTGCCTCCTATGGCAAACAATCCCCAGAAGACCACAATTAATAACTACCTCCCTCAAAATCACATGAACATGATCAGTCAGCAGCCAAATAACTTGGTCACAAACTCCTTGAGCAAACAGCCCGCTATGCTTTCTTATGGCAACACCAAACCTCTGACCCATTTCAATACTGAGCTGAGTCAGAGGATGACCCCACCAATGGCAAATCCCGGTAAGAACCCCATGATGCCATACATCCAGCAGCAGCAGTCCCAGCAGCCGCAGATGGCGGCCCAGATGGCACACCTGAGTGAGGAGCAAAAACGCATGCTCATCATGAAGCAGAAAGGAATGATAAATCAGCCCATGGCATATGCAACACTTCCTGCCCTTGGTCAGGTAAGTGTGAGTGCACAACATGTGGGCAACAACAAGAGGCCAATACAAAGGCTTAGTACCTCTTTGTCCAGTCACATCCACTCACCTCCTCTTTCTCCTGGAAAGTATGGAATGTCATTGCAGATGCTTCTTGGATTTTTCACATGGTATTGGAGCTTGATCATTTTAAGAAACAACTGAAATGATGTTGCATTATACTTTAGACCTGTTGTTAATTCACTGTTCTTTCCCTGTGCTTCCTCTGATGAGTGCATAGGGCCACTCTGGGAAATTTTGGGTCAGAAGTCACTTCTCCTTGGAGGGTTTGTTTCCTTTTTTTTCATAATGTGAGACTTGATGGTTGTGGACCGACCCCAAACCACTGCATGGCTTAGTTTCCCACAGAGCAGTTAGCATTGCAACAAAAAGATGGAGTGGTTGGTCCCTTCTTCTTGGGGTAGAGATCAAGCCAGCTTTAAACAGCATTTTTGGCATTTTGGCTCTGGGAACAAAGGATGAACATTTTGGGTGCAGAGTACTTTTGGTTTTGACTGGGAAAAGTAAGAACAATGGAATGCTTTTAGTGGTGCTTGGACCATGGATGATGAGATGAGATGGTTTATTCTGGGACTTCCAAGCAGTCTTTAGCAACCCGAAGTATTTTGTCTTTCAGTAAGAGGCTAAAGCCATTTGGCTTCAGTGCCTTGGCATCTCTGTCTCATGTGTATTCCATGCTAAGCTCTGGTGCAGCAGTTGCCAGGCTTGTGGAATGCTTTGTAATGAATTAATGACCAGTTTGAATAGTGGTAACATCAATGCCCTGTCACCTCCTGGGTCAGCAGGGTATTCTTAGTTGTGCAGCCCCTGTAAAGATCTGCCCATTGGTGTCACAGAAAGGTTCAAGAACAAATTTTTAAAATGTTGCTTTGAGAGTTTAAAAATTATTAACGTTAATAACCAATTCCCAAAGTAGGTGGAGTTTAAAAATGGATTAAAGTTAATAATCAATTCCCAAAGTAGGTGGTGCCTTCACAGAAGTTATGTGCCACCAAAGCATGTCAAGAAGCCTGATATACACTAATAGTGTATGATACACTAATGGAATTGTTGGTTGATCGTTTTAATATAACAGCTTTTCACCAAATTAGCTGTTTCCACACCACCTACAAGGAATACTACATTCTGAGTATGGTTTAACTGTGACTCACACTGTAATGCATGGAGAAATACAGCAAAATTTGTCATTCCTTCAGCTTGTGGAGTTTGGGGATCAACCAATAAGGAGGAGTAGGAGCTTTACCAGGTCAAAGCACATCACATATTATTTAAAATTAATTGCAAAACAAAAGGAAATGTTCATCTGCCTCCTGGCTTTGGTTCAGGATGTATGGTGACAGCTCAAAGGTTCATATTTTTATATTAATTCTGCTTGCCTATTTCATTAGAATAGGTGATATAAAGCCTCTTCTTTTTGGGAAGGCTTATCTAGAGAACTACTGCAAGAACAACATGGAACTCAGACTGTAATTGGAGCTAGACTTGTCGGTTTGTAACTGAGAGGCAGAGGCTTGGTCATGCTGCCTAATGCTTTATTGTTTCTTTCTTTTGCTTTTGTTAAGCAAACAAAGACTCATCAAACAGTTGAGAGAATGAACTACCTGTGTGAAAGAGTTAATGCCATCTACTGCATTTCATAAGTCAAAAAATTCATGTTAGTATCTCTCTGCAATTCCCCAATATGAATGGGTAGCCGAGGTTTCATATATCTAATCTCACTCAGTTCCTCTTTTTTTTTTTAATGTAAGAAAAGCTAGATATTTAGATACAACTAGATATTCTTCCATAAACAAGTCCAGATATTAAGTCATTTCTGTGACATACAAAGAAGAAACTTAAGGCAGAGCCATACTTTGTTATATATTTTGTGAAATTCACATTTATTGCTCCATCCAGGATGAGGGACTTCTTGCTTTTGTGTAGATGTCAAAAGGCCCCTTTACTACTTGTGGAACCCACTTGCCTACACTGAAGGGATTTTTTTTTGGTGAGAAAGGTTGAAACAATAAGTTTCTAACTGTAATTTCTTCCTTCTTTCTCTCCTGCTTTCCTAAAAAGCATTTTCCTATGGAAAATTAGAAAGGTTATTATTGTGAGATGTGCTTGATGGAACTTACTGTTTTTGTGAAAGTGGTAAAATGTTGATATTGTTAGGTTAAACCTAGACTGATGCAGATTATCTGATTCTACTTCTTACTACACGGTCACAGATAAAAAATAAGAATATTGCGCTCTTCAGTTTGAAATACATTTCTGAATGTAAAGTGAATGTATCTTTCGGTCAGCTTATAGTTTCTACTTTCATTGTAGTTTTGGGGTTTGATAGAGATTTGTAAAAGTGTATGTTTGTGTTAAATAATCAAAATGATTTAACAAATTATATTTAAGGGGAAAAAGAATCTGCCTATTGCATCTAATAGTTAGCAGTGACCGTATGCTTCTGTCAAGTTACTCTTACAAGGGCATATTCGAGAACCAAAAGCTGATTTAGACATCATCTGACATGTACCTAGGTGCCTTGTCTTGTTTTCTGTGTACTGCTGTAAAATTCAGGTGTGGCTTAGTTCTGTGCATGTGTGCAGATGCTAATTAAAACCCATCTGTGCCAGTCCCATTTTATCCTGTTTTAATAAGTAGCATTTTTACATTAACTCATTGCTTCAGTTGTTGAGCATGTTTTAGTAAAACACACTTTTTTTTTCAGTCCAGCTGGGGCCTTGCAAATGCTCTGTGGAGGTCGGCTGTCCGTGACTGTCATATTAATGTGTCAGTGCTTTGGGCTTGTGTCCCAGGCATGCTGAGCATCACTGCCCACTCTTGTAAAGAGAGGAAGCCTTTCTGCGTAATATGTGTGTGAGTGGTTGGACAGACAGAGTGCTCAATTAGCAGCCTAGCTAGCAGAACTAGTCTCCAACAGAAGTAGGATTTCTCTAAAGGCTCTCTGCACTGTGGGTATTGAGATTCTTCCTGTCAGATGTGTTAGTCCTTTGCTTTTCTGTGGAGATCCAAGACTGCTACTGCCACTGCAGTTGTAGCCCTCTACACACTGTTGCTGAACGACCCATGTGCCCTTTAGAACCATTAAGTCCTATATCTTACTCTATACCATGTTACTCTTCAAAGAAGCACTGGATCGGGTGTTTTTGCACAATGCAGATACTGGTTTGGATTTTTGAGTCAGGGATTTTTCCAGGGGTGGCCTGAAGGTAATTTTGATGGGATTTTTTTTCTGGAACTGAGTGTTAAAACCATGGGCAGATCCTGACCCATCTATATCCAGCAAAACTCATGGTGGTTCCTGACTCGTCTACTTTATCAAGGCTCTGTCCTACTAATACTCCCTCATGCCTGACTGTTCTCCACTTGGTCAGGCTCGTAGTTAGAATTCCCTGCTCTTTACCTTGCTCCATGTACCCTGATCTGCCCTAAACCCAGTTTTTAGGTTGTGACCATGTCACAGGTGCTGCCCTTTTTCACTCTTGCTTTTTCTGGGTGGTTTTTCCATTCTTGCTTAGCTGGAGCTTATTGGCTGATACAGCAAGTAGATTTTCACAGGGCTGATAAATTAATAGGTATTTGAGGGGTAGAGGTCCTCTTCTCACTCTCATGTGATAATAAAAGAAATCAGTTCCACACCAAGATGCAACAGTAACTTTGTTTAGATTTTTTTATACAATTTTAGAAATAAAAGGAAGAAAGCCTGAACTCACCTCCTTTTTAAAAATTACACTGTTGTTTTACCTAAAATGTTCCATTAAGTTTTTGAGATGTATGCAAGGTTTTATGGGAGGCATTTTTTATCTTTTTCCTCAAACCAAAAAGTAATTCCAAACTGAGGAAAAATTTTAAAAATTTCTTTGGGAAATTTAAGAATAATTGTGCCTTTTCTTGGTTCCAGCTGTTCGATACGAATGCATAATGGTAAGAGAAAAAAGCAGCCCAATGGAATAAAAGTTGAAGGGCTGAGGCAGAATTCGATGTTTGGAGTCAAGTGTGTGAGGGAAAGTAATGAGAGGTCAAACCAAAACAGAATTCTCTGTGGGTGTAAGAAAAATAAAACTAGACTGCAGCTCTTTGCCTGCATGGGACTGTGAGGATGCTGTATTTATTTCCTATTGAAACCACTAGTTATATTGTTTAAAATTGTAGGGATGTGAATGAAGGAGAAAAATGACACCATCCTGCAAGCATATCTTCATATTTAATTATCTGTCCTTTGTTTTAATCTTATACATTCAAGATGTATCATCTGCTCAGTCTGGTTTTGCATGCCGAAGATAAAGGGAGGCCTGTGTCCTGAGAACATTTCTAAAACATAATCATCATTGTCCTTTAGAAGTGAAAAGGTGTGCTTCTCTCTAGAATTGTAAAAGAGATTTTACACTTTTTTGAGGGTTATCTTTGGGACAGCGAGAAAAAGAGATTGTTCATGTTCTGGGATTTGGCCTTTTTAAAAAGCCTACCTGAAAGTAAAGAAGAAAGGCAGATTTGTATTCACTGCATGAAAGTGTGGCAGAGACACAACTGTCTTACCAGATTTTAGGAGAGACAGGCTGGAATGGAAATAATGAAGGAGACAGTGAGGATCACTTGCTGAGCTGCTTATAGAGCTGTAGTGAATGCCTGCCTATGCTACGTTTGACTTGTAGACACTGCTTTCTACAAAAGCCTTGACTTGGAGTTTAGATGCAGTGCCTGCCTTTTACAAAAGTCCAAATGTGCTCCCTAGAAATCAGTCTCTGGTAGACTTTTAAGGACAGACAGGTTAACAAAATGTGTTTGGATGGATTCTGACCATCTTACCAGGCAATTTGTGAACATAGCCTAGCCTTCTTACCATGCCTGTTGTCATCTGCCCATTGTGTTGGGAAGGAGGCCATGTTTGCATAAATCACTAGAAAGAAATACTGGATAGCATTTGGCTAAAATCTCCATGGCATGATCCTAAAAACCAATTTTGTTGGTGTTTCCTCATTTTGTGACCTGTGGATGTGTACTTATTACTGTAATGCATACTTCATTCATTTCAAATGGCAGTGTTTTTCTTCAAAGTTTTTTCCCAGCCTAAACCTTGCAAAATCAAAGTATAAGAGCATTGCTCCTATGCCCCAACTAAACCACTCATCCTATTGTAAGGAAATGGGAACAGACTGCTCAGAGAAGTGGTTGATTCACCATCTCTGGAGGTATTTAAAAGATTTGCACATGTGGCCCTTAGGGCCGTGGTTTAGTGGTGGACTTGGCAGTGTTGGGTTAAAGACTGAACTCAGTGATCTTGGGGGACTTTCCCCACCTAAATAACCCTATGATCCTGTTAAATTCTTTGGTGAAATCTTCTGTCCTGAAACCATGCTGACCAGTATTCACTGTTAAATCCTCCAAGTCATTGCTGGTAGAGCGCTGAAATCAGTTGTTCCACTGTTTTGCTAGAGAGTGTGTCAGAATATCTGGTCTTTTCCACTTTAAAAAACACAGTTGTAGTGGTAAATCTTTGATTCATAGAAACTCCTCCATTTGTTTAAGATTTATAAAAATACATTGTTGTGTGATTTTCTTCTTGTCCGGTGTCTTGAAGACTTACAATGTCTTCACATCTGTTCACATCTGTTAAGAAAATGTCCTACGTTATTTTTAGATGCAGATAATTTGTATTACTGACTGCACAAAGTGTATATTAAATGTCTCCTATTTGACTTCTTTTTTTTACACTTTTCCTTCCTACATGATCTAGATTGCTATGTAAAATGCAGTTTGTCCTGTTATTTAGCAAGGTCCAATAGTTTAGTGATTCAATGTGTGCCAATCAACTCTCCTTCAGATTTATTCATTACAACTGCAGTTGTGAAGCACTGTGGTTTTGCAATGTCTGTAGCCAGTAGCAGCATATTTTTACATAGAGTGCTACCCTTTCCTGGTGGTTTTTTTGTGCCATTTTTTCCTGAAAGTGCAAGGGTAGCATCATCAGTTTTAGCTTTTCAGTCTCATGTTCCACCTGCTTTCAGCAATACCAACCATAACCAACTTCTTATCGTCCCCAGGCCTTTATAATTCTTCATGTTCATTGTCTTTGTTGCAGACCAGTACTGTCCTGTTTTCATGTAGACAGTGAGTTCAGCTCATGAATTAGATTTTGTTATTTTCCATTTTTATTTTGAGAGAAGACTCATTCCAAAGACAAAGAGTAAGGTTCCCATCCTTGAGAGCACTTTGTCTGTTTAGCCTTTAGTGCCTCACTACTGGTTGCCAGAACTCGTGGAGTACTTGTCTGAGCATTTTGGTTTGACTTGCTCTGATTCCTTTTTCTCCAGTCTGAGATCTTGCATGACCCAACCATGATGCAGATTGAATCCTAGCTTGCACTTAGATAACATTTGAGTTTTAGATTTGTCCCTGCGTAAATTTTGTAAGTCCATGTGTCCTTAGCTTTACCTCTTCCTGGAGTGTAGACATTTAGAATACTTCTTGCCCCTGTATTTATTCATTTCCCTTTCACAATTCCTAAGTTTGCCAATTTGCTTCTCAACATCTCAAAAATATTAATCAGACCTTAATTTTACAGGAATGTATATTCCTGTGTTTAAATCCATAAATATAGAAGTCCGAATATCTAAAAAACAGTCAACTCATGCCTCATAACACTGCTGGTTGGAAATACTCAGAAATTCTAAAATTGCTTTAAGATCACGAGCTCATAAAATTAATACATATTGGGATAAGGTAGTAGTTATCTTCCTGTTTTCTGACCTCCAAGGATTCTTGACTTCCAGCTGTTTTATATCTATCTGGGACAGGAGTTTGCTTTTTAGAGTAAAGCTTTGATTCGCCCTTCCCCTTTTGGCTTTAGAATATAAAAGTGAAGGGAAAACATGTGAAATTATGAATCTTACAATGGCATTATAAAATAATGTAATACTGGGGATTTTCCTTACCCCCGTTCCAATACAACCTGTTCTTTTACCCAACTGTACCATCAAGGTTCTGGTGCAACTCCAGACCTCTTTCTTGAAAGCTTCCCTTTGGTTGTGCTTGTATTTCTAAGGTGTCACATAGTCCTTTTTGAAAATACACATCACAAAATGAAAAGACATTGTTTCCAAGTAACAGTCCATACTGAATACTCAGGTAAAATAATTGCTCAACATGTACCAAAATTCCTTCATCTGCCACCAACAAGAAGGCTGTGAGTGCAGTGGATTTTTCTGGACCTCGTAGCTTGCAGCAGTGATAAAATCGGCAGCAGCTCCTGGCCAGATTTAACAGTACAGATCCAGGGCTGGGAAGGTCTCTCTAACTGATCTGTTTTTCAGAGGGACAGGGAAGATCTCTTCTTCCTTCTCTGCCCTATCTTCCAGGCCTCAGGCCAACTAGTGAGGTTGGTGGTCAGCTTTCCCTTGCTGGTAGTAGGAGTCAAGCAAGTCTTGCAACTCATTTTGGAAGAGAATAGGCTTTGCTAGAAAGTCACCCATTTTGTCTGGCACTGTTTGGATCTGAACACACTCAGACCTATCTTATTTCCACAGAATAACCATTTAAAGGGGAGTGAGTGGGGGTGTCCTTATAATTTCTAAAGATCTGAATTTAAATAAATAAATAAATGGTTAGCCTTCATCAGTCATATAACAATGAACTTTAGATTGCTGAGATCTGGGCCCTTACTGCTCTCTGTACTGATTATAAGAGATGAGACAAACAGCCTCCTTTCAGGCTCCATTTCCACCCCCAGCAGCATTTCTAAGCCTCAGTGTCATTTCATGTATCTCTGCCGACATTAGATTTAAAATTGCCTTTTGACTATCCTGTTCTGCCTGAAACAAATTGTTAGCAAACCCTTTTGCTAGGAAAGCCTCTTCTAAGTAGTCTGGGAGTTTATTTTTTAATTTAAGCATAATCTCATTGTCTTTCCTACCCTTTGTAAAGAGAACAAGAGACTGGATTAAAAATTAACGCTTTCCATCTCTTTTTCCATCTCCCTCCAAAGTAGGGGCATATACAAGCTGAGATTTAATTAAAAGCAAACTTGAAATTTAGTTTTTTCGGTAGTATTTCAAGAAGAGTTTAATTGTACATATAGAAATACTCTTGCAACAAGAATTATTCTTGAACAAGCAGTAACCTCCCCTGTGCTCTCTTTACTGCATGAAGGATAGACGGTCTGCTGCTTAATTCAGTTGAATAGGTTTCATGCAGTTTCTGCTCCATGGTGATCACCCAGCCTGCTCTGCCAGGGACCTCCTTTTCTTTCCCTGCATTCTCCCTCTGCTCTGTTTTCTTTCTTTTAAGGAGCTCGCAGCAAAGAAAACTTAACAAATAATCAGTCAATAAGGGTAAAGGTTATAGGGTATCCTCTAATTAAAAATACTAGTTTGAACTAGATTGTGATTATCTTAAAAGCAACCTCCATCCTGTTCTTCTCTTTATTTTTCCTCAATCTTCTTTTTTTTCTTTCTTTTTTAAACATGTAGGTGACTCCTTCCCTGCCCATGGCTCTATACTCAGGTAAACAGAGGAAGAGACATCATTGGGGGAGAAAGGGGGGGGAAATTATGAGAAGTCAGCATGGGGTCCTCCTCCCCTCACAGAATTGTTTGCTGACTCCCCATGCTATACACATCCTCCTTTGCTGTGTCCTGCATCACCTCCTCTTTCCTGTTTGCAGGCTAGCTGGGAATGGCATTGTTTTTTTGGGGGTGCAGGCCAGAAGGGCTGATGCACATAGAGAGCTAGCCTAGGGAACAGGGGAAACTGCAGGGTTCCTCTCCCCAATACCCATCACCAGTTACCAGTGTAATCGGGAAATGGGTTCCTTTGCGAATGGGGGAAAACATGGCAATCCTTTCCCAATTGCTCCTTCAGGCAGTCCTGTACACCAGATCAAGCTGTTAAAAAAACCCAACATTGTGAGGGAAGAAAACCTAGGTATTTCTGCTGTGGTGGGGCTTTGTGGAGGGTGTCAGAGCCACATCGGGAGTGCCCACCTCAAAGGTGTTCCAGCTAATTAAAGATTACACATCGTGACAGCTTCATTTTGGGTAGCACTGTGAAGAGGTCTGAAAATCAGAAATGCCACAACTGGAGTGTCCACAATTATCTGTGCTGCTCTGTACAGTGCAAGAAATGGCAGAAGAGGAAGAAAGACACAAAGAGAAGTCTGGGAGACTAAGCACTTCCAAAAAGAGAAAATCCCCTGCTCTGTTGTAATCTCTGTGTTCCTTAAATGTCCTTCCTCCACTCCCCCACCCCAGGAACATTTTGATGGCACTGAAAGAGGCTGTTTGTCCCAGGAGCATGAATACATCTCAGCTCTTTTGCTTGAGGAAAACATCAGTAAGTACTGACTGATGTTCCAGCTAGGAACTTAGGACCAAGTGAGGCTCGTATTTTCAAAGGAAAAGTAATAGTCCCATTTTTGGGGGCTCATTTTTACTCTCCTTTTTTTACTGCAGTTCGTGACTGTAGCTCAGGAGTGTTCTGAACTTGTGAGGAAATGTCATTGTGTTTTGTGGAGTTACATGTGGCACCCAACAACCCTTTTTAAACTTGTGTTTAGATATTCCTTTGTGGCTAGTATAGCTTTTTGGCTTTTTGGACATATAATATCAGGAGTTTTTCTGTCCCTTCTCTAAAGCAATGTGACTTAAAGCCTGGTTGTGCCTCAGCAGAGGGCTTGGCCACCTGATCCCAGAGCAGCAATACCAGGACCAGTGTCAGCATCCATTCAAAGCTCTGAGCTCAACTTCTACCTAACCTGTGTCTGTGTGAAGGAGTGCTCTCTGATGATCATTCTGTGCTCCCTGGATGGTTAAAATGTTCCAGCTCAGCAGCAAGGTGTACCTTTCACTTCTGAATTCCTATTTTGTCTTTCATTTTATCTACATGGATCCCATTTCTGGTGCTTTCCAAATCATTTCTAAATATTCAAGCCTAATGCTACCTAGAAGCAGTATGTTATCAGCATGTGTGTTCCCTCCAGAAAGATTTCCTAACGCTGCAACATGTATGTGTCCATAATAGGAACACTTAATACCTCTTGAAAGACTGTCCCAGTAAGTGGTTAAAGTGCAGATTTGGAATCCTGCGCTCAGGAGGTTCTGCCAAATCCCTGCTGATGCATCTAATTTGCTAAAGCATGTGGCTTCTGCTCTCTCAGCAAAGATTTCATTCCTCATGGGCAGTGGGAAACTTGCCTTCTTTATGCTAATGTTCACCAGCTCAGTATTGTCTGAGAAAACAAAATTCATTAATAAGGAGAGGAACTGATCTGTTGGTCTCTATGTTCTTTGTTCTCTTGTTGCATTCTGGAGTCTTTCCACCCCTACTCAGCCCCTTTTTCATGTATGAGAGGAACATTTTGTATGCATTAGCCTGCAAGCATATCTTACACATTGGGACAAAATCACCCATTCTGTGGCAACACATCTTCCAAACAGGTGCTTCCTCATTTACACCTGGTGGGAGCTTGTTAGCGGCTCTTCCTTTACTGTACGAGGAGCTGCCTAGAGAGGGTCAAGTATCTCATAAGAAAGCAAGCCCGAGTTTGGCAAAAACATGTTTCCTCTGTCTCCTTTTCACTTCTGTTTCGCACTTGGGCAGTATTAAAGCCAATTACTCAGTCCAGAAGCTTTGTCTTTGGCTGCTCATGCTAGCACCCTTCTGTAGAATCTGTTCTGCCAGGTCCCTCACTTCTGGTTAAAATCTCCTGGTCTGAAAAACAGGTAAACCTATAAGATGCCTTTTGTTTGCTTATGCTGTTTGGAGAAACTAGCGAAAATTTCAATGTCTTTAAAAAACAGAAAGAAAATTAATTTCAAAGTGTCTACCTAGAGAGAGCGTAAGGTCCATCCTGAGGTGACAACTCCTTTTGTGACATCACATTCTTTGAAGAGTAAACATTCTCAAAGGAATCAGAATTTTAAATTCATTTTTGTACATGGTATTGCCTAGAGAAAGCAAGATTCCCGAGACTGCCCAACATGCACTTTGCAGGGAATTATTTTTCCAGGGTGTACTTCTTTCCTTCTGAATCCAGCAGGTTGGGGAGGATTTTTTTTTTGCTGTTGTTTTTTGATTTTAATCTGTCCAATATTATTTGTCTGCTCCTTTTCTCTCACCCTCTACTCCATGATCCAGTTTTCTTTCTCTCCCTCTAAGTTCCCTGCTCAAGTGTATCTCCTGTTTCCCCTCATCCAGCTTTTATCTCTCTGCCTTCCCTCCTTACCCATTTAATAGCACAGGACCTTGTTTTGGTATTGTCACAGTTCACAGGAAATTACTGCAGACACCACGGCTTTCTGTGGTCTGTATACCTCTGGCAGATGGAAATAGTATGAAATATTTGTTGTCATATTAAATGTTTTTTTAACCAGTCGGGACAGGTGAAGGACTGGGGAATCTTAGCTACAATCTTACTAATGTAGTAGCACCATCCATGAGATAAATTTGGCCTCTCCACCTGCAGTCTGATCACTAATCCATCTCAACTAGAATTTCAGTGTTTCAAACTATGGAACCGCTTCATTGGATCAAGATTATTTGTAGTGTGCCCTTATCACAGATGGCTAAAACAAAATTAAAAATGTAGGAATTTTCTATTGTTAAGTGGCTAGGGACATGCATACCTAGAGGATTTGTCTGTACAGGAGAATGCAGTAAATCAGGGTTACAAACTCTTGCAGTCTTACAGATGGAAGAGCAATTTTAAATTATTTTTTGGGAAAGTGAGTTTTAAGCCCTTCATATCATGTGAAACTGGTCCCACCACTTGAAGACAGCTTCACTGTTCCCACAGACACATGCATAGAACAGAAATATTTTAAACCTTTTAAGACATTTCTGGAATAGTTACTGTGTGTATCACAAACCACACAATGCACATGGATGTATAGTAAAATTTAGTGTATGTGGTCACTCTGAAGATGCATTCATCTTATTCATCTGTCTACATGGGGGTTACTAGTCCAGGATCAAGGAGAATCATTTCTGTGTTTCCCCAAGCACCTGCTCACATCCCCCAGGTAAAAGACAACACAATGGGGAAACTGTATGTACCAAAAAGCTTGTGTGTCTGAAGCAGGTAAAGCTCTGGGTGTCAGTGGGGGATGTCAGAGATTTCTCACCGTGACACAAGAGAAGTCACCAGCTGTGTCGCTCTGGAAATTTCCCTTTCCACTTACCCATTCCTGAACCTGGTTTGCAAACAGCATGGGGATTACATCCCCAGTCCTTCCCAAGGTGCAGACAGGAGTGAAAACTGCTAACAAAAAAAATAATCCTTGACTCAGGTTGCATAAGAGATGGGCTGTTTTCCAAAGGCCCTGATGAAAGGAACATGGGTGTCACCTGCAGGCACACTTGCTCGGAGCCTGCTTTGGCTGGGGATGGACAGCGTGTCAGATGCACTGCAAGCCTGGGATTTTTGTGCTAATGGAGCAGTGGAAAAGGCCCCAACTTGGCAATAACTGGGGGTCAGGGAGGGGGAAAACCACAAGTACCAGTGCAGCCCTTCAGGAGAAAGCAGCCTGTGGAAAGAACAGGGCCTCTAAGCCCTTCTGCCTTTCAGGAAAAGCTGCACTGCTCACACCTTGTACGTCGATCCTGCATTGCTGTCAGCAAGATACTTCCCACTGCAGCTGGCCAGGGAAAGCTGAATAAAAACCAACAGAACCCTTACGCCTTATTATCCACTCACCTGTCTGGAGCATCCTGCTTGCCTGCTCTGCTTCCCAGCTACTTGGCAAGCCTTGTGCCAGAGAGGGTGTGGGCTCTTTGGCTTCTGGGCAGCACAGGTCAGAGTAGAGTGGAAATGTCAGGGCTGTAACTTAAGCAGAGCTCACAGCACTGTGCTTCCTATAGCAGACAGCAGCTGTGGAGTGGCCAGCACAGACTGGGAGCTCTCTTGGGCGCACTCTGGCATTGCTCTTTCACCAAAGGCACACATCAGTGTGCTTTGCTCTGCTTCTGCCCAGGCTCTCTGCTTTAACTACAGTGTACTGGGTCAAAAACCCCAAAACATTAATGTCAGTAAATAGGCTGGTTTATTCATGCTCCTGAGCAGCATATTCCTCTGTAAAAAGCATGGACTTTTGGAAAATCCTCCTGGGTAAGTCTGAAATATAGGTACTGGAGAGGACACTGAACAGCAGGGCATTGGGGTTTTTTTTTAAGATGGTCTTTTATCACCTCTCAGATTTCTCAAAGAAAAGAACATGGGTTATTGTGATTGATTTCCAGTTAATTGAGAATACGTGGTGCCTCTCTCTCCTCCATTTTTCTTATCTATTCCACCACTTTTATCTTCCTATTAATAGACTGTGCTTTGCCTTTTCAACTTAGTGAGAGATTTCTCACCTACACAACCTTAGTCAATGGGAGCACTTACATAAGGACTTCATAGTCTGCCCTTGTGCATCTTAATGAAATTGGAGAAATGATGGGTTTTTTTCCTTGTTCTTTGGGATTGCATTCTTCTTTCTCAAAGACTTTTTTTGGCCTCACAAAATTAGACCACTACTATGCAAAAAACAACCCACTGTAATCACAGCTTCATTGCTCAATGCCTGTACTTTCTTGAATGCTGTTCCCATCTCTTCAAGATTAAGTAAGATTCAGTGGGTTGGATCTTTGATCTGCATAATAAAAGGCAAAGAAGTAGTTTGTAAATCCTTCCTTTCCATCTTTATACTTTGCAGTTTGGGACCTGAAGGCCTGAAATAATTTTTGCTTACTAAGAGGAAACTTTATGTAATATATGTGGAGATGCTATTATGATAATTAGTATTGTTAGGAAAAATCAATGTGTAAGTCATCCAACAGCAAGCAATGATCTTTTCACAATCAGCAATTTATCATGCTTTGCCAATGCAGGAGGGCTAGGACTATTTTATTCAGATACATTTCTCATTCATTTAGTCAGTAAATCATGGTGCACTTCATGATAGTAATTTTTAATGTGACTGCATTTTGTTAAGTTTTAATCACACATAATGGATTTTATCTGACAATGAGGTCAACTTGTAATCTCTTCCTCTGTCATTTGTATCTTACCATCCTATCATGGGCAAGATCACAGTCATACCCAGATGCCCCAGACTTCAAGGGGAAAGGGAAATAAAAGAGGCAAAGGAAGATGAGCTGTTAAGACTAATTTTTAAAAATCGAGGCTTAGGTGAGGATTTACTCTTGGTGGAACAACAACAGATTATATACTTGTTGTATCTTTGTGTCTGAGTGTAGCTGAATTTGTTCAAAAACTCTTTGAATGAGCTCTCCAATGACACTTTTGAGCTGACCAGTTTGAGTCAGGGCTACAGGAACACCCTTAATCCACTGGATACCCTGGTAGGGATGTAGCTGATGCTGCTCTTTTGTCTGCATTCCATGTGAACGTTTTCATTGAAAAGGTGTGGAAGATGAGGCATAGAAGTGAGGCAGGGAACCTTTGTGGTTTTCAGTGAGAGACAGGCTCTTTTCTGCAGCGTCCTCATCTTGAGTCAACTCTGCTGTGACTTGCTCATTCTTATGTTGGTAGAAAAAGCCCTGTTGTCGTCCTCTACAGGAATGTGCCCTGAATCTTCCTTGCAGCTTCAATACAATTCTCCAGGTCTTGCTTTTGTTTCTGAGTGGCTGTGGAGTGTTTCCATTTGCTTCTTATATATGCGGTTTGATTTGATGTCCTTCCCCTCTGAAGCAAGCTGTGGCTGTCTTTTCTCTTTCCTTCTGGCTTCCCTATGTTTTGGTCCTCTTCTTTCCCCCTACATCTCCTTGCACAAGTCTGTGTTACATAGTCAGGCCCTGGCTTATTAAACCCCTGGGGCAGAAACCTGCATCTCCTGTAGGTGTTCCTGTGCTCTTTCTGGCACAGGAGCTGTCATATGACCACCTGCATGGACATGGTTTTCTCTGCTCCCTTTCACTGGATGCAGCCTTCATGTGAGATCAGTATATAATTTAGAGAGGTGTTTGAGTTCCTTTAGGATGAAAAGTACTATAGAAGTATAAAATCCTCCTAATGTCCCGGAAGGCTGGCTATTGATCTTGAAAGACCCATTTCAATTCTCCTTTCAGATCCCCTCATTTCTTTCTTTTGTTGTTCCTCTGAGAGAGTGACAATCTGGAGACTGATGACCCTTTCTCTTACTGCAGTACTAGAGGGGGAAGAGGGAGAATTAATTGTCCATGAATTTTGCAGGAGTTTTTTTCCTCCGGTATCAAAAGATTGTGTGTACTGAGGCTGTGACTCGCCACCCTGTGATGGCTTCTGTGTGGAGCCTGATCTGCTCTTTCTAGGTCAGACTCTCTCTTATTACACTGCTGCAAGTCAGGAATATTCATTGAAGATACTGAACTTATGCAAAAGCCATTTTAGAAAAAAAAAAAAGAAAAAAAGAGGTCATTTGTTTGGTAAATGGAAATTGAATAAACCTTCTCTGATGTTTTGTTTGGGCGGTTGTGGGGGGATGTTAGTATTGCAGAGAAGAGCAACCTGAAAACATTTTTTCTTAGCAGGTTTTTAGTATCTCTCTCTGTGTCTTTCTCTGTCTCACTAATGCAACTTTGCCTACAGCCTCATGCATTAGCAATGCAAAGCAGATTTTGAAAGCCAAGGGAATCCAGGTTCTTCCAGATGAACACTGATTTTAAAAAACACAAAAATCTAGAAAGAATAAAGGTTGTCCAAGTGACATATGGTATGATAGTGACCCTACTGTAAAGACAGATGTACAGAACTAATGGTAATTCCTACACCAGAGCCAGATAACATTCTAAAGTTAGGAAATCAAAGCCGCACGCTTTGGCTTAGCAGAGAATTAGCATGTGGAGCCTGCCTTAGTTCTGGAAACAGGGAATTTCAGTTCTTAGTCATGTTGCATTTGGGGCTTTTAGTTTTGGTAGCAGCAAGATCCTACCTCATCTTGTGCAGGAAAATCAGACCCGTGTAGTTTGATATGTTGCAGTTTGAGGTGGCCTGTTGCGGTGGCATGGTAGGTCACATGCAGGATGGCTGGAGAGCATCTCTGCCCAACTCGGGTCTGTGCTCTTGTGCCCCAACTTTCCCTCTGAAGGCTGGTCACAGCGCCTTCCCTGGCTGGGGGAGCCATAGGCTAGCTCAGGTTTCATCTGCTCCTGCAACACGGCAGCGGCAAAGGAGGCGAGAAGATGGTCTCTGCATGGTGACCTCAGAAGATCTTTATTCACACGGTGACCAGAGCCAAAGACCCGGAATGGGGAAGGGTCTGGGGTTTTGTATGGGGGCAGGGGACAGAGAGAGCACATACGCCAGTCGTCTCAGGGTACAGGGGCGGTACATAGGTGGAGTTGGGGTACAGGGGCCAATAGGGAGAACCCGAGGGAGTGGCCAGGACCAGGGGCAGGGAAGGCAGGACACTGTGGGAAAGAGCAGACATATTAGGAAGAAAAGGGGTGGAGAAATGCAGATTACTTTTCGGGGGAGGAGATTGCAGCTTCTGGCCGCTTCACTTTGACAAGGGAACAGAGTGTATTTAGTAAAGTTTCAGTGTTTAGATGGACTTGTGGAGAAGGTGTATACTCCTTCTGATAATTAGTTCTGAGAAGTTCATGTCTGTTACTGCAGAAACAGGCTGTACACTGCTTCAAAGCTCTGGGGCTTTTAAATTGGGGAATAAGTGCTGGGGAATAAGCAGCAGTTGGTACCCAAGGGATATTTTGGAGTCTTTTCACATGGGGACCCCTGGAAGTAACCTACAGCAAACTAAGCCTCAGGTGTGTACAAGAGCCACCTCTGCACATGGAAGTTTGATATTCTTTAATGACAGAACTGAGTCCCAAGGCTTGGAGTGCAGCCATGGTTCCCTTGAGTCCCAGCACAGGCAGCCCCCGGCCAGCAGAGTTTTGGGGCAGGTTCAGGTGGTCAAGCACTGTGCAACGGCATGTTCTTCTTCCAAAGAAGAGAGTGGAGTACACATGATGCAATTATTTTATTTGCCAGTGGCTTGGCATTGAGTGAGTGAATTCCTTTTTACATAAATGGTGTGCCCTTGTTAAAAAGAAAAAGTTGTGGTCAGTAGTGATAACCAGGAATGTTTTGTGTTGTCTGGCAAACTACCTCTACCTCACCCAAGCCCACCTCTCTGCCCTACTGTTTGTGACTCCTCTCTCTTTCTTCTGGTTTTTAAATATATTTAGCAATGAAATCTTCCTTATTTGTATTTTCTGGAAATACAGAAAGTAGGTAATGTCTTCCAATACGTGGTATCAGTAGCAATCCTCAGAAAACAGAAATTAATAGGGTAGGACCATAATTTTTTGGTGCAGTTTTGGATGCCTTAGCAGCATTCAGTTAGGCTTGATTTTTAAAATGGCAAAATCATCCCATCATCAAAAAAGATGATCATCACTGAGACATTTTGACCATACTCATGGCATTTCTTTTTTATGTTTACTTTTGCCTTCCCACAAAGGAAGTGTTTGGGTACAGGAGAAAAACACAAATCTAAAATGTCTAAAGGCAACATATGTTTAAAAAGAAAAAAAGTGTTTTCAGGCTTATTTTGGAAGGAAATATCCTGGCTCAGTTGTAGAAGGTAGACAGGGATTTAAAGCATTTGTTGATATTGTTCTTCAAATCCTATGCACATGTTTTGTATCATTATTGGTCAGGAATGGGGACCTGTCATATTTGTTCTTTATTTGCTATCAAATGATGCTGTCATAGTATCTGGATCCAAGTACAAAATTACTGTTATGACACAGTGTTCTATTTCAGTCACTCCAAAGTTGAACAACTTTATCTATTTAAAAGGCACATGTCAGATTTTTTTAATATAATCTTTTTGAAGGATTTTTGGGCTTATTCATTCCTTTAGAAGCAAGCTTGGGTGTTTATTGTAATTTCTCTTTGCATTTTGCATTCAAATGATGATGTTATTAATTGGGGTTTTTTTTATCTGGCCTCTGTGCATATTTGTCTCTGCTTTCCTGTTGCATCACCTGATTCTTGTTTCCATCCTGCAAGCAGAGTTACAGCCTCTTGCTTAGAATAGTGCGTGATGGGGGAAAAGAGGAAACTAATTTAAATACTTAAACCAGGAAACAGTCCACTTACGCAGTCCCCTCTTGTTTTTGATGGTGTCCCAGGAAGCGAGAGCACAGTTAGTCATTCCTGCACACACAGGCAAACAGCCACCATGAATAGTGAATATTTGAAATCCAGGCTGTTAACAGAGTATCTATGTTGGGTTTTGTTGCAAGTGATGGATCACTAATAGTTTAAAACTCAGAGACTGGAAACTTCTTTTGTAAATTGAAGTGGATTATTTCATGCTAAGTGTCCCTGTCAGAAAAGAAAAGTCTATTAGTAGAGGTGGGATTGTGCATCCAGGGGTTGCTTATGTAATTTACTGAAAACATACACATGTAGCAAAAATCAACCCAATCAGCTAAGATTTCAACTCTGTGCTGCTACTCTCAGATTAAGCACTTGAAAAGGAAACACTACATAATACTCACCTGGCAAATGTGGCCTGATCAGGTTTTTGCCTTGTGAAATATGGTTTGGCTCAGCAACTGATAAAGGTGCTTGCAATACAGAGGGCTTGCTCAGTAATGGTGTTGTGAAAATTCTTTTATTACACATAATCACTCCTGAACTTTATGGTAATTCTGTTTTGGAGTACTAAAAATTAATTTAATAGAATCGTAAGGACTGAGCCAGTCTGCCTGTTCTTGTTCCATACTCTTGACAGCAGGTGCAGTATCTTGGTTAACACGACTGCGTTCTTCACATGCAGAGGGAAGTTTTCAAAAAGGCAGTGATGCTCCCGAATCCCACATAAAGTGAGTGCAGGTTGGGTCTCTAATTCTCATTTCTTCTTTTAAAAATTTCTCTCTGTATCTTTATTACTTTGATCTGACTAGACAAGAATGCCCAGACATCTTCCACAGTTGGTAAATCTGATTAGGAACTCTGACAGATAAATATAATCCCTGCTACCCTTCCCATCTTCCTGGTTTCACAGGCATTGGCTGTTAGCCCTTAAGAACTGGAAAATAAAATGTAATGAATCTTTCATTTCACCTGTTTGTCACCTTGTTCCTATCAGAGTTGTGCTAAAGGGGCTTTTGGTCCTCATGACACCTCTCCATAGCCTGTGTCAGGCATGAAATAGCACTGGCATTTTGGGAAATCCCTGTAGTTCTGGGGACTTGAAGATTGGGATCATGGCCCCTTTACTTGAGTCAGTGATCTTACTAGAGAAACCTCCTAGAAACAAGGTTGTAATTTTTTGGAGAAAGATGGACAGCCAGCTGCAGGACACAGTTTTTTTCCCTAGAACCAATGAGCACCTCTTTGTCATCAGAGTAGAGCAAGAGGCTCCAGAGTGGCAATGTTGTCTTGGCAAATGCCTTTTCCATCACAGAGCTGAACTGCTCCGGGTCCCTTCAAAATAGTGATTGTCAGCAACTCAGAATTTGACCCAGTCAAATCTTGTCCTGCTTCTCTGCATCTGCACTCCTCTTCCTTTAAACATCCCACTGTTCCTTTGAACAGGCACCCTTGAAAGGGTGAAGCAATGTACTGCTAATTCTTACTTTCTGCTGAATTATGCCCTTGAGCAGCCTCTGAGAGAGATAACACTTCTCAGGCTTATCACCTTTTTGGTTTGGAAAACCCATTTTTCCCCTCCAAAGGAGGTATGTATCCTTGGGTCTCTTGCCTCACAGTCCAGGATAAGCCTTTGCTCTCTTTCTCTGACAAAAGCACAGTGAGTGGAAGGAGACTGAGACATTCACAGATGGCACAGAAACCTTGTGAAATACAGAAGCTTCCTTCAATATGGAGTAACTGGGATGTCCAGAGTTCATCCATGGACATAGAGAGGAGGCCAAGTCCCTTCTGTTGAGCAGACAGATGATCACTGAGAAGTGTGCCTTGCTGCAGTTCTTGGATTCCTCAGCTCTCACTCCCAACACAGCTGCTAAGGACTGTTCTTAAACCAGAGAGAGATTTCTTTCCCTCCTTCACACTAAGGCCACTTTGCCAAAGAATTAAACAAAGGTGAGATAGAGAGAGGGGCTGAGACATCATCTTCCAAGATGGCAAATATTGCAGTACTCATCAAACCCCAGCAGAAAAAGAAGGTGCCTTTTTCTGTCTCATCTGTGGACGTGCAAGGCCCGATACATCCAGTCTCCTTGACCTTATCTATGACTAGTGCACATCTCTATAATTTCCAGAACGGTCTCACTTTAGGAGATTTGATCCTAACTAGGTGGGAGTCTGGCAAATAGCAGAGGGTATATAAGGGGTGCACACAGAACTACTTCTAGGCCTTCTGATTTGTGAGCTAGAATAATGTGTAGCAATAGTGACAACTTCTTATCAAAATGTACTAAAATACAGAGCTTCTTATTTGGCTTGTTTTAAGTCACACCTCCCCAAAATCCAGCCCCTCACAAATGAAGCACCAACTGCTTCAGTTCGACACTTTTAAATTCAGTAATAAGCTCTTGAGAAGACTTCCAGGACAGCATATGTTTTTTGGGACATGTAGATCCATTTTTCTCTGTTGGAAGGAGAGGCTGCTCTGGATCAGCAACAGGAATTAGAGTGAATTTTCCCCCATCACTCTAGAGAGTGATCACTCTAGAGTTCCACCTTGTTAAATGGCTGGCTGAAATCATGCTTGATTAATGGACAAAATGAAAATTAGATTATGTGTCTTCAGTCTTCCTGTGACCTCTACTTTTTCCTGTATCAATTGAAAGCAGCTGGAGGCAGGGGAGGAAGGGAAGGAAAAGAATTAAAGTCCTGTATAAAAATCCAGAAGGGAAAGGAAAGGTGCAGAGCCCCTCTGTAAATTGTATGCTGTCCCCAAGAATTGCAGCTTCCGAGGTATGAATCCTGCAGTACTAAAGCTTGAGGAATTAAAATGTGGAACAAATGCCAAAGCTTCAGGGTGCCTATCAGTAGGCACCACGTATGTCAATCACCCATGTGGAACTGCATCCTATGGGGAATTTGGTTTCCCTGTGCAGCTGCACACAGGAGGTGACCTGTGGTTCAGATACAGTCAACCTATTGGAACAGATGCTTTCCCCTTTCTGTAAGGAAGTTTTAGTGTGTTGCCCATTTTTGGACTCCTGTTTGGGCTATAAATTTGAAGATAAGAGTCTTAAAGGCAGAGGGAAATCACTGCTTGCCTGCAGGCATGGGGTTCTTTGGCAGTTTCAACATCCTTCAATGCTGTCTTGTGATCAGAGCATGGATCTCTGCACCCACTCAGGGGCACCTGCATGTGTGGAGGCACCAGGAACCTGTTCTCTTTCCATGCCTCTGTCTGTAATATGAGAAAGCAAAGGTTTTCTGTTCCACTTACTGACTACTTTGACAGAACAAAATGTATCTTGCTGTGCCCTCTACAACTTCATTCTTTGAAGAAAAAATGCACATATTAATCCTACATTCACTTAAAATAGCTAAAAAATCCATGTGTTACATGATTTGCTACCCCAACAACCTGAACGGGTAGGTTAACACAGGGCGAGTAGAGCAGGAGTATAGTATCAGACTGCATGAAATTGCTTATTCCCCCCTTTTTTCCATCGGCCTTGGGAACGCAGGCAATGGGATTTCATTTGAAGAGACCAAAACTCCCATGTGACTCCTGCCTATTCCTGTGTCTCAGAAGGGTTGATGAGTGAGAACCATGCTTTCAGAAGACAATCCATGTTTTCCAGCTTACATTTTAGCATGGAGTTGTTATTTGGTGTCTTCTTTGAAAGGCCTCACATTCTGCAACAGTCTTCATTTTTGTGTTTTGGAAAAGACATCTTCTAGGAAAGGATAGCTTGAACCTGGGGCCTGCAAAAATGGGCAAAGGAAAAAAAGACAAAACATGATACTAAGAAGAAATATTGAGGTCTGATCTCTTCTCACTGGTGACCAGTGACAAGACCTGAGGGAATGGCCTGAAGCCAAGTCAGGGAGGTTGGACATCAGAAGAAAGTTTTCACCCCAAGGGTGGTTGAGCCTGGAACAGACTCCTCAGGGCAGTGGTCACAGCACCAAGCCTGACAGAGTTCAAGGAGTGTTTGCACAGTGCTCTAAGGCACAGGGTGTGATTCCTGGGATGTCCTGTGCAGGGCCAGGAGTTGGACTCTGTGATATATGTGGGTCCCTTCCAACTCAAGATATTGTATGATTTTAGGGATTTTCTTCCTGATTTTTAAAAATTCAAGGTTGACTGCTCTGTGATGGTCTTTTAATCTCCCTTGCAGAAGAGTAACAAAAATGCTATAAGAAACTTCAGGGTTTCCTTTGGGAGTCACGAACTGGGTCGTGGGTATTGCTGCTGTGGAGGTACATAGAGTTTCCTTTAAATTGTTCTGAAAATCAGAGGCTTAAAGGAAGAGAAGATGATTCTGTGCAGAAGTTCTATTTCAGGATTGGCATGTTTTTCCATCCTTTAATCAGCTTGTCCAGATTCCATTCTTCTTTTGTTGTCACTTGAGTTATCAGAGTTGGGCAGTACAAAATGGAGGTGGGTAACGGTAACTGTAACAAGGACCTCACATGACCTGTTTGTGCCTAACATTGCACGGTTCTCAACAGATTGGTTTGGCCACTTTCTGCCTTAAGTCTTCTGCTGTTCCACTGGCCTACAGCAAGAGATCCCATCTCCATGGCATTGTGCTGCAGGGGCATGCTGAGGAACCCAGGACATGGTGCACCCTTGTTCTTTGTCTCATTCATGCCAGGGTTTTTTTTCTGACTTCCATGTCAGAATTCTCTGTGCCTGTCCTGTCATCTTCTAATGGTTTCTTTTGTAAAAGGGAGCCCTCTGAAAGTGTGTCATCTCTGCTAGGGCTATCTGTTGCTACAAGAAAAGATATAACTGAAGTCACCCACCACTGAAAATCATAGTAGGAGACCAAGCACTGTAGTTTTTATCTAGAAGTTGCTCATCAAGGTCAGTCTGGTCCCTGAGGAATCTCTCTGTCTCCTGTTTCTGCTGCAGTTCTACAGTGAGTTTGCAATTCATTGTTCAGTTTGCTTCCTGTCAAAATCGTCCTCTTGTGTGAAGGGAAAGGTAGAGCCTTAGAGAATTGCAGAAAACATCTTCAATGAGATTTTTGAAGCCCCTTTAGTAAAGGCTATAATTTTCTTAGGAAGCCCATTGACTCACATGCCTCAAACAGCAAGTTAAGGACCATGTTCTTTGTAGAGGTGTAGGTGGTCATGATACATGTCTGAGAGTTGAATACTTGCATAATTGAACATACATTTCTACTCAAGTATTATGACCAGTCAGCCAATAGCTGTGAATAAGATACTCTGCCGTGTTCTATCAGTTCATCTGCCACTCTCACTTGCTTAGCAAGATATATGCTGCTTTTTACGCATATAACTCTTGTTAATGCTAAGGATCATTATGAGTGTGCTTTGAGAGGTGTCCTTGCTTCATCCTTTCAGGATATTGTCCCTGAGGAGAAGGAGTTACTGTTTTGTACAACATGGCTGTCCAGAAATGCTTGCAAATCAAATGCTTTCATTTGCTGTTTATGCAGGGAGTGGGGAGGAGGGGGGCTGCACACCTTAAAAAATCCTCTCACTCAGCATCTCACTTTAAAGAACAAAGTCTTTTTAGGTTTGCAGGAGCAAAAAAAGGCATTCAGTCACATCCACTTTGAATAATTTGATAGGAACCTGTCTTGTCAGTAAGATATCTGTCTGCAAAGTCTATTTTTAAAAATTTTGTTTTGGTTTGGTGCTATCTCTGTCTAAGCAGGGACCAGGTGTCAGGAAACCCTAAGTTTGTTTCCAGCCACTAACACAGCTGGCCACATAACATACAATGAGTCACTTAGTCACTTAACTTCTCTTTTTCTTCTTCTCTTACTAGTAGAACAGTTTCCCAATAGACCTTTTCTTTCATGTTGCCCATCTGTTCAGTTCTGGTTTGGTTTTTTTTTTTTTTGGCCCAGGATTTCCATAATTCTTCCAGCAAAGCATGTAGTCAGGGCATAAGGCATAGCAAGTGGTGATTGTCTGTTCAACATATAACAAATGTGAGTGAAGAAAAGCAGAGCTTTATTTACACAACAGTCACAGTCTGTGCCATGGCACCACAGTCAGTGCGCAGGAGGCTCGCAGCCACACAGCTACACATGTTCTGGAATATGGGTACTCCATGTGTTGTTTTTCAGGCTCCTGGGAGAGCTTGCCTGCTAAAGTTGTGCAATCTGGATCTGCTGTATATTCAGAGTCATTTTTGTACCAGCAGATAGCATAAAGGCTGAATAAATTTGCTTCATGTTAGACGTGGCCCTCTGCAAATAAACGTACATGTTAAGAAAGCCCTCCATGACATAATTAGTTGTCTGTAAGCCACAGTATCATTGTGCAGGGTAATTAATTCTGTTTATTTAAAGGAGCCCCCGAAAGCTATTAGCAGTTGCCATTGGACCAACAAGAGGAAAAAGAAAAGATAAAACCCCATGTGTGGTGGTTATTAGTCCCTTCATCATCTTAATGGACAGCTTGTATGAAATTGAACTTGCTATCCGTGGCCCTGAGTACCAGCAATCATGCCGGGGCATTGTTTCTCCTTGACAATGGTAAGGGCGACTTGTGGTGGCTTGGATAGGATGCTAATTTTTGTCTGCTAAGTGCATGATGCTTGTAAAAACAGCAGTGGCCTTATTACCACTTGACATGACACTAGTTTTGGCTGTTTATGCTGACACACCACTGCAGTCTTTTAAAGCTCCAACCTGGGCTCAGATTCGTTAGAGAACTTCCGATAGTGATACAGCATCTGGGCTCATTTCTTTGTGCTCCCTGCTCCAAGCAAGAGGGAGAGAGGCAGTGTAGCCTGGTGGATGGTCTTCACTTGCTTGTCAGATTTACTTTCTGTGGTGAAGTAGTGGCTTTTGAAAGTGCAAATGAGGTACTTCATTTATCTGTAGGTTGACTTACATGAGGGATAGAAAAGGGAACTCTGTCTGCAGCCCTTGAGAGATGGAAAGGAAACGGGCTCCAGCATAGGTTGTGTGCAGCTGGCTGGTGGCCCCAGCTCCCAGCAGTGATGTTTCTGAGGGAAGAGCTGTGGCACTGGCTAGGCTCAAACAGATCTTGCATAGATCTAGGCCTCCTGAACTCAAAAGGCTTAAAAAGAGTGTCACCTACAGCATTTGCTTCTGAAACCTGTGGCATTTAATATATTGGAGTTTTTTCCTACAAGATTTCTAAACCACCTTATATAGGCTATTAGTGAATTATTTCCCCGTTCTGTAATTGGCTTATAAATTTTACAGAGGGGTTATTAGCTATAAAGGGTTGTGACAAATGACCTATGCAAAGGAGGAAAAGTTAGTTAAACTTTTCTTCCCTGCCTTCATCCCTAGATTTAGCAGCTGTGCTAAGTCTACACAGGCTTTCCATCATTGTAAAGATGGGTACCTGTGAGGAGATCAGTGAGTGATCCCTGGCTCCAAGGAAAGGGCATGTCCTGAGAGGGGGAGAAAACCTTCTGGAGTTCCCCATTGAGACTGCAGTCTCAATTAGTGATGAGCTGCCTGAGTCAGCTGAAATAGAGACTATAGGTAATTGTAGGGGCCCTGTTCTGAGCCTCTGCACTGAGAATGCTCCCATTTACTACCCTAAATCCACACACAAGTTGGAACAGTTTTGATGGAAGCAAAGCTGCATCTCCCAAACTCTGTCAGATCAGGCAAGAGGATGTTGTTGCCTGCAGAAAAGGGACAGTCTTTACAAAGTGCTAGGAAACCTCTGGCAGTGGTATATGACTAGAATCCATTTAATATCTGTCAAGGCTCCTTTGTCTGAGCTTCTGCAGAAGTTTGTTTTCAGATCTCTGCTCTCCAAGGTGTCCTGAGTAATTTCTGTATATAAACCAAGCCATTAAGCAAATAAGTAAACTCCATCTTCTCAGTACCCTTAAGTCACATTTTGTACACGGCTGTTCCTTAGATATCTTTTACTTCTGAGTGCTCTCACTTCTACATACTATGTGATATAAATAATACTGCTAGGAATCTGAAAGCTGCAGCTGTTTATGGCCAAATTGTGATATTATTCTCTGAATTCACATTACTAATTTTCCTGCCTGTAGCTGGCATCCAGCCCTCCTTTACATGCGGCCATCCTGCTCTGTTCCACCATCAGATGCCCTGGGATTGCTGCATGTGTAATGCACCTGTAATCAACCTGAAAGCGTGGGGGAAGGTAGCCAGCCAAACATATGAGTAAGATTTTTGCAAGCATATTTGAGTCATTTGTCAGGAGTTTCTTGTTTCTATGGGAATTAGTGAGTGAGAGAAGACATAAGTGAATCTTATTCCTTGCTTTAGCCTCAGGTCTGGCTGCATCAACCTGCAGGTTCTATAATTTAGACCCATGGGGGACTGAGAGAACTCATTTTCCTTTTAATAATTATTGCAGTGAGCAGATGATTGACCTCTCATGGGAGGAGAGGAATTGTGTGTCTACTTGTTAGAATAGCCCAGCACTGCAGTCCAAACTTCCTTGTGTGGCTGTAAATATGCCAGGCCTGCCTTTGTGGCAAACTACAAATGCTCTCAGACTTTTGAGAAGCCCAGGGAGTCAATTCCAGATCCTAAGGAAGAACAATTCATCTCTTTTCCCATCCCCCTGTACACACATACACCATCCCCTTGTCTCTTTTTAGGTCATTTATAATCAGCAGTCATGGAGCACTGGCCTCATTAGTGATATAGCCATTCCTTCAGTGTTTCAGAAATAATCATTTAGAAAAAATGCACGGTTTTCTTCCCTTGAGAGCCCATGAGTGATGAATTTATTTCAATCTGGCTGTCTTGGCTGTCTTGCTCAGCTTTATCTCCATATTTATTTCAACAAATAATGTACTATGGGAACAACAAAACAGAGACAGACAGGTCAGTCTGGGCAGGGAAGGGTTAACCAGGGAGATGGCATTAGAAAGCTGGGGCTCAGGGGGAGGCATTTTTATTCAGAATCCTTTTTTAATGTATGTATTTTCTGAGTGTTTGTGTTTGTAGAGGTTTAGAAGCCCTGGGATTTGGGCATTGATTTATTCATAGGAGACCATTTAGAGAACAGACATTGTCCCCTGAGTGGTCCCAGCCACCAACCTTTCTCCTGTAGGGACCATCCCTTTTGCAAGAGCAGACAGGTGATTAACTTCCCATGCCAGCTAATGACTTGGGTCTCTCACTAGCAAGCACTGCTAATTGTGACTGACCAGGAGGGCCACTGTCCTGGGTTCCATGTCCTCCGCAGCCCCCTGCACTCAAGGTCCAGCTACATATTCCTCCATCTCCAGGAATCAGCACTTGCAGCTGCTGTAAACCAGGTTCACAGAGGGACTTTAACTTGTGGTTTTTATTATGCCAATGACCATTCCATGGAGTGTTACACTCTGGAAGCTGAAGCTTCAAGGTTAGTGGCCAAGGACGGGGGAGGCAGAGCTCTTCTTCAGACATCCTGGGCAGCCCAGCTATGCCATCACTTCTCAGTGTGCACATCAGAATTAAACACAGCCTTTTCCTCCAAGCTACCACAGTCACAGTAGGTTTATTTGAATAACAAACACTCTGAATTCCTTGAAATCATGCTTTCTAAGGATTGGCTTTCCAGTGGGCAAGCTCTTCCTGTTTAGACCACTTGGCACCCCTGCTGCTGGACAAATAAATCTGAGTATGTGGCATCACTTCATGCCATGTGGTTGCAAGCACAAGTCAGGTCTGCATGACAGGTGTTTTATTTGAAGTTTGGGTTTATGTGCACTTATGAAAAGGAACGCTGAGCTTGTCCTCTGCCAAAATATAGCCCCTCTCCTTCCCTCTTCCCCTCTCACGCAAGCTCACATGTGAAGTGTTTTTTCCACTAGGGCTTGTGCCTGCATTTCATTTGTTCCCTGGGATGACTTTTCTGAAGCATCTGGAACTTGTCATTTTTGTGGGCAGCTGTTAAGTACGTGTAATTTGCCTTGTTCTATGTTTTCAGAAGCAGTTCCTATCCAGATTTACGTACAGGTAGCATTTGTGAACAGAGGACCCGGCAGCTGACTGCAGGGTTCCAAGCAGTGATGCACGTAGGAGCCCTGTTGTATATTTTGCGTATGTGCACACATATTCTTAATGCCTCTTCCAGGTTTTGTTTTCCTTAGTGAGCATGGCATTAATTTACCGAAAACCCTTCCCCTGCTGACTTGTTAATTAATACATATTCCCAAAGTTTTCTTTCCTCCTCTATCCCTTTTATACTGAACTTTCAAAACCCCAAGATAGCCAGCTTTCTGTCAGGATAAGGATAAGAGGTGAGTGACTAATATTTTAAAGCCAGTTCAAATGCTGCTTGTGTTAACCTTCAAATTTAGAGACAAATATCCCCCTCCAGTCTTTTCTAACAAGGCAAAATGATTGTTTAGTTATTTTCAGCTGGTTTCTTTATGCATTGCTGTCTAATCACCTTGGTAGCAGGACTGTAACCAGGTAATGGGGGAATAAGTAGCAGTTGGCTTGCTGTCTTCTTCCCTAAGAAAAATCAATGCATGCATCTGTCCTACCTTAGAGATAAGCATCAGCAGCTCAGGAAGTCTGGGAGGGGGGGTGGTGGTATAACCAGGAAGGCTCAGAAAGGTGGCATCTCTCTGTGAACAGGCAGAGTTCTCAAGGGAGGAATTTAGTACTTTGTTCTTTCCAGCTGCTGGTTGGTAATGCTTTCAGCTTCTGCAAAGTCATACCTCCCCTGCCTTAGAAGAATTTACCTAAGAGGAAGCATAGAGCCATATCTTTGAAATACTGTGCTGGTCACCTTTATTTTACAGGTGGAGAAAATGACTTAAAAAGAATTTCACATCAGACAGCAGTTGGGGGAGAAGGGATGGATTCTGAAAGAGAGCAGGTAGCTTTCACTTTGCTGTACAGGCCTCAAGGATATCTCTACTTTTTGACTGAGAAGCTCCTGAAAGTCTCAAAGACTTTTTTTCATCTTTATTGAAAAGCTGAAAGCTTTGCATTTACAGAACAGATGTCCTTTGTTACAAATTTTTCATTCCTTATTGAAATAGATATGAGGAAGAATTCATACCACACAAACTCAGGGGGAAGCAGCATTTTAAATTGAATGATTAAAAACCTTGCCTTCTGTCATTGCTTCATTTTTTACTTGTGACTCCTGTGACGTCACCTGTTTGCTCTTCTCCAGTTGTCATAGCTTTTGCTGGAGAAGAGAGGAGAAACTCACCTTGGGTGTCCATATTCAATAGGAAAGGTAAGGGAAAAAGAAAATAGAGGAGGGAGATATCTCTTTTAATCTTTCCAGATCAGAATGAACTCAGGATCAATCCTGGGCCCACACCTGATATGCTTTCTTGATGCTCATTAAGTTGAGCTTGTGGTAACCTACTGTAAAACATTAAGGCTCCAGACCCAAGAGCAGGCTAAGATGCTGTGCTGGCCATGACGCCCAGATGAATGATCATCAGTGACAGGTCAATACATCCAACAAAACCATGGCTGAGACCAAGTTCGTCATTAAGGTGGGGTGGAAGGAGGTGCCTCTGTGCAACTGAGGTTGCTGGATCCTACACCTACCGTGTGAGCCAACTAAACCACAGTTTACACCAAAAGCTTGTGAACTTCTGTGAACTGTATGCTTGCTAGTGATACTAATTTACTCCGAATCCTTCCTGTAAGCTCTTTGTCGAGTTTCACACTGTGAGCTTCTTTTTCTGTTAATCTTTTCTTTTGTGAGGCTGAGTTTAGTGCTGGTGAGGAAAGGCAGCCTGATGTCCATGGAAAATTAAATCCTTTATTTATCCACAGACTAAGCACCAGCTGTTCCAGCACTAGAACCCACTGCAAGATTGAATTCAGGTCAGTTAGCCCCCTCCTTCCCCTTGGTTTGCCTTCTCCAATTGCCTGTTGTGCAGTGAAATTGGTAAAATGGATGTATCATCCATTTTAAATTAGACTGACACCACTCGGTTGCCTTTCAATAGCTTTTCAGGTTTTGTCAAGTACAGTGAGACTGAGCCACTTGCTTCAAACCTGTCAGTCAAAGCAGGTGCTTCAGAAGAGCTGTGCTTTACCTTTGAGATTCACAAACTATGGTATACACTAACCACTAGCAGAGCTCAAGGGTGTAGGAGTTTCTGCATCTACCTGTGGAGAAACCCTGCAAAACCTTGCTCACACCACCCTGCCCATTACAAAAACACCACACAGAGCTCAGGTACTGCTGCTGCTGCTGCTGCTGCTTTCACATGGGACAGGGAGGTTGTCCTAGAGACACCACTCTTCCAGCATCCTCATGTCCCAGCAGAGGGCCCCCAGCTGGACCACAGGGCACCCTAAAAGGCTGAGTTGTCGGATCCCTGCTTGACCGCAAGATTCAAGCTTCTTCACTGCCTGGGTCTGTGACCTGTGTGTCATAAGCAAGGTGACTTTAAATGTGCATTCTGGCCTTAAGAAGTGTTGAAGCCTTCATCAGAAAAGAGTGATTAAAGGAGAATCAACAGAATGCAGATCAAAAGTTGGAGGAAGTGGTTCACGTTTTAATGAAAAAAACATTAAATTTTCCAGTCACTTTTGCTCCCAACACTAGGTCCTGATCCCTTTTCATTTCTGTTACATTGGTTTGTCAACAGCTACTGAGGCCAGTTTTAAAGCTGGAGCAAAAACACCAAGCTCGCACTATTTATCCTGATGTTTCAGTCTCAGGTGGATTTGCTTTAGGCTGTGAACACTAGCCAGCCTCCTGTAGTGCATGCCTTTTTTTGCATCTGTTTGTGTATCATGTAAGTGAATGTAGATTAATAGTATTTTGCTTCCCCTCTAGACCTGACTATATTGAATATCTGTAACACCTGCAGGATATGGTTCAGTCAGAGATTCAGATGGATTAATATCTTCCTTTAGCCCATGGCCGAATACAAGAAATCCCATCCCAAAGCATCCTGGCTTTCTCTAGTTTGGCTGTTGCAATACTGGTTTTAGACTTCATCAGATTTCCACAGCTTTGGCTTCTAACAATCCTCCTTACCCTCCTTCCTTGTACACTTAGTTTTGCTAATATTTGGGAGTGAGCAATTCATCACACTGAGCAAATTCTGCCCAAATCCACATGGAGTGATTGCATTAATGGGAAAGTGATGCTCTTACACCAGAAATCCTGGAGCAAAAGCAGAGCCTCCAGTTACCAAGCTGGCATTGAGAACCGGGCTCTGTTTCTAGTCGGTGCCCCGCTCTTAACCCCACAGCCATTTTTAAATTGCCTTGTAATAATTTGGGTACTTCCACCACCTCAGAGCCCCATTTACCAGGGCCACCAAAACAGGGAATTTTGCAGAAATTTGTGCAGCAGGATTGTGGGATCAGAAGTCACCAATTGTTGATAGCTGCTGGTGAAGCTGCTGCTATAAGAGCTCTGCGCTAGCATCAAGCCAAGCCACCATTCCCGTAACAAAACTTGCTGTCAAATTTTTGCAGCCTTTGGCTGATATTTTCGCAACTTTGCTGAAAAGTTTGCAGGTTTCCTGACAGACTTATTAAGATCAAGATTTAACCCTTCTTAGCTGGTATGGTGCTGAATGCCACACTTTGGCTTATCTACTCTAGGTATGGGAGTAAGGCGTGCCTTGTCTTACGTAACTCGGAGGCTTGCAGTCATGCCTGAATGCAAGGCTCTTTTTGTTACATGTAGAAAAGTTGAGGTGAGATTCATTTTCTTGCAGTTTCTTTCATTTTTCTAAAAATTGGTTGGAGATGGTGGGGGATAAGTCCTTGGTTTTAATTCCTCTGAGCCTAAACTCAGATTTATGTATAAGAGAATAGCCTTTAACAAAGCTGTGCAACCAGCAGGTAGGGATGATATAAGCAGTGATGGCAGAAACACTGTAGAAATCCTCATGTAAAGCACAGGGATGCAGGTCTGGTATAATTTCCACTGCTGGTGCATCTCGCTCCCCTACACATGCAAAAATGGGGAGTGAGGAGCTTTGGGTTAGAGAAGGTTTTGCAGCCCTGCATCAAAATGGCAGTGCTTTGTTAGGGCCTTTTTTCCAGAGTTCCCTCTTTCCCAGCTGACACCAGACAGGAATGAGTGTTACAGTGTTTTCGTGGTGCTTCGCCTTGGTGCTGTTCTCCTGTTCTCCCCTCTCCATCCTCCCCCCTCCCCTACTCTCCTGCACTCCTCTTACTCCCCACTGCCCACGGTGAACATGTACAGATTTTATGGTTCACTGGAGAATAAGTGGCTGTCATTTCACAGATGGGCCAGGATGTAATTAGCCACAATGCATGGAAGTAATGGAACAGATGTCTCTTTGTAAACTGAGTTTGCTGTTGCACACTCTGTGTGTGTGACCTGCCGACTGCTCCAGGCAATTCCTCCCGGCCCCCTCGTCCCCTCCCCTTGCTCTGTTGCCGTGCCAAGGGCTCTGCTCACAATCAAGTGTTTGTGTGTTTGCAGGTTTGCTTGTCTCCCTTTCTCATGCAGTCTCTCCTGTTGTAAGGCCACTGATTATGTGATGGATTGTTAGCAAGCAGAATCTGCATTTATCTATGGAGTCATTAAAAAAAAAATAAAGGTGATACCCCTCTTATGAGATAATTGGCAGTTTCAAGTTGCTCGTATTACCCAATGATAATACACCAGTAAAATCATAAATTACTGTTATGATGCCCAGCCTCCTCCTTTTTTTCTTCTTTCTTTAACTGAAAATAAAATAGCTGTTCTCCCTGAGCCCTCAAATTAGTATTTATATTTTAAATAAGAGATGGGCTGGATTGATTACAATGTGATAATGCACACAAGCTGACAACAAACTCAGCCACTCTCAGAAAGGTGCCCATCTGACTCAGATAGGAACTGCAATCCAGCCACCAGTACAAACTTAAAAGGGGCAAAACCAGAACCTGTTCATTTTGTAGAGCATGCTTGTCTCTGTCAGGTACAGAAAATTCAGATTTAATTCAATCTAGTGGAAGGTGTCCCTGTACGTGGAGGATTGGAACAAGATGATATTTAAGGTCTCTTCCAACCCCAAACCATTCTATGATTCTACAATTCAAAGAATTTTCTCCCTTAATATTATTAATACATACTTTCAGGCTATATCTATGCCGGTTTTCCATTCCTTTAGCTCCTGCACCCTGTGCATCATAACACGGGCAGCTGTGTTGCTTTAGCTGCTCCTGCTGAGGGTTTCCTGCCAGTGCTCCACACCAGGGCATGGGGCAAAGAGACCCACAGGGCGAGGCTGGCTCTTGGCCTCCAACGCTGAATTTGGCTCCACTTACAGCTCAGCCAGGCAATGGAGGAGCTAAACACCGCAACCAGTTCAGGCACCAGTTGGCAGAAACCAATTGGCAGAAACCTAATGGTGACACAAACAGGAAGGAGATTTAGAGAAAACACATGATTGTGTTCTTGATGCTTCTGGGTGTTGTCATCGTATGTGTGTCAGAACGCTCATAGTCAAATCATGTAGGCAGTCCTTCTGTCTCTGTGTGTGTGTGCTTGCATGCAGTTATAGTTTATTTTCACACATATTTCCTGAAGAGACACATTGTTTCCCCAGGGCAGTTTTGATGAGAAGTTCCCCATTAGTTCCCCTGGCTTTCACCCAGAAAGCTTAACTTCTGATTGCACATCTGAGTGTTAACAGTGGTGAGATATATTCATTAATGATGGCAAAAAGCAGGTCTTTTGTGCTGGTAGAACTAAGTTTTTACCTCGAGCTAAAATGATAAAGAGGCAAAGTAGCGCGGTGATGCGTGTAAATACACTGGATGTGTGGAACCTAGAGAACAGTATCATAACCCAGAATAATCCTCTGCTGTTTCGTGGATAAGGCATTGGCCTGCTGCCATCTTCAGCCCATGGAGTGGTTGATTAAAGATTTTAAAGGACACAAGAATTTGGGATTGGGCTGCAGCTTCATGGGTTCGTCTCAGAATAGCCTTAGTGAAACACAAGAGAGAAATAGTAACTTGGTGCCTGCCCTTGAAAGAAAATCATCATGCAGTGGGTTTCTCTACCTTACCACAAAGGTCTTTTCATTTGTGTGGACACATGCTCTGAGCAATCCCCATGCTGGCCTGAAAGTCAGGAAACACAGAACCTGCCAGCCATGGAAGTACCCATCGTGGAGGGCACCAGATCTTTTCCAGTAGTCTTTCAGGTCAGCTGGGTACCTGCTGACCCTGTGCACAGGATTGACAGTGCTGGAGAAGCCTTCAGAGTCTTATCAGACCAGCAGCAAATTTTACAAACACTGTAGTGCAGATTCCTTTGAGTCAAAGACCATATTATAAGACATGAGAAGCAGCCTTTAGTGCAAGAGCGTGCATTTCCACAGGAAAAAAAAAAGAAAAGGCAAATTATGCTGTGGAGTTTAGAGGGTCGCTTTTAGTTTCCTCTGACAGTTTATGAAGTAGGTATTTTGTGAGACAAGGAATATGGAGTTTTGACACAGTTTTGTTGTGCTGCTATTCCTGGCCAGGTCTTATTTCTGCCTAGCAGCTAGTGAAGAGAGCAAGGCACAAGGGTGCAGCCCAGGCCCATGACCTCGCTAAACCCACTGACCCCAAAGCTCTGCCAATGGGGTTGAGCATGCTGGTGTCTCTCTCTGCCAGAGCCATTCACATCTGCAGTTGCACTTTCATGAAGTGCTGTCGATGCTGGTTCTCTGCAAACTTCACGTCCCCCAAGGATGACTTCCCTGAGCTATCTGCTTCCAGCTCTTTCGTGTTTTTTTTCCTTTTGACACTCATCTCACCTGCATTGATGGAAAGTTCTCTTAACCCACATTAATGGGAGAGAAAAAAATGGTAATTTGTTGTGATTTTTCAAACTTGCTTTAAAATAAGAGGTCCTGTGGGTTCCTTGGGTTTCAGTCAATATTGTACTCTGTATGGTTGGTCTGTGATGAAGCTGATAGTTGTGTGGTATTTGTGGCTGGTTTCATCTGGTCCCTGCCTTTCAAGAGGCAAAACTTGAGGTTTGTTATGTCTTTGCAATATAGTAAAATCGTGAAGCAGGTACAGTGGATTGGTTGAGCTTTTCCATTGCCTTGTCTCAGAAGAACCAAGCCTATTGTTACAAATGCAGGATGGTCTTGCGTTAGGGAGAAAGAGAGAGTTTCTGTTTGGGTCTAAACAAAGGCAGTCTCTGGCAGTCTAAACTCAAAATGGTTTGTCAGTCCCTCATCAGTGACAATTGCGCAACACTTGGGAAAAGACTGTACAGCAGCAAGTGCTTATGACAGTGAACTATCCCTACTGAATTCTTTTAAAAATAGTATAGAGTTTATTTGACAAGAATGATTTTGTTTTACTGGGTAAACAATAGCTTTCATGCTCCCAAAGCTCTTTCTCAGGCAAAGCTCCCCCTGACCTGGCAGAAGGAAGACTGAGTTGAAACCATGACAACAGCTATCACAGAATCACAGAATAGTTTGCATTGGAAGGACCCTTAAAGATCATCTCATTCCAATACCCCTGCCGTGGGCAGGGACACCTTCCACTAGACCAAATTGCTCAGGGCCCCATCCAACCTGGCCTTGAACACTCCCAGGGATGGGACATCCACAGCTGCTCTGGGCAACCTGTGGCAGTGCCTCACCACCCTCACAGAAAAGAATTTGTTCCCAATACCCAATCTAAACTTACCCTCTGTCAGTGTGAAGCCATTCCCCCTTGTCCTGTCACTACATGCCCTTGTAAAATGTCCCTCTCCAGCTCTCTTATAGGCTCTCCCTTAGGTACTGGAAGGTGCTATAAGGTACTGGAAGGCTGCATATAGTATTTAAGTGCATGTTACTTGATTGTAAAAATCAAAAAGGTGATCACCAATATGCACATCTGTCTTTGCAAACACCTATGACAGTTCACACACCATCCCAAGATGGTAGTTTTTCTGTATACTCTACTAATGTACCATTTATGGATGGGGTAAACTGAGGCAGGAAGCAATTAAGTACCCAATTCTGTCCCCAGCACATATCAGTGAGGGTCAGAAAATGTGATTCTGTGGTTCTGAATGGTAGGACATGCATTAAATAGGGAGAATCATGATTTGCCACTGATATTTAATGCTAGGTTGTATTAGTGGAAAGAGCTTGCCTGCACATCCCTGTGCTTCCAGTATATATGTTACACATACAAGGACCCTCTAGTTTGTTAGTTAGTGGTGGGTCCCTGGCACTATGGTTTTGGGGATTGCTGCTGCAAACCAGCATAGGTACTGAGAGCAAAACCACTTACCCTTCACAAGAGCAGTGCAACCTTACTGGAATGTGATGGTGACCCTGGAGGAAACACAATCAAGCGCTCTTAGTTTTGTGCTCAAATGCTACTGGAGTCTGGCACCACTTGGGCTCCTGTGTAGCTTGGACATGTTTCAAAGTGTGTCTCTAGGTCCAAGGGCAACTTTATGTCCCTTTGAAAAATATGGCCTGACCCTTTAGGGCAGCGTAGTGGCCTGGCTAGGGCAGGATTAATATGAATCTGAACTCCAGAGGCTTTATGGTGAAGCAAAGGTCCTGCTTGATGTGCTGTGCTGCAGGGAAAGGCTCTGAGTGCCAGGAGCTGGCAGCCCAGGAGACAGCCAAGTGTCCCGGAAGACATGGAAAAAGCCTGTGTCACAGGGCAGGTGAAAGCTGGGCCCAGGTTGATCATCCATCAGGACAATCATTCGAGAATATGTATTCCTTTCTCTCTCTTTTTACATCTGACTGGTTATCTATTGCTCCTTTTTACTAAAGTCTGCTTGTAGGGCTTCATAGCTTTTGAAGGTATAAGAATAAGGCTTTTTTTCCTCTTTTTTTTCCCCTCTTGCATTGAAGTAATCATCTATATTTAGGTCAGTGACATGATGAAAGATGTTTATTTGTTTTTATCTTAAGCTGGAAATTGCCTTTCCGGATATCACTAAATGAAAAAAAGCTAATGGAGCCTTGTAGTGCTTTCACTGTTTTTGCAGTGGTCTTCTTGTTTTAGTACTAAAGCACACGAAGCATCCCTTCCTCACCGCATGGCCCTCGGCTCTCAGCTCCCTCTGCGCCCTCTGCATCCTCTGCTGGCTCCCCTGTACAGAGGAGACTCAGAGAAGGGCAGGGGGAAGGTCACACAAAGTTGTTTCCGTCTCCAGCTACCTGGAGCAGGCATTGCCAGCTCTGGCCTATTAAGCAGAAAATGTGGCACTGATAAATCCTGTCCGCTAAGGAGCTGAGCCTTTTTAATACGCAAGTGCTCAGTCAAAGAAAGTAAACAGACATCTTCTTCTGCTGGGAATTACTAGACAAATGTCTCCCTCCCCTTATCCTCCTTCCTTCCTCCTCCCTTCCATTTAAATGTAGGAAATTCTGCTTGCTTTATTTGATAAAGAGGAGGAGGGGAAAGGACATGTACTGAATCATGGTTAAGCCGCTGTCTTCTACCTCAAGACCTTTCAGTGTAGATGTGCTTCATTAGTTTGATAAGCAGACACCAAAAAGGGGGAGGGGTGTGGGGTTTGCATGAGGGGATCTGCCTAGGGGCTGCCCGGAGGTTTAAGAAGATGAACTGCTAATGATGTTGAAGCTGTACCTTTTTGGGACCTTGGCTCCTGGAGGAAAAATGGGCCCTTTTCACTAATTGTGTTGTGCTCAGTAGTGTGATGGAAAGGATCTCACAGGGGAACAAAACAGAATGAATATCGGCTGGGTTCTTCCCCTGAGCAGCCCCCTCTCCACTCCTCCCCCATCCTAACCCTCCTCCCTTCAGCAGGGTATCTGGCATGAAGTAATCCTAAATATTGGGAGATAACATTAAGAAAAGAGATTTATTGGTCATTTATTTGGACAGTCTGGTGCTAGCCTTGTGAACTGAACTTAGATTTTTAACAAATGTCCAAATTGGCAGTGCAAATGTTTTGATGAATAGCTACCAGCAAGACTGTGAACCTTGGATCTGGCCCCGCCTGTGTGTAAACATGGGATCTGAGGACTTGCAAATGTTGCTCTCTCTAATCCTGTGCCAGCCCCTTTCCTCTCTGACAGATCCATGTTTAGAGAGTGGATAACTGTATTTCCCCTGTGCAGCGGGATATGCAGGTTTTCACTTCAGTGAGTATTTCCTGGTGTACTTATTTTCCTTTCAGCAACTGGATGCCACCCCAGTTGGGAAGGTAAAGAGCCGTTCCCAGGTGCACTTATGGAGCACCCTGGCTTACCATGGCATTTCCTTTCTCCTGCGGTGACGTTAGCCCAGCTCAGCAAACTCTGGTATTACACTGTATTCTCTGTGAGTTTTGGGGTGGGAGGGACTGGTAGTGAAGTGACAGGCTGTGCTAGGCTATGCTTGGGAGCCTGTTTCCAGACTTCTGCCGAATGCCACCCCAGTGAACCCACGTTAATTGGGCTCCTCCTCCCCTGGACAGAGGAGGCAGAGGCTTGACACTTTTTCTTTCTCAAATCCCAGCAGGCACGGCAAGCCCAAAGCATGCAGATTGATGGGCCTGTAGGTTCAAAAGGGACTTTTTTAACCTAGGCATAGCATCATCCTAAAATTGTTTATCCCTGCCACAATCAATGGCTGCCTAGTCAGTGACAGACAGGTGGAAGTCACTTGAAAATCTGTTCAGTAAAGGAGACATGGGTGGAACTTCAGGAGGCAGCTGGGTACCCAGGGAACTGCCTCAAACGTGAGATTTCCCATGAAAATGTGGTGTCTCTGGAGCATTTCAGCAGCACAGGAGTGGGTAGTAGGTTTAAAGCAGAAGAATGTTTTCATTTTGTTTTGTTTATTTTTCTGCACAACATCAACTTAATATGCAGAATTCCCTGCTGCATGCTGCTGCAGAGATTGTATGTAAAAGGAATCATTTAAATGCACCAAGGAGAGCTTTGCAGTTGAGAACAAGGGTGTTAGATCTATTCAGTCAACAGCACAGGATGCTCTTAATCCTAATTGCTGGACACTGGGAGGGATCCTAGGGGCTGGCTCACTGTGCATACATCCTTGTTCCTTTTACACTTTCCCTAAGAATTCGTGGCTGACTACTGCCAGAGATGGGACACTGGGCTAACAAAGCCTCTAAGTGTAAGAACATTATGTTACACTGACAGGACAAGAATAGAATGAATGCCTGATTTGGGACATGGTGGGATAACCTGGGCAGCCCAGGCAACAGAGCAGAGCTTTATGGCACTGCTGCTGGTCATAAGTGGTTCCATATATGACTTCCTCAGCATTCCTTTGATGGGGCTGGTAAAAGAAGGAGTGCTGGCAGATGGTGCTATAAATGTTGATGTTATATGTGTTGTAAACCACTTCACAGGGAGAGGTGAACATTTCCCAGGGATTGGTGTGGCAAGGCCGAGAGACAGACTGTTTGAAGTTATGACAAACTGCATCTCTTTCTTTCTTTTCAGAGGTGACTTTCCATAGTGGGTGACACAGACAACCACAGACAACCCCAACCACAGCTTATTTGAGAGTTTTTGCCCACCTTCCACGCTGCTGCCTCCTGCCTCAGCCCCATGCCTGTCCTCTGACACTCAGAGAGGGACCGACAGGGGCAGCTGGTGGTTGCTCCTACCCAGCCTCTCATTCTGTAGTGCTACTGGTCCTCCCTCTCACTCAGCATACGTTATATTTGCACTGCTGTCCTGACCGAAATCCCTGCTCTGACAGCTCCCAGCAGCAGAGGTGCTGTGGGAAGGAAGTTGGATCACCCCCACTCATGGAGGGGATGCAAGGCAGTCTATTCTTGTAGCGAAAATGTGCATCACATGGGGTGCCTTGGTCCCTGTAATTATACCCATCTGCTACTTCCCTGTCTCTGCCGCCGCCGCTGAAACACACAAAGAATCACAAGCGTGATTTAAGCCCCTGGAGAATACAATGGCTACATTTGAACAAGCCGAGCTGACCTCCAGTGCCCCACTTTTACTGGCCCAGTGCTGCATGCTGGGCTGGGGAGGGCTGTTCTGGTCAGAGCCGTCAGCTCTCCTGCCCAGTCATTATTAACTCAGCCTTTTTGTGGCTTCTGCTGCTGTTGTCAGACTGGTGCAGAAGGGACAATGTTAGAGCACTTCCTCCTTTCCCTATCACAGTGACTGGTTTGGGAGTTCAGTGCTTTGCACATTAGTGGGACTGGTAAACTGGTTTGCACTGCAGTTGCTCTTGTCTTCTGTGCCCTCTTGTCATTGCTGTTGACTCATCAGGCTGAAGTGTCTGAGCTTAATTGAAGCAGTAACAATGCAATCAACATTTCTCTCTATTTTTATCTGCATCTCCCCCTCCCTTCTGGTTTTTCTACTGCTTGACATGCTATTTCTGGGGCTGAGAGCTTGGCAGCCTTGCCAAGGGTTGCACTGGAAGGGAATGGAGCCACAAAGAGAATAAATCCACCAAAAGTAACAGGGTTTTGGTTTTTTTTTTTCTTTTTCTGAGTGCTGCTGGACTCCCTGCATTGCATTCATTCTTACTGTGCCTGGTCACCTCCCCCTGTCATCCCTTCTGCAGCTGAAGAAGGCCTGAACAGAAGCAAGTAATTCTATAGCAGGGCTGCATGGATACATCTAATTAGCATAAAATTAGCATAACCCTCTTTGTTTAACAGAATACTCCGCTCTCCTCCTTTATCCAAGTGATGTGATTCGAGGCAGGGAGGAGTGACTGGTCTTGGTGCAATCTTTATGAGATTGTGGGTGAAGATGCTGCCAGCTTGGTCTTTGAACACCAAAGCATTCACCCCTGGCTTGAGGAGGCGAACAGAGCACTCCTGCCAGCTATAGCCTATAGCAAGGAGATCATGCTCCTGGGGCATGGGAGCTGGAAGTTCTTAAGTCTCTGTAAATATGCCCACTTTAGGGAAAAGTAGTGATGGGAAGCAGGAAGGAGTAAGAAAATGTGGCCATTTTGTAATAAATGAAGTAGCATCTTATGAGTGCAGTTTTTGTGGACAGAGTAGCAAAAAACACATGTAGCATAAAGGTTTTGCACTTAAAAGGATGCCAGCTGGCTTTAAAATGTTTCTGCTTCTGAAATCAGTTAAGGTTACTACTGATGATGGCAAAACCTAAAGTGCCAAGAAGAAAAAGAATGAGGCAAACCAGTGTTTTTATTTTTTCCCCTATCAAATGTCTTGGTGCACTGAGCAGCACACAGGTGTCATTGGTGTCTGAGCTTTTTCCATCACCCCGAATGCATGTTTAGCTCTTCTGCGAAGTGATGGCAGGTAGAGAATCATCTGAAAGCACAAAAACATCGACAGAAAAAAACAGAAGTGAAGGCAGGCATCTGGGTAGGTGAATTTATTGAAAATACTGTAGCTTATGTCCGGGAAATGCCTGGATTTCAGGTTGACAGAGTCCTTTGCCATGAGACATGCCTCTCCTTTGTGTGAACCTGCATCTTCTTTCTGTACCTTTTCAGCATTGTAACTGGACTGCTCATCTCTATTTTGTAATCCTATTGACTTTTTTTAATACAGAATTAACATACTCTTCTCCTCCCCCCTACCACCCTGCAGTACAGAGAAAGACTGCTGCTTTGTATCAAACCCAGAATTGTTTTTAAGGCAAAAAATATATATCTAGACCTCTCAGCACTGATGCTGTAATCTCTGCTGGCATCCTCAATAGTTTTATGTCCTTGTGTTAGACTTTTCATCCCAAATATATATACAAAGCCCAAATCGTGTTATCTGGAGAACAAATGCTTTCGTATCTGTTCAAAGAGTGTGTGAGAACCAGCCACTAAAGCAAAGGTAGGCAAAAGGCATCTGACTTTGTTAAATACTTGTTAATACCTCTTGCTGTTGGCAGTTCCTGAAGTTGTAATCAGTTTTGTCTGTATGTCTTTCTATGCCTTCTGCCTATGCATGTGCCTTCTGGGCACATTTTTGCGTGATTTGTGTGTAGCTGCATGCCTGCTGGCATGTCTCCCGCCTGTGCACTGTGCTATGGCGCGAGTGTGCCTGCCTGCTCTACACAGTCTCTGCTCCGGTGTGTCCCAGCATGTCTGCCTGCATGGGGTCTCTCTGAAACGTGCCAGTATCTGCCTCCCTGTGCTCCTGAGTGGAATATGTGGATGTCCCTGGCTGCCTGCGCACATCTCTCCTCGTGCCTTGGCGTATTTGCATGCCTGGACGTGGAACGGGATGCAGGAGGCTTTGTGTGTGGCAGGGCTGGCAGCATTTTAAGATGACTGTGCTCGTGTTCAGATGGAGGCTCCATCGTTTCCCTCTGTCAGCCTAACAGACACTTGCACCGGGAAGAAAAAGCTGTTGCCTTCATGGCTTCAGTGAAGTGAAATAAAATGCCGCTTCAAGTCGGTGGGAGTGGGGATCACTTGCAGATGTCAGCTCCTTAAAAATTACCTCAGGTAAAATATATATGGAGAGAAGTAAATGTATTTTTCTCTTTCAGGAGGGGCTTATACCCTTACACGGTGTTGGATTCCCTCCCCCCGCCAAAATCCAGGCAGAATGCTGTGCTCTGAAGGGAAAGTCTTTAAAAACAAAACAAAAGGCAGCTGCCAATTTAATCCAAGCTCCCTGATAAAATTCCAGCAGAGTTCCTTTTCTCAGAGATGAAATAAGAACCCTGGCAGGCCCTCTTGACTGGCCACATAAATCATTTGTGGTAATTGCTCTGAGAAGGACAAGTGCCTCTTAGGTGCAGGAAGGGGGGAAGGCACCCACAGCCACTGCACAGCACCCCAGGTACCCCAGCTTGTGGAGACCCCTGCCCCGTGCCTGGGGGCCAGCTACCTGCAGCAGGGGTGTGTGCTGCAAGCCTGAGGGGACAATGTGCTGCAGAGGATGAATAACAGGGTTTCCTGTCGCTTTCTCTTTGTTGTTGGTCCTGCTTTTAATTGCCCTAGAGGGATTAGAAGTCAGACGGTGGGGGGGATTTGGGGAAGGAGGGGCTGAGAAGGAAGAGAGGGGGAGGGAAGGATGAAGGCGCAGGGAATGTGGAGAGAATGAGATGGAGGTGAGAGGAAGAAGGAAGAGATTGATTTAAGTGACTAGCATTTAGTGCAGGGGGGCACAATTTCAATTAGCTAATATCTCTTTGGGTTGGTGCATGACTCTGCATGCTCCTTGTCACTCCAATTAGGAGAGGAATGGCAATAAAAAACAGAGTGCCAGGCTCTGGTGTCAGCTTTTGCCAGCTGCAGCAGTGCAGGGGGACAGCTGCTCCGGGAAGCCTCAAAGCTGTGATTGCTCTTTCCCTGAGCACTCATAAAGATGGGGATAATAAAATAACAGGGATCTGAAGCAGCATTACAGGAGTGGCCACCAGCCGCAAACTCCAAGAAGAGGGCATTGCTCAATTCAATCCTTTGCTTTCAGGGTAGAAGCAGCAGGGTGTAGCTGTTATCGTATTTAGTATAAATCTGCAACTGCTGCTTCAAAATGAGCTTTTCTTAAGTGTTTGTCAAATCCCAGTGGCCTGAGTAGTTTCGGCAGCATAGCTGCAACTAAGAATAAAAATGTAAATTATATATAAAATAGAGTCAGTGCATATAAACAAGGGAGCTAAAGGTGATGGGCATGAGGACCAGAGTGGGAGCCTGGGTATCTGGCTTGTGTTCCTGTTCTGTCACTTGGCCACACTGGACCAGACTCCTCTCCCCTGAGCCCACCACCCCTTGGAACCTACCTGGAACAGCCTCTGGGTTATGGGAGGGCTATGTGAGCTGGGCAGCAGAGTTGCATGATGGTACAAGAGCCACTGCTGCGGGAGGACCAACATGCTGTCTCTCAACATCTCATAGGCATGTTGCTGGCTCTCTGTGTGAGCCCTGCCTGCTGCCTTGCAGGTGAGTATTGCTGTTCAGCAATTTAGCTTTGAAATACAAGCTGCACCAATTGGTTCTGTGGCACCCACTTATTCTGCTGATCTCCCCAGGAGAAGTCCACTGCCTTTCCAAGTGCAGTGCCAGAGCTGACATAGCCCCTTTTCCTTGCTGCAAACAAGCTGCTGTGCCAGTGTATCACACATCTCGTCCCTTTCCTTCTTTGTGGGCATGGAGCCCAGCTGCAGCCTCCCTCTGAGCAGGGCCCTAAGAAAAAGACTGAGGAACAAAGGAGTGCAGCGAGCATGGCTGACTGGCAGCTGGAGTCAGTCTCCCAGACAAGTTGCTTGTGCTGTTTCCAGCACAGCCTCTGGGCTGAGAAGAGGGAACAAATGTGTGCTCACTGTGTACTCTCCTGCTGCTCGCTCCCAGGTTCCACAAGTGCCAGGCTCTGGGCATGGCCCTCAGAGCCAGTAGCATCCTCCCCTTTTTAGGTTGCCATTTACATGCTCTTCAGGCATTCCTCTCTCTCTGTAAAAACACAACAGAGAGGAAAAAATCGTTTATGGGCTTGTCTGTGGGTGGGAATGAGTTAAGGTGTGTGGGAGAGCAACTGCAAAGGGATAGCACATGGCCTTACACATGTGTGTGCCACACACTTGTACGTACCTGACAGGGTCTGTATTAAACCAGACTGTGATAAGTCCCTTTGTCACCCTCCCTCCTACTGAGGGCCCTGGCCTGGAAACATGTGCAAGATAACATGCAGCAGTGGAGGAAGTTGCTGTGCCTGGCTGTCATCCATCCCTGATCCCAAAGTAGCTGCCTTTGGAGCAAGAGCCACTTAATCATTTTTGAATCAGCTCGTGAACAGCCATAGCTTACAGCCCAGCACATTAAGGTGAACTGGCAGAGACTGCACTTTGCTTTAATGGACTGCAGCCGTGCAAGAGAGCCTTTTCCAGCAGTGAAGCTTTCCCTACCACACAGGTAGCCCACGGTGGAAGAGCAGTGGGATGGACACAGCCCCAGCTTCATCTGTCAGTGCTGGAGAGCTAACCGACAAATGGAAGGTGAGTGAGCTTGCATGCTGCAGGGGAGTGCAGGGATATTAGCCTGCTTCCCACACATGCTGGGCCAAACTCGGGGAGCCCTTCTGGCTCAGTCCCCCTCTGTCATCACCAGTAGGTGTGCCAACAGCACCAGTTAGTGATGGGGTTATCCTCCTAATTATCAGAAAGGAAGCAGCTGATTTCCCTTTTAGGAAAACTAGAACACAAAGAGGTAAAGAGCCAAGGATGAAGAAGTCGTTTCGGATAAAGACTTCTGTGTCAGCAGTGGCATCCTACTATTTCTCTAGTACACACTTCTTGCTTTCTTAAACCCTCTGGTTCATTCTAATCAGTTCTGCGTGAAGAGTATGTACTGTCTTGCCAGCACAGCATTCAGTTTCCTGTTCCATTTATTCTGCCAATTGCCTACATTTTTCCCTTTCTGTTCTCACCACTTTTGTAAAACATATTAAACTACATTTCCTGCTGTTTAAAAATGAACCAGAATTAAAAAGCACCTCACCTTTGAGGTGAAGCTGTTAGGAATCATAAAATGGTGTTAAAATATCTGCATCCGCATTCTATTTCATGGTGGGTCTCAGTTCTAAGGAGGCTGCTGACCGTGTGGAAAAACTGGCAGTTCCCATGTGGAGTGATAGGGGAGGGCTGATTTCCCGCACTGAAGCCCTTGTGACAGAGGTGATGAAGCCCTTGTGTCAGTCAGCGAGGACTGTCACCTCAAGAACCACCCTCCCACCCTTGCAGATGGGTTCATTGATCCTGCGGGCTGGCATGGGAGAGGGAGGTGAACTGTCCCTGCTCCCTGCTACAGCCCCTGGATAGCCTCACTGAGAGCCACATTTAGTCACTGGCATCTCTCACCAGCTCTGACTGATGGCACGGGAGTGCTCCCGATTTCACTGGGGGAGAGACAGAACGTGAGGGATTATGGGAGTTCCCTTTGTGAACAAAGCTCTGGGAAACCTTCACTGAAAACGTGGAGTCTCCATCTCTTTTAGAGTTAAATGTGTGGTCATCTGTGTTAACTGATTGATTGTGGCCCCTTGAAGCACTTCTGAGTCATGGTAAAGTTGTTTCATTACCTGCTTGATTTTAAAATAATCTTCTTCATATCTTCCTGCAGAGTTTACTAGAGCTGTAGTTTGCACATGGTTCAGCTGGAGCTGGCTTGAGGAACACATTTATTTCTACTTAGCCACCTGAAATGTCTACCTCACTGCCATGTCTTCAGGTAGAACAATCAGAGATGCTCTCTAAACCTGAGCCATACAAGCTCATGAGGGCTGGTAGGATCCTAGGGGTACTTGGACACCTTGTGTTGATACTAATAGCAGCTGTCAACATGCAAGTCAGTGTAGTGATATAAAGGCAAGCAAGTGTATGCTCCCAGGACAAAGCTGGAAGCTTCCCACAGAGAATAGGATAGGATTTTTTGCAGTTAAAGCTATTTCCTTTTGGATCTACAAGCTGTGCAGGTGAGTCCCAGTTGCAGTGGGAGCTCTCCCTTATTTTTCCTGGACAACACGGAAGGTGGAATTGAGGGAAAACTTTACTACAGGCAACATCATATGTGCTTGGAGTCAGAGAGGAACATTATACTGGCATTAACCCAAACCCCGGTTCTATTTTTAACCTCTACTGTGTGAAATGCATAATCCAAGGTTATCTTTTACTTAAGTGTAAGCAATGGCTAAACTAAGTTTCCAGCTGTGAATACAGCTTACCCTATGACTGCAGCACTTGGATGCTGACAGGTGTGTGTGTTACCAGCTTACACTTGGAAAGCCTGATTGATTGGCTCAAATAGAAATTCAGAGATTTATTTGAAGGGTTGTATAGGATCTTCAGAGCATCTCTTCCATTCAGGCTGTCAGTTCTGCCTTATAAGCACATCTGAAAGGTGGCTGTACAGGTTGGATGCAACACGGCAGAATTGGAGTTTGTTCTAATTTTTTTACAGATATAGAAAAATAAAGTCGAAAGTTTGTTTCAATTAATTGCATAAGGTTATCGGTAAGCTACAGATCTGGGAACTGCTTGCTTAGTTCAGGCTGTGGCATATCTAGCCCCTCTGATGCTGTGCAAGGTATTAAAGCAGAGAGCCTCAGAATCTAAATGGTATTTTAGCATGATATATTTCATTCTGTTTTCACTGTAATGTCTTTTTAATAACAGTACAGAAATCTCTGCAAGGTGTAGTGTTGCAGTTTGAGGTGGCTTGCCTGTGATGGCATGGTAGGCCACATGCAGGATGGCTGGAGAGCATCTCTGCCCAACTCGGGTCTGCGCTCTAGTGCCCCAGCTTTCCCTCTGAAGGCTGGTCACAGCGCCTTCCCTGGCTGGGGGAGCCATAGGCTAGCTCAGGCTTCATCTGCTCCTGCAACACGGCAGCGGCAAAGGAGGCGAGAAGATGGTCTCTGCATGGTGACCTCAGAAGATCTTTATTCACACGGTGACCAGAGCCAAAGACCCAGAATGGGGAAGGGTCTGGGGTTTTGTATGGGGGCGGGGGACAGAGAGAGCACATACACCAGTGGTCTCAGGGTACAGGGGCGGTACATGGGTGGAGTTGGGGTATAGGGACCAATGGGGAGAACCCGAGAGAGTGGCCGAGGCAGGGGCAGGGAAGGCAGGACACTGTGGGAAAGAGCAGACATATTAGGAAGAAAAGGGGTGGAGAAATGCAGATTGCTTTTCGGGGGAGGAGATTGCAGCTTCTAGGCCACGTCAATATACTTCCTACCTGTATCTCCATACTCGGGTCTCATGCATTTGTGCTCAGGAGGTACATCCACTATGTTCTTCCTAACTTGGATCAAGCAGATTTTGTTTGAGCACATCTCTGGCTGTGTTGTGCCTTATACCTGAATAATCACGAATTGAATTCCCAATTAGCTCGCCTTTTGCAACTAAAATCCTGTTGATTTCAACAGTCTAGCCTGGTTTGAAATACACAGTGAAACTGCTCTCCCAGTGCATCCCAGGGGAACCTTGTAATCTTATTAGATGCACCTGCTGCCATTTCATTTTAACCTGTAAGTTTTTCCCTGCAGCATAATGAATTCAATATTCCTCTGCCACAGAAAACCTTCCCAAATGTGCTTTGCCATCACTTTGAGGAGGAGCATACCTGCCTCTGAGGGGCTGCCAGCAGTACCTCCATCCTCCACTTCCCAACCTGGAGCAGCTGGGAATCACCTCCACCTTCTGCAGGTACCAGCAGACCCTCCCATGGGTGCTCACATGACCATTCCTGGTGTGTGCCCCAGCCCCAGAGAGGTGCTGCAGGTGCTTATGGGGAGCTGTGTGGTCCTCTCAGTCTGCAGAAACTTGGCTCTAAATCTTTTAATGTGGCTGTTAAATCAGTAATAAAACAGGATATAAAGTGTTTTTGCAGCTTCTGGGATATCAGGCCTCTTCACTGCTGGCTTCACAGCTGTTACTTCTAATCAGCTGGGCAGGCACCATAGAAATTTTAATAAACACTCTTTCATTTCAAGTGGGGTTTAGGTTTTACTGGTGGAGAGGGGGGACCGCTGACCTTGCGATCTCCCATGTCAGAGCTGCTCACAGAATACATGTTGCCTCCTCCCTTGCTGCCCTCCCTGTCCTGAAAATGA
>VZRR01010943.1:89232-124989 GCA_013398015.1 Oreocharis arfaki
GGGGGGGGGAACATTAAGCACCTGACAGTGACCAGCCTGAGCCCATGCACCTGGCATCCCAACCTAGCATCCCATCCTGGAGAGTGGGTGGGGAGCCAATGCCTCAGGAGGAATATGAGGGCATGAGAGGGCTATGGAGCTTTCCCCAAGAGACCCTCTGAGCTATCAGTGGTCTTCATCTCAAGGACTTCAAGAACAACCCACCATGTCTCTGTGTTTAATTAGAGGTGTTTAATTAACAGTGACTCTGGATCTCACGCTGCTCTGAGCCCAGACTGTGCCAAACTTGGTAAGTACTGTTGAGCAGCAACTTAAAAGTCTGGGAGTGAATAAATAAATGGCAGAGTCAGCATCTTGACTTGAATCTCTGCTAAGAGCCTGACATGGTGGGCTGAGACCTGGGTCTTCCCTTCAGAGCTCAGGTTCCTCTTTGCACCTCCTGATCTGTGCCAGGCCATGAGCTCTCAAAGGAGAAGACCTGCCCTTTGTACCACTGCCTTGCCATAAGGCTTCAACTGCCCACCTCCCTTCCCTCACCCCTTCTCTGTGCCATCGCTGGCAGTGATGTCCCCCACCCTCACCATCTCTAGATAGGCCGTGTCCATCCTGTTCCCTCCCCTCTATAAGCCAAAACCACATGGGCATCCTGTAACATTTTCATTGCTCTTTGTTGGCCTTGCTATGTCTAGGAAAACTCCCAGGTGTTATCCAAGGTTTGGAGAGAGTAGCTTCTTGCAGGTGCAATTTTTTATCAAAGCTGTGTGAGTTAAGGGAAGAAAAAGAAGAGGAAGAATACTGATTTTTACATTATTCAGTCACTGCTGTGGACTTACAGGCATGGGAATGCATCCATTCCCAGGAAGCCACCAGCAGAATTTGTTAAAGGGTATGAGATGAAGTATTCTCAGCAAGTGGAAGTAAATCATGCTGGGAAAGAGACAGGGAGAGGGGGAAAGCCCCCATGAGCCCCACTGCAGATGCTGCCTTCTCAGCCCAGCAGCGTTGCAGGGCAGACACTGATGTGGTTTGGCTCACAGGACTCCCACCACTGCTTTCAGACCCAGGAAAAGCATTCCCCCTCACAGTGCTGTCAGAAGCTGTTGCACAAGAGGCTCTGCATGTCCATGTGCCGCTTGTGTATGAGCACCTCAGCACGGGGGGAGAGCAGGCAGGGTTTCATGCTGATCCTGGGGAATTTGGCTTCCTCTAAACTTAGGATCTCTGCTCAAATTCATTTTTTCCCCTAGCAATCCTTCTTTGTCAGGACCTCAGTATTTTCTGGAAACATGTAATTTGTCTGGCCATTTCTGTCTGTTGAGGAGAATCAACGTGTGGGTTGTAATATGTATTAATTCCCTGGAGGAACATTGAACTGTTTTCTCTGCCCAGGTGGAAAAGGATAAACACAGCCACTGACATGCTGTTTAGTCTGAAAATAGCCCACTGAATGCATAATGAAGAGCCTCCTGAGGTGTTACTCTGCATGTTAAAATGGTGTTCAGCAGCCCATGCTGTCACACAACATAATTTGACAATAAATGTGCATCTAATCAGCCTCCCAATAGCTGACTGTCACCATCTGACCATTAGTATTACCTGCGTGTTCAATGGTAGCCGCATCTTTGGGAGACAAGAACTTCGTTGGTCCCAAAATATGTCTTATATGTGAGCAAGACAAATGAGGAACTCTATGTCTTGGCTTTGTGTTCAGTGCACATTTCAGGCTGAACAGCCACTTGTGTTTAGCTGAGAAGCACAAAAGAAAATGAACATTTTTCTTCATGGGAGGAAAATAGGAGGATTTCTGAATGACTGGGGAAAGAGCCCCCCATGTCCTTTGTAAGCCTAATGAAGGTAGAGCGGCTGAGGGCCTTTCAGTGAATGATGCTGCATCTTCTGGTGCACACAGTCCCTGCCTGCACTGAAATAAAAATTGCCAACCTTGATCCTTTAAAATGCAAGCCAGGGTTTGAGCAAAACTGCTCAGGTTGGAGTCAATTGACAAGTGGCTTCTGCTGTTTAATTCACACCCTGGTAACAACACTTGCATGAATGATATATAGACAACCACTTCTGTCTCTAAATGTTTGACAGCAATTAGGGCTTCACTCCAGGGGCAGAACATCATACTAACACTGGAGTGCTGGAGAAGGAGGTTAGGGTAAAGAAATTAGCCATCTGTCTGGTGGAGACTGTATACTCCAGGAGGCAGTTGGATGTCAACAACAGGCAAAATGTTTCTATTCTCATTATCCCGCACTTCAGTTGTACACAAAGACAGGAAAAACACACAGAAGCCCCATTCACTCCCAGTTATACAGAGGTCTGCCGCCAGCCACCCCGACAAACACCCGCTGGCAGTTGCAGCGAGTGGCAGCTGAGAGCTGCTCCCCTCTGTGCTGTTTGCAGAGCAACCTGTCAGTTTTGGCTCTCCCATCGTGGAGAGCTGAGAGGCAGGGACGTAGGTGTTCAGCAGGGCAAGGCAGAGCCTGACTGCAAATGAGGAGGCAAAGTGGTTCTTACAGGCCTTCACTCCAGGCAGGAGGACAGATCCGGTGCAGGCTTGGGCTCCACAGCACATTTCTGTGTTGTGAGTCCTGGATACAACACTACTGCTGTGCAGGAGAGGAGCAGGCAGATCTTGTCAGCCCTGGGTGGCTGTTTATCAGCTCGCCCAGCATGGCCATGCTCCACACCGCTTGGAGCAGCGCATACATCACACTGATGCTTGGATCCTTGATTTAAGGAACTCCTCATCACTGAAGACAGCCCCTGCTAGATTAGGCTGGTTGAGGGTTTAGGGAGCATGTGTTGACATTTGGTCTTGTTAGTCACACTGAGCCACACAGCCAGAGAAAACTGCCAGGTCTCTCGCTGCCTGCTCTGAAGGACTGTGTCTATAATTTCTGCTGCGCAGGCATGTTACTTTCTCCTTTTGTTTTCTTTTCTTTTTTTATTAAAGAAACCAATCAGCTACAGCATTTTCCTATCAGGAATCTAGTTCTGATAAACACAATGCCCTTGCACAAGTCCCCTAGCTTGATGATTAAAAAATTCAAATACAGGACAATTTTTCTTGCTTAATTTTTACATCTGTCTGTGTGTCTATAGACAAGAGCATTTGTGAGAGCAAGGGGCAGCAGAATGTGTATTTTCACTGTCTGTATTTGTCAGCTTCAAAGGGCAAATTATCAATAGCATAACTTGATTCCAAACTACTGTCATGGTAAAAAAATACAGCTCACCAGTAAATCTCCCCTACCAGCCTTCCTAATGTGCAAAGAAAGCCACAAACAATGGCTAAGATAGGCCTCTGGCCCCCTGGTGTGTCCCAGATGACAACTGGTGTCTCCCTCCAGATCCTTCAAACTAATTCTGTAGATTTATTAAGTGGAAGACTGTAATGAAAGTTAACTTTCTGAAGCTTCCAAATCTCAAGTGGGACTTGCAACAGTGACAGAACTAGAAACTCCTCTGTTGCCTTCCTGGACTCTCTCAAGTCTGCCTTGCAAGGCTTGCGCATCAAGCTGTTACCTTTCCCCAGTCTCATATCTGACATCTTCCTACTCCTACACTGGGCTGCAGGCTGTATGTACTAACTTGTGGTCAACTGGGCTGAGTTTGGACAAATCTGTTTGGCTTCCTCATAGGAGCATATGGCCAGTAGCAAACCAAGTTTTCTTTATTAACAGTAGGGACAGTTCCTGTGATTAAATATATTTTAAATCAGTGGTGCCCATGCACACATGCCTGCCCAGCAAATGATACCGCTAGTAGATTTTTCAGGACATCCCAGTAGATGTCCTTCTCAGTTGTCTTTCCTCAGCAAATGCTTTTCTTTTTCATAGAGTCGCTCTCTGAACTTCCTCAGTTTTTTTTCTTGTTCCCCCCTGGTTTAAGTGGAGTCCTTCCCATACCATTTGTTAGCTGGCTAGAGGCAGGTAGTCAGACCTGCAGTGCTAATAGGGCACATTTTGTCTCTCTGCAGACCCATGATCACTCATGGATGGCTTGTCAGGACTACTCGTTTCATTCTTGGTAGCCTTTAATGAAACAAAATCATTACATTTATGCAGTAAACATTACACAATCAGGTCAACTTATAGAACTCATAAATCGTTACTGTGGCTGTTTTAGGGAATGAAGATCCAGTAACCAGCCTGGCACAGAGATGCCACAGGACACTTCCTGCACCTTGTATGAAAGTCATAGATTTAGTATTTCACAGATTTAGTATTTAGTATTTCAGAGCAAAATCTGGTGGGGACACCTTCTTCTTACCCAGTTGTTAGGATTTAATTACATATTCCAGAAGCAGTCAGTACCTAAAATAAGTGGAGGACTGACATGAAATCCTCCAACCTCTTACAGTCCCCCACACCCCTTGGTAGAAAGGAACGGGGAAAGCAAAAGATTAAGTAGACAATAGTGACAGTAGAACCTTGGGGGAAAAATGAGAAAAGAAAGTAAAGGAGAAGGAGAAAAATTTTATTACTTCTTCCTTTTGTAGCATGGACTGGGTTTGGATGTCTCTCTGAAGCTCCTATTCTTGCTGCTGCTGCCACCAGTACTTATTATTCATTAATTTAGCACAGTTAAGGAAAAACAGTTGAAATAAACTCAAGAGCATGACACTGGGTAACAAATTATTTTTAATTCTGTCCTTCAGTGTAAAATTTCAGATTCATTTTTCAAAGGCTATATAGATGGAAGATCCCACTGTGGATGAAAATAAAATCTAACTGGTGGGTATGTGGATCTGTAAATAGATGCTGGTGGGGTTTTTTTTTTCCTAATCAATCTGGCTGCTGAAACTTTCAGTAGCCTGGGCCTGACCACAAGTGCAGTTCTGTCTTCTGACAGAGGTACTTATTGAGAGGCTTAACACTGTACCCAGTGATTAAGGATGTTCACAAACATGAGTTATGAGTGAGATAATTATTTCAAAACAGGCAGGTCACAGATGAGCCCAGTACTGCTCAGGGCTTTGAGATGTCCTGCCCCTCCCAGCGCCCCAAATTCTGAATTGGCCTCATCTGGGAAACCCCATTTTCTACAGAAAAAGGTGTTAGGTGTTGGTATAGAAGATGTCAAAATGCTAAGCATCAGAATCCTACTTAAGCAGTTTACACAGAGTGTTGAAATGCTGTGGATAGAGATTCTCTGAGAGGCATTTTTGGTGAAAGTGAAGACTTTCTGGTGACAGCAATAGTTGGGTGTTACTGGCTCATTTACCATCTTCACTCTGGCTGCAATCTCTGCAATCTAAAATTGTTGACTTTTGTTGGGACTGGTTTGTATGATACAGGTTTCATTTGGGTCAGTATAAAAGATGCTGGTGTGAAGGAGGGAGCCATGTGTGTGCCTGCATGTAAAGTCCATGAAAACAGATGTTTCTGTTGGATAGAGAAACATGTTGAGGCTGAGAATCCTTGGAGGTAAAAATTTGTTCTTTCCCCTTCCCTCAGCCAGCTGCCCCTTCTCTTTCTTTGCGTCAAAAGTGGACACAGCAGTAAAATTCCTCACAAGTGTTATTTTTTCATGAAGGGTTACTGCTTCCTGCCACATCTCCTATGGTGTGAAGTCTGAGATTTGCTTCATGAAATGAGGTAAGCATGTGAACCTCACAAGCAGAGGTATATGTGGACAGCATTAAAGCTAAAGCTATGCACTGTGTACCATGGCCTAGAGGAGAGGCAGATCATTTAACAATGAGAAAAATAATAAGAAGAAATGAACACTTCCTTACAGACCTTGGTCAGTCCCTCCTTGCTTTCCCAAATGAATCCTCTTAAGTTTCTACAGAGCGCATGTGTGATTGAGGGAAACACTCATAATTTGTTTTGCAGAAGGGTGGTTCCCTGTGCCTTTGGAAAGAGGCCTTTGCTGAAAACAAAACAACAACAACAACAACTTTCCCTCCAGGAAGCCAAAACCTGGTGTTTGAAAGTGTACAAGCACATCCATTGTTTTTGGCATGGTCTTTGTGCAAGCGTCCAAGAACAGATTTTGCTCTGAGAGCAATGAGATGTGTGGGGAAGAAGCAATAACACTCTGCACATGTGTCACAACACACTGGAAATGTTATGCCCACTGTATAATATGTTCAGGATCTCATAGTGGATTCTGGGCAAGCAAAGGGCTGCTGCATCTTGTATTTCTTGGCTTGTAGTGTTCCAAATAACCACTTAAACTTTGGGGGGATAGTCTTAAGAAATGGGTATTAAGCAAGCAGCAAAACCTATCTTCCAATTCTAAACATAACTAAATGTCATCATAACATTTTGTTACATTGGCAATTCTAGAAATAAATTTAATCAATTTCTACATTATTTTGCCTTAAGTTTCTGCCTTCCCAGACTTCTTCAGGGAGAACGGTGTCTCTTCTGTTTATCCCTTTTGGAATCTGGCCATATACAAGCCAAGTGGTACTGTTGTTACACTGTGGGATTTTATCTGTTGGGTTTTGTCCCAAGACTTGGATTCCTGAAGTGAGATGATTGAATGTTTCACTACAGCTCTTGTATTTTTTTTTTTTCTGTACTCCATGGATGTAAAGTTTTATATCTGGAGCAGAAACAACTGCAGGTGTATTTTCTATCCTTAACTCTCTGGTGGAGGAAGGCAAGACGAGCTCCTGATTTTGAAACATGAGAGGGCTGCAGCACTGAGATTTGCAGCACTCCAGAAACCAGGAGCATCCTGTCATTCTGCGGGTTTCTTGCAGAAGCAGTGATCGCCAGGGAGACGCATCTTCCAGTGGTATTTACAGCTTGATGTTGATTGTATGGCACAAGTCGTTAGAAGCCTGACCACTTTCTTATCCCCTTCGGTAGTGTGAGTAGGGAATTTCACTCCCAGGCTGTGGAAGCTTGCAGATCACTTTCTTGCCTATCTCTCACCTTCCCATTGGGAGGTGTTTGCCAAGCCTCAGCAGCACTTTGGAGCTGAGTGAAACTCAGAGGCAGCTTTTGTCTGAGTAGACACCTCAGGTTAAAATTAAGCTCCCAGATCTCCTCTCTCAGTGCCAAGTGGCAGCTTCAGGGAGTGCATCCAGAGAGGGTGGTCAAGAAGCACCTTGCTGCACATGCAGGGATGTGGTTTCACTGCCAGTGCAGCCTTTACCCACTGGCATGTCACCCCTCCTTGGGCAGGGACCCAGCAGGCTTGTGGCATGTTGGTGGCTCTGACAGAAACTAGCTTGGAAAGCTTCTGATGGAGCTCATCAGGAGGAGGCTTGTAGGGAGGGCGCCCTTCCCCTTTTGTGAAATGGCCAGGCAGTTTTACTCCAGAGAGCCTCTGTAGAGGCTCCTCTCCCAGCAGCCATGCAAATGAAAGACCACATGTAAAGGCTACTGGGGAAAAACACCCACCACATTTTTCCTTTGTACCTACTTTGACTTTCTATTTTCAAATGTGAAAGAAAGAGCTCATAGAGAATGCCTTCCCTTCCTGCAAATGAGATTTCAATACCCGAAGAACTTGATGGTGTTCCTCTCTATTTTATACTCTGACACAGTGGAAGGTTTCAACTTAACCCTGGTAGTTAAGCCATAATTGTCTGTACTGAGCCAGGGGGGAATCTGTGGACAAGTGACACATGTATCCTTTTTTTTTTTTAATGTCCCTCATCCAACTGGCTTTTAACAAGAGCTCTCTCCAGGCCATCTCTAGAAGGACCTGTCTGCTAACAGGCATATATCACAAAGTTCTTGATCACCTCCTCTTCCCATGCTTTTCATTGTTTGTTAAGGAGCATTGATGTGCTGCAAGATTCTCTCATTACAGTAATTCCAGTCTGTTGGACTAAAAAGTCCTCATGGGAGCTGAGAGACAGGCTAGCTGAGCTTCTCCACCACTGCCTCCTGTGATTCCATTATTCATACATGACACTTCTCTAAACAGTGCCCTTAGAGAGCACTGCTGGCAATGCAGGTCTAAAATGCTGGGATTATCCAAGGAGAGCCTTTTTAGCTCAAAGCACATCACATAACAGAAAGTACAGACAGCTTAACCAAAGCAGTGGTTTTGCAGTCTAAGCATCTGGTGCATACTCAGGGGACTGTGGCTTCACTCCCATTGTCTGCCAATCAGGTAATGACTTGGCACAGCAACTTTTTGGGAGCATGGCGCATTGCTCTGCAGAGCTGTCACCATGCTGAAGAGCCACCCCAGGAGAGCAGGCTGCTGAGCAGCCTTATACCCTGACACATGCTCTGGCAGCTGGACCAGAGACTTGGCGCAGAAGAGCTCCACAGCTTCCTCAGTTCTTCCACTCAGGGGAAATCTGTGGGGTTGCTCCCTGCTTGGGGGGTCTTCTGTTCACTGAATTTTGCTTCCTGTGGACACAGCAGTGAGTGAGTGCTGGTGGTGTAGCATAGCCCGAGAGACACCACCACAGCCATCAGCGCTGCCGAAAGCAGCCCAGAGCAGCAGCCATGGCCAGCCTTGGCCCTCATCTCCGCATCCTCCCTTAAATCTTCCAATGGTAACTGAGCATTACTCCGGCAGGGCAGAGGTGCCTGGAAGGAGGGGCCGGGTGTGTGCCTTGTAGTGTGCAGCTCTCAAGGGACACCTGACAAAGGGGAAGCAGTTTGCTGAAGGGAGAACACACGGCTGTCAGTTCCCAACAACTGTGATGGATTCATAATAGGGCTCTGCCGCTCCATCTCACCCTGGCAGAAATGAGGAGATGCTTGTCTCAGCATACACAGAAGCTGGCACTGCCTGGGCCACAGCAAATCCCTCCGTTTTAGCCAAGAATTCTGCTGTCCTTATCCTGCCTGTTCCTTAACCTATGTTTTTAGTGACATTGCTCAAAGGAAGTGGGAATCACATAGGATAGAGAAATTTATTTTCTTTCTTAGGTCTTCAGGAAGGGTTTTTTGTCAGTTGATTTGTTTAGGTGCATGCAGACAAGAATACGATTCTGGGCTTTTATTTGGAGAAAATGTTTTATCTGAGGTTGTAACTAAAGCATGCTGGCACTGTAGCTCCCTGGATCCTGTTGCCTTGCTGGGGTTGGGGCAGTTTGTTGGAATCAGAGGAACTGTCACTGTTCTGTCTGTGGGGTAGGAATACTGAGGCATCAGGCACAGCAGTGATTTGTCCAAAATCTGGACTGTGAATATATCAGGCTGCCAAACACCAGTCTTACAACATCTTCTCCTGTGTAGGGTTAATAAAAAAATATCCTGCACACTTCCTAGGTTGCATACACCCACCTGCCCCCTTTCCACCAGTTAATGACCTGTCTGGAAGCAAAGAAATTTGTCTGTTCTTGGGAGACCAGTCAGCTGTAGCCAGGGTGGCACCCCAGCCTTTTTGCTTGAAAAAAAACAGGTTGATCTAAATAAGATTCTGAAATAAATTCCTTTTTTTCCTGTATCAACAGCATGCAGGACCCTAAGACCACAGTACTTCCTTATGTTGCTATTGACAGAACACTCTGAATCCTGAGGAGCTCTTCAAAGAGGGACAACTTGTTTACATTTACTCCTTTTTGCTCTTGCTTCGTAAACACACAGCTGTCCTGTCACTGAGCAAAGAGAGGTGTGCTCTAGCTGACTGGAATTACTTGGACAGTACAGAGCAGTCCCAAAGCTGAAATGAAATGCAAACATCAGCTAGCCATCATTTGAGAGAAAATTATATGATAGAGTAAGAAAACACTTATTAATAGAAAACAGGAGCTGGTTTTGCATCCTGCCTTTTCATTATCTCAGTAGGGAAAGGTTCTGTGTCATGTTCATGCCTTAACTGTGGTGAAGTGAAGGGGCCTGATCTTTCTCCAAAACTGAGGCAGAAGGCGATTGTGGCCAAGGTGCCCCGTGCTTGCCCAGTGCTGGAGAGGTTGCTCAGGAGCCATGAGAGTATCAGGCAAAATGCCATTTACAAACATCAGGGGCAAGAATTTGACAGGATTCTCTGTCTGTTCACTTGCCCTGCAATTGGTACCACAACTCATGTGTAGATATTCTTTATAAGAAAAGAAAGCCTGTGTCAGATGTGTGTTCTTTTTTATGATTTCTCTCTCTTGAAATGGATCTGACAACTCTTAAAATTTCTGAAAGCTTCAGAGAAGGAGGAGGAGATCTCTGTGTGCCCATTCAGCACAGTAGTGCCCAGTTCTCCCTCCTCAGACTTCTCCCCCTCCTATCTACTCATGAGTGTGGGATTGGGAATGAGATATATCAATTTAGCCTTATCCCAGCAAGAGAAGAGCCTCCTCTGTTGCTATTTCGGGTACCGTGGGTGCACCCTGCCTGCCGTGAACCCAGCACAGTGAAGTGTTTAATTCATCCTCCTCGTTCATTTGAAAGGAGGCTGTTGAGCACTCTGACCACCACAGCCCCACTTTTACAGCTGGCCGTGAATTTCCAAGTGTGCAGTGATATCTTTAGCTCTGACTCCAGAGATTTCCTGTGGAGCTGTGAGATACAATCCTGCAAGCACGCTGGAGCTAAACATAACTTTCCTGGTCTGACATGCCACCAGACAAACAGGGGCAGTGTCAACACTAGCCTTTTCCAGTGCTGAACAGGTTGAGTCATTTTGGAGGAGGTGAGGCCTAGTTCAATTAATTAGGCAATTAAGTTTGTTTTGGTATTTAACCACTCTTTGGACCTCTCTGTGCTAATCTTGTTTGTAAATCCCTAGAAAATGCCATGTGACCTGCATTGCAGCACTGCACTCAGCTTTGGCAACCAAGGCCATTGCAGAGGAAGGTTTTCACCCTCCAGGCAGACTTTGGCTGCAGAAAAATGTTGTAAGTTTTCACTTGTACAAGGCCACAGCCTTTAAGAAAGATGAGAAAGTAAATTTTGAAGCAGTCCAAGTTTAGTGAGGGATAATAACAGTAAAAACCTGGAAATAAGACACACAACACTGGCTTGTTTTGCATCCGACCACCAAATTGCCAAATTGGTGCCACACACTTTAGACCATAAGGAAATATTTTGAGAGAATGAAATAAAGCTATTCAAGCTTTATTCTAAATAATGTCCTTCAAGTTGTGCACCTTGATTTTGTCATTATAAATCTTCAGTCATTTTCTCCTGCAAACAGCTGTGTCCATGCCCAGCACCTGTTGAAGATGCAGCAGCTTTCCTCCTCTGCAGCTGTGTTTGGCTGTTGATCTGTGTGAGTGTGGAGCTGTTTGGTTTTCCAAAGCAAGGGTGCTTCCAGGTGACAACTATGGCTGTCACTGCACTTACAGTCACCATGGAGAGCTACAGGACAGAGGTTCACAGTCTGCTGTGAGGAGGAACAGCAGGAAGACAGGGCCATCCCATGAGCTCATTCCATGAGCTTCCTGTACCGCTTCCCCCAGCAGCTTTTGAAGGCTTGTGGCTCTGCCTTGGCTTGCATCTTTGCTGGTTTTGGTGGCTAGCCAAATGAGCTGGAGTTTGCTGCAGGATTGTTTCTGAAATGTCAAGGAGAGGAAGAATGTGGTTTATTTACGCTTGGGTTGTTTCCCTGAGCATTCTCACCATGCCTTTTTCAGGCAATGGTGTGTTCATATCTTTTAAGAGAGAAATGTCTCATTGTAAGCAGTGAAAATACGTACTACTACCTCAGCTCAGAGTAACAGATTAATTTGGAAGGAAGCCAGCAAAGAAAACATGCCACTTACAGCTAAACAAAAATAATAATGCTGGTTGATGAGTACAGGGCAACAATGTACATTGCTAATGTGTTGTGCTTGATAAGGAGCTGATGTTTTCACAGTGACAAACTGAACACTGAAGTCTGACGACTGTTACAATTTGGAGATGTCTGATAAAGTTAGACACGTGTCACCATGCTAAGAATCCCAATTCTTTTTTTTAAGCTGAACTGCCTTACTAGGGTGCACAGGTGTTCTGGCTGCAGGACAAGGAAGTGTGAGCACTGCAGTTGAGTTGCTGGAGATGTCTGTGAGATTTAAAGCAGCACAGCACTGGAGTGTCCCAACACTTCTGCCAGTGGTGTGGCCTTCCTGCTTGACCACTGGGTTTCTCACAGAGGAAATGCCCCAGATCACACTCGGACCACTGGCCATCTTTGGCAGTCCCTAGGATGTCTTGGAGAAGAAGCCTGGCAACTTTGGAAAGACCTGGAATCAGCCCACTGAAAGCACAGTAACTCGGTGGCATTTTTCTAAAAGCAAAACCCCCACTGCATTTCATTCACAGCCAAATGGGTAAAGACTTTCTGTCTTTTTGCCTGTCTATGGTAGCAGATCCTTAGCAGCATCTTCAGCTGTTTGTTTCCCAGAACTTGTTGGTAGCTTTTGGTGAAGCCCAGAAAGATGCCAGCACCGGGATGGATGGTGATTCTGATGGACACCACAGCTGCCAGTCTGTGTGTCAGAGATATCTGAGTCTTACATGTGTGTTTTCATACATAATATCTAGAAAATGAGGTGTGGGGTAATTAGGTTGAAATCCAGTGAAAATGCAACAAAATGTCTGCACCCAAAGGATACAGCTCAACATTTTCAGTGGGCTACCGTGGAGATGCCTGAGTGCTTTGATTTTTGGACACTAAGAAGCAGATGAGAACCTGCAGAGACTCACAAAAATTGTGACACTCCTAGTAGTGATGACTGCATCTTTTATTTGAAACATTTTGAACCCAGTTTACCAGCTGGAATATGGCACAGGAATATCACCTCACATGGTGTTAGGGGGAATATTTGATTACCGAGTTTGCTAATGAAGCAACAGTGCTGCTGAAAAGTGACCCAGACCTGTTAAACCTGTCTGAAGTAAGAACTGTGATTCATTTAGGTGTTTCCTATTAAGTTCCCAGTCTATTGCAGTGTTCTAGGCAGTTTTGGAGGAAAAAATTTTTAAGATGCTAATGACGGAGTTACACCTACAACCTAAGGGGAGGTGGAGCTAAACAAAAGAAGGATTCATTAGAGAACAAAAGAAACGTTGGAGACTTTGAACCTAGGAGTCTCCCACACATTAACTAGGTGTACTGCCAATATGCTACAGATGTATGTTACGTGAACACATAAGGTAATGATATGTCTACAAAGGTGTGAATGCATCTGTTTGATATTTTGTAGTGAATTATATTTAAGCAGGTGAGAATCTGCAAACGCCCCAGACACTCCACATATCAGAAATAAGGTATGAAGAGGTCCAAAGCTATCTTCTGCAGTTTTTGTAGACTCACAGCTGGCAGCCACACCATGTGTTGGTAAATTGGAGCCTTGCTCTATCATTGGGAAGTACAGCCCATGGTTTCACAGAACCATGGTTGGCTTTGCTTTGTGAAGGATTTGAGGTATCAGCTCTCTGGGCAAAGTCTTTTGAAACAGACAAGGGATAAAGTAGCTGGAAGGAAGGAGGCAACCCATATAACTGGGGTTTTCAGAGGCTCCCTTTTTCCATGCTTCACCAGGTGGATACTGGTGGGATGCTCAGAAAGGGACCCATGTTTGGGACAGGGCACACACAGAGCTCCCAGCCAGCCCCTGCTTCCCCAAATACCAACTGATTTCAGTCTGGGGAGCAGGGAGTGTGCATAGCACTGATTACCAAGAAGACTGTGCAGTCAAACTCAAAATCATTTGGCCTCCAAATCAAGATTCAGTCACTCGAAAGTGACTGCTGTGCCAGTAACCCAGCATGTAGCAAGAGGAAGCCCAAGCAGAGGTACTTACACCAGAAAGTTGTACTGCAGGAGTTTGCCCAACAACCTGCTTTGTGCTTCACTGAAAATAAAGCGACATCAGTGTCCAGGACAGACCCCTTGTGATCAGGATTGGGAGTTCCTGGCTTTATTGTAGCTTTTCTTATTCCTTCCAAGGAGAGCACAGTAGAGAGATGTGGATAAGATGTGGCTTTTGCTAGTGACTTCTACAACAGTGAGGCTGGACCCTTAGGATGGGGCCAAGGAGATCTCAAGGGAAGCAAGAAAGGGGATGGGATTCTTGCAGGTGCAGAAAGATCAGGGTCAGAATGCAACTGCATTACAGACACTTATTCATCCATAGAGATGCAACCAAAATAAGCCAAGTTCTTCAGAATTAGATTTATTTAGCTCTAGGTGCGTCTGTATAATTTCTCTTGTGCTGTTCCATTTTTTGCTCTCGCACATTGGTTTCTTATTGAGCATATGAATAGAAAAAGTTGCTTTAATTGTAGGTTGTTCCCTTTTTCACTATACATTCTGAAAAAAATGTAGTAAGGAAATGTTCAGCTCGGCTACAGGAGGTCACCGATAATCTATGCAACTGCCAGTGCCATTAGCTCCTTTGGATTTTGCACTGTATGAGGCCTAAAGGAAATGTTCCCTAAAAATAGCTGTCTATCTTACGAAAATGAGTCAGCCAAACCTTCCTTCAGCTGAGCCGCAGCTGTCTGAGCATTCTGAGCAGTGGTAATAGAAAGCTCCAATATGGATGCTTTTTCCTGTTCTCAGGAGATTCAACTTTACAAAGGATAAAGAATGATGGATGGGAGATCTGCCCTGTTTTCAGTTAAATAACTTCTAATATCACCTAAGAGGGAGCAGAGAGATTCTGTCATCCCATCAATATTTTAAATTTTTGCAGAGCACAGCCTTGGTTTGGTGGCTGAGATTTTGAGTCACCAGTGCTCTGCCACTTACTGTTGTTTTTTTCAGAGACACATATAGCTTTGCATTGGGACCGTGAGGCACAGTCAAATTCACAGTGATGGCAAGGTGTATTAAAGAAGGGCATCATTCTTTGCAAACAGTGGTGTTTTAATTAATAACTCCAGCAGGACTTTTCTGAGATTTGCATTTTTCTATTCCATGTCCTTTTTAATTTACTGAGATAATGAAATTACAAGGATGAAAGTGGGGGCAGGGGGAACCCAACTGAAAGTCTGGAAAATAATTGCTGCATTTTTTTTCTAAAGAAAGACTGTAGTCTTCATTGAGCTTAGTGATGGCTCAAACAAGGCACTGGAGTTGAGTGGCAACTGCACCAATTAGCAATGCTGCTGTTGGTTTGTGAATTGCATGTGAAATGTAGAATTTGTCCAGAAGTGCTAATGCAAATTGCTCAACAAAAATGTGCCCTCTGTGTCAAGTCTTTTCATTTGTTCTGACACACTGCTGTCTCCCCAGATTTTTCTGATCGGTAGATCCTTCTCTCAGTTGACAGCTACCAGAGCTCATAAAGTAATGAAAATATTTCTTATTGCCATTAGCTGTGTCTCTCCAAGGAGGGCTCGAAGCCAGCACCAGCTACGTGCTATACAACATAATTCTGACTTTTATTTATAGTGTATTGGACTTCACATTTCCAGACTTAAATGCTAAAAGCCTAGTAAATGCCTAAGATTTTACCTGAATAGAAGTTCAAAGAGCTGGTTATTTGCCATGACAGTAATTTGGTCACTTTGTATGTGTTCAGCATCCCCTATTATTGTACATGGTGATAACCTTTGTGCTGCACTGGAGGGGGCTGAGTTACAATTGCCGTGGGAACTGTAACTTAACATTTCCTGGCTTTTTCAGCACATGATAGCTCATCCTTATATCATGTTCTTTAAAAGAAGTGAGAAGTGAAGCAAGGGCACAGTGAAATGTTGGTGTTTTTACACCTACAGAATATAAAATTGTGTATTTAGCTTTATGCAGATTGAAGCTGTATTTGCTACACTATTTATTGCACCTCTGAGCCGTAGTCCCAGTTTAGGAGTCTCATTGTTCTGGGCTCTCTGCAGATGCAGGATGTAAATATGTTTCCTTCCCCACAAATACTTCTAACCTAAAAGTAAGATAAGAGATAAAACAAGGAGACAAACACACGAGGGAGTACAACGAAACAGAAGACTGCTGGGACATCATGGAGGCAGAAACTTCTACAAATGTAACTATTCTGGGGACAGAGTGCAGGGTCAGATTTGTGTGATTTGGAGACTGTCCTCCCAAGAATGAGATCCAGCAGGGAGGAAAGAGTGAAAGCACTTCTAGCTAAAATGTAACGTGGAAAAGAGTGGGTTGTGATGGGGTGACAGAAAGTCTCAGCAGTGAAAGAGAGATGATGTGTGAGGTGGCATATGCTGCAGCTGAATTTGAGAGCAAGGGAGGGTGTGGAAATCCAGAATAAAGGGAATCCAAGAGAGGGCTGCAAGGAGAGAGATGACACGGGTAGGATCACAGGCAAAGAAAATTATCAGGATAGCAGAACTTGGGCTGTCTACAAGCAGGGTAAGATTGCAAGTGTCAGGGTGTGAGGCAGCAGGAGCCTGGCTGTGGGACTGCACAGAGCGTGGGGGCACAGATAACAACCAGGCCATGGACTGAGTGACAGCCAGGCCATGGTGTTGCCCATGGGGACTGAAGGAACAGGAAGGCCTAGGGAGTAAGATGAGAGCCTACTTTGAGCTTGATCTTACAGATATCCACAAGCCAATGCCCAACCCCAGAGGCAGGGCATGAATTTAGTCAGAACAGACGGGAAGAAGTGGCCAGGGACAGAGAGGCAGGTCAGTGAGTCACTGGTGCAGAGAAGGTTCCTGAATGTGTACAGAGGGATAGCTCACTCTGAGGCACGAGGGAGAAGGAAAAGAGACAAAGGATGAGGACACAGAGCCACAGAATGGCAGCAGGTGGGGGGTGAGCAGAGACAAACTAGTCTGAGTAACCCTGAGCAAGCACATGAAGGTGTTGGAGTCAAGTAGGAGCACTGGGAAAGGAGGACCAGATTTCCAGAAGGAGCTGACAGGCTATGACAGAGAGCCTGGCATAGTGCAGAGCTGCAGCTAGACAAAGGAAATCAGAAACTCTGTGATTCTGGTTCTGTGACAGGAGAGATGTGAAAGCCTGTTTGGAAAAGAATCTGTTGGAGATGGAGCCTAAATTCAGTCTAAATCATATAAACCGTCAGCAGCACACTCAATAAGCTTGAAGCTGACAGTGAGAAGAGATAGAGAGTGAGAGCTGGAGAGACGGTAGGAGTCAAGGGTTGACTCCTAGTGACTTTCTTTTTTTTTTTTAAGCATGGAGATAAAGCATGCATGTGCTGCAATGGGCAAGAGCGAGAGGAGTGTGAGATATAAAAAAGGAGAAGGCAGATGGGGGCAAGAGACATAAGAGAGGACCCAGTGAGGCTGCCAGGACAAGCAGAAGGGCTGGGAACCACTGATGAGGCCACCTCCTCTGTGGCCAGGAGCAGAGAGCTGGGCAGGATGGGAAATGGGGGTACAGGGAGATCATGTCTTGCTTTAAGTCTCTCATGGGAGAGATCAACACAATCCTGTGCAAAGACCTGTCTCCAGTGAAGGTAGGGTTTCAGAAGTGAGTCAAAGGCTGCAAAAAGGCAGCTCGGGTTGTGCTGGGAGGGCTAGTTAAGCTGGCAAAGATAAGTAGGCATTAGGAAGATGGCAGCATAGAAGGAGGCAAAAAAAGCATTCATGTTGTGGAGGAAGTAAAGAAAAAAAAAAGTTAAAGCTTAAGCGGTATGAAGGCTATCTAGAAAGCCTCAGACAACATTAATAAGGGCTTGATCAGCAAAGCAAGCTGTGCCTTAGAGACCTGGAAGTCTAGGGATAAAGTCAGTTCTTCTAAAACTTGAGCTGAGTTAGGCCTTGCAAAGGAAATTAATTCAGTTGTGAGGTTTTTCTTAGTCGTATAAATAGAGGGAGCCATACAGTATGGGACATGTCAAGGTTAAAGACCTTAAAGACAAGCTAGGCATAGCCCAAATCAAAATACCTTATCTCAGTTTTCAGTAGGACCAAAGTACAGGCCAGGTGGCTAATGGAAACACAAAGACCACATCCAAGAGGGAAGAAAAATCAAATGAGTTTCAAGTGCTCAAACTCGGTGATCTGGGTTGCTTGGATTCAAGGATGTTAAAAGAACTGGCTAATGAAATCCTACACCTGTTGTGCCATCCTAACCAGCTCAGTTTATCAGCAGCTAGTTATGTGAAACCACAACAAAGATCCTGTGGCTTTGCCAGGCAGCTGGACCACTTCCCTTGGGCCTGCTGGCTACCTTATGGAAATATTTGGCTCTTGATTTGAGATGGAAGTCCCACCTCCAGAGGGGCTGCATAGACAAGCAACTACAAACAAGGTAAGGGAGTTAATCCAGCTCTTTGAAGTCACTGTCAGGCAGAGGAAGATCATGGAATTTTTGCATGAATAGATACAGATGACCATTCCTCATAAGCACCAATGCTTTTATCAGTCCCGCTCATAATGTGCTGAAGCCCATCAGGGATCTGAGTTACTATGTGTCCAAAGGACACTCTCCCTCTGTGTCCTGTATGGGCATAGAGCAGAATAAAGTCCTCACTGCACCCAATCCTGCTGGTGTGTGATCTCCCTCTCCTGAGGGCACAGTGTGAATGAGGGAGAAGAGAGCAGTGTGAAAGGAGCAGATCACTCCCAAGCTGTGCCAGGAAATACCCAGGAAGACACTGCAGCTTTACTGCGAGCACCAGGGATATGGCAGACACACTCTCTGACCCTTCCCCGCATTCCTACCAGGCCAGAGACCAGCCACAGGGTCAGGGACAGTGCAGGAGAGGTTCCTGGAGCCACGCAGGAAGAGGGCTACTTTGTGAGAGCCTTTGCCATGCACTTTTCTGTGGATATTTTTTTGCCTTGGCAGAAGCAACACCATGGAGGTGATTGCAGCTTCTTCCCAATTTTTGAGGTAAGGTGCCTTCTGCATATGGGAAGAAGAGCGTATGGCCCACTGTGTTTATTTCTCAGCCAGGATTCTTTCAGGCTTGGCAAATTATATGCTGCTTGCTGAGGAGCAACACAAGTGCCAAACTGGAATTGCTAAAAATGAAAGATTTCGTTTATCACAGCACAGAGAAAAGGATCTGAAAAATACCCTTAAGTGTGAAAAAATACCTTTCATTTATGCTCAAACAAAACAACCAAGAGGAAATTTAACAAAATTCCACCTAGAGTAAAAAAAAATCTCTGAAGTCATCCACAGGAGACTTCAGGCAGCTTCTGCTAGGCATGAGCTAGAGCCAGGCTCTGTGAAATACCTCAACAACCAGTGAGCTCCATGAGGTCCAAGGTGATAATATGGTACAAGCTCGGGCCATTAGAAGGAAAGGGGCTGCCTGGCAATGGGAAGTGTTAACTGCTAGAGAGCTCCATTAGAGCATCTTTTTCTTACACTTTTGCTTTTTCCAAGCCCCACATTCTTCCCTGTGTATGCTTAGAAGCTTTTCTTTCTCTTGCAGCATTTACTTTTATTGTGTCATTTTCCCTCTGTTCCCCCTTTTCATTGGCCCTGTATGAGTGTTTGTTTAAACCATTTGCCTGCTTTCATCTTCCATTTTTCTTTTCTCTTTCCAGGGGCTCTCTTATGCTTCACATTAGCTTTCCTCCCTCCTGCTCCAGGATGGGCTTAAGGGGGCACTGATTAAAGCTAAAACCTGCAGCAGGAGAATTTCTATCAGACACCAGCTTCAGGGTCCGGTGGCCTCTGTCAGCTCAACTCTCACTTTGTTTTTCTCCAGAACCAGTTTCCAAAGTCCCGGGAAATCTGCCAATACAGAGCTAAGCTGGCACTGAAAGGGTAGGTCACAGCTCCTCTTGAGGGGCTGATTTGTACCCTTGGAAGCCCTCAGCTGTGGGAGAGGGCAGCAGGGATGTGGCATGGAAAAGCTTTGGCGTGGGCTAGGTTTTCAACTCCCTCCTCCTGCCTTTTGCTCCCCGAAGGTTCCCTCTTGCTTTCCAAGTGGTAGGGCACACTGTGGAATGCCATGATGGCACATCTTCACACAGCAGTCTTTAAGGGGAGTAATTACAGCCTTCGTAATACGCCTAAAATATAAGGTTGGGCACTTCAGTGTTTCTTCAAATCTTCGCCCTCCTTCCCTCCCTGCCCACCAGCCTTGCTTGGGGGCCAGTGCTTATTTCTCTCTTTTTTTTTTTTTTTTTTTTAAGATATGGATGTAAAGAGACTGTTTTGGTTTGAGTTTGGGCTGATCCACTTTTTTTTTCCTCCTAAAAATAATAGGACAAATAAAAATTGCAATTACAAGGAAAATAATTATTTGAGATAAATTAATACTTCTCAGTGCACAAATCCAACCATTATATCCTTACATTCCATACTGTGGTCTTAGCTGGTGAAATTGGGGATAAACAAAAATGAAAGCAGGAGTGATTTCCCCTGCAAAGTTTTCTTTCTTGGGGGAAGGGAGAAATCACCAGAGCTATTATTTGTAAAAGAGGAAATGAGTCTGGTTTTATTAGGCTGGTTGAAGTTCAGTGGCATTCTGTTGAAATGCTACATTCCTGAATCCCATCATTCCTGAATTCCATTGCTTGTGCTCACGGTTTGTGAAGTTAAACCCCTGGGCTGGAGCAGAAGTGAGTGTGTGGGGAGGTGCCAGAAAAACGACAGCCCCTTCTCTTCACAGGCCTTGAGAAGAACTTCTGCTGGCCTTTAGCTCTTACACAGTGTTAGAAAAACAGTTGCCCCTTTTAGACCCCTTTGTTATCTACTTCATCACCAGAAATAAAGACATTGGAAAATTCCTAGAAGAAAACAAAAATACACCAAAGTCTGACAGATCCTGTTTGTTCTGTGGGCAGAATAAACTGTATGGAAAACACAGGGAGGAGAGATGCAGGCGAAGAGAGGTGAAAGGAAAACAAATTGGCTGCAGAGGTCTGGTATCAAACATCAGAGGGATCTTGTTTGCTCAGATACTGTATGAAAGACTGTGGCATCCGGGGGCCTGGGGAGAAAGGAGAGGTTTGCAGCCCCTCCCTGAGGCTGGATGACAGACGAAATAGGTGAAGCAATCTGCTCTGCTGAGCCTGCTGCTGGAGGTGGAGTTGTGAAGCAGCATATTCCACCCCTTCGTCCTATACACTGTTTTTTCTGAGGCAAAAAACACTCCCAGAAGTCTGAAATGAATGGATTTGTAATTCCCTTAGTCTGTCAGATTCCATTCTGAGAAAGGTGGCTTTGCTGTGGGCAGTCTGATTTAGAGAGAGAATTAAGATCCCTGTAAGACAGAACAAGTCACAACATTACAAGGAATTCAATAGAAATATTTCTGGGGGAGTATAGGAATGTGCTTTCAGGCTGCCCTGAAATCACTGGGAAGAGATGATGTTTGACTGTGACCTAGTGTATGGAAATGGAGTAATATTTTTGATCTCAGTAATAGGTTAGAGACCCCCCTTCTTAACACAGAGACACACACACACACAGACACGCAGGCAGTGCCTGTGTGCCCAGCAGCAGCTCACGGCTGTGTAGAGGTGAGGGCTGTTCTACCTTGTGTGTCACAGCCATTCCACTGCAGTAGTGTTGTGTTTATCCAGAAAGGCATTCATCCTTGAAGACATCAAATTGTGGAGATCCGCCATTTCAGATGGATAATGGAATCAGAGGGTAAAAATACAATTCTTCTTTCTGATTTGAAGCTGTCTTCAGCTTCCAGTCCTTGTATCCGGTTTTGCCTTCTTCGCTGGATAAAAGAGCTCTTTAAGGAATTTCTTCCCTCATTAAGGTATTTTTATCCACCATGGTCAAAGCATCTCTCCATTCTTTTTGTGGTAAGCTAAATGGATTGAGCTCTTTAAGTCACTCACTGGCAGGCACTTTCTGCCACAAATCATTTTCTTCTCTTTTTTTTCTGCTCTGACTCTAAAATGTAAATGTCTGATTGTATACATTCTTCTAGTGTCATTCTTCTTATGTAGTGTGCAGGATAAGCTACCTCCTGTCTTCTATTTGCTTTGTATATTCAATATCCATTCACTCACATGCCACAGAATGGCACAGGAAATTATGTCTGTCTGTCCATTTTGCACATTCATGCCCTGCTTTCCAGGCTTTGTTTCTCTCAGCTTTTTAGGCAACGCTTTGTTCCCAGATGTGGAATACCCATCTTCTGTTGATTTCTGCCAGTAGTGCCTGGAATAGCCCCCTTTTCCCTGAGGTGCCACTTTGCCCCCCTGGCCTTCAGCGGAGAGCTGGCTCCTCCACATCCAAGGGCTCTGATATCAGGCTGTGGACAGAGGGATAATAGCCAGGCTTGGCTGTCCCTGCCTGGTTCTTGGGGCTTCAGCTGGTGGTCATTCTGTTTATTCTGAAAGGAAATTGTGTGATGGCTTTTAGCTGCAGTTGGGGGATTGAATGACATGTGGAAGGAATAAATTGCTGCATGATAAGGAAGAGACACATACAATTTGAGACAAAGAGGAAAATCTCGTTTCCTCTCCTCTTTGTTGTCTTCTTACTGTGCATAACTGTACATACCACACATGTTGCTCCAAGCTTCTGTGGAGTATCCCATCACTCCAGTAGAGCCCTGGAAATACACTGGGAAGACACAGGATTTATCTTCCTGTTGCTTCGCTAAGGATCAGTTTATCCACAGGGGGCAATTCCCGTGGAAGCATTAAATAAGCAGCCAGATCCCTGCACAAGTTCATCTTACCGGTGCCCTGCAGCTCTACAAACCTGCCCAGGTGTGTTATGCTGACCATTTGGAAACAGTGGCTGCTTTTTGGCTCTGTGAACAGGCAGCTCTTTGGCTCCTTCAATACCTGGTTTTGCTGCCAGGGGCCAAGCTCTTGATTCTGTCCCTGGGCTGCCTTAAAAGTGGGCAGCTGAGGCTGCAGGGGCAGGAGGGCTCCCAGGAGGATGAGCCAGGGCCAGCCTGTGTTTGAACTCACTCTGTGGCACAGCTTAGAGGCCTTGGCACCATCCTCCCTTTATGTAACCTTTATGTAGAGTCCAGTGTTGCTTCCTTCATCCCCAGTTCCCTGCCACACAGCCCATTGCCAGGTGTCATGTCCACACACTCCCCTCAGAGGATAACAGCAGCAGTGCCAGGCTACAGAGCTCTGGGGAAAGAGCTCTGCTCCAAGGTGCTAAGGAGCATTTTCCTGCCTGCAGAGACCTTTTGCCTGGGCTGTGCTCTTATTTTCAGGACACTGAAATGTCCAGGGCTGCTCCCAGTGATCTCAGAAGGGCCTTTCATCATCAGTCGGGAAGAGCTTTTGCCAAGAAAAAAGAAAAAGAAAGGAGAAGAAATATTCTGGGCAGGAGGGTGGGCTAGATGAAAAAGGTCTGGCTTTAAACCTGTTAAAACCAGAAACAGGAAGTTTTCATGATGTACCTCAGAATGACTAAACACACAATACCTTTGTGCTAATCTTCATATTTCCTTCAGCTGCTGCACAGTGCACCAGGTTCACGTCATCTGGTGGGGCTCCTTTCAAAACTTTCTTCCTTTTAAACTCCAGAATTAATTTATAATATAATCCAACAGAGAATGGAGTGCTTTTTGCATGGGATGAGCGTGTCCCTCAGCTATACCCCTGCGTGCATTAGGAGCCAGGACAGGAGTTCTGTAGGAAGACTGTTTTGAAGGCAATTCAGTGATGACTTGGACTGCAGCCCCAAAGGCAGATGTGCACTGAAGCTCACAGAGGAAGTTCCAAGGGATATCACTTCACAGCATGCCCTTCAGCTTCTGTGTTTTTTCCCCTCCTTTTTCTTCGCCTTGTAGTGGCTGCAGCAAAGGCTCCATTATTTGGCAGCATGGCACTGCTTTTGTCTATAAATGGAAGCAGTTGGCCCATCTCCCAGTATAACACAAGATAGTCCGGTGTATCAATTATGCAATTAGTAGTTTGAGGACTTCATCAGAAGCTGGGAGAGGGACAAGGGGTGGTTGGAAAAAGCCTTTGCCATCAGCTCTGCTGGAGACAGCCAATGGATGTGTGTGCCCCCCCAAAGCAAAGAAAGCAGGAGCTCAGCAACAGGGGTGGGTGAAAGGTTTGGTGCAGAAGCAGCTGAGGGATCCTTAGTGATTTCCCGACCCCAGCTTGGGGGAGACCCAGCCACTGCTGCAGCCCTGGCCCTTAAGATGCTGCAGGGACCATTTTTGACCAGGTTGTAAAGTGCAAAGTGCAGGGGCCGATGGTACTGGGGCAGTAGTGCAAAGAGGAACAGGGAGAGAACTTTCAAACCAAGACAGATATTAAAAGGGGAAAGAACCTAAATATCAGAGAGCTGCCTTTCAGCAGAGAGCTCTTCAGGGAGTATCTGTGCAAAGTAGAGATGTGGACAAATTGTATTTTGTTATTTCCTCAGAAGGGTCCTTGAAAACCTGACCTTCATGCAGAAAGGCTGATCTTCATTTCCCAAGCTACACTCCAGCATTGAACTTTACCCCTTCCCTGACTGGGTTGGGGTGGGTGCTGCAAGATCACCTTTCTGTACTTCCAGATCACACAGTGACTGACATAACTCAAACCCGCAGTGAGGCAGGTGAACCTGAACCTCACCCTGGCAGGTTTTGCACAAAGGATGCTAAAGTGATACAAGTCCTTTCCATCAAGTTGGTGGTTTTGAATAAGTACCTGTCGTCTCTGTTTATCAATTAAAGAGGTTCTACGGGCTCTTGACACTCGAGATAGGCACCGGGCACGCAGTCGCTGGTTTTCAAATACGGCATCAGGGGCGGCATGGTGCCGAGCCGTGCCCCTCGGGAGTGCTGGTGGTGTCGTAAACCCCGTTTGCCCTGGCCGCGGGACAGCCTCGGGCTGGGCGGGGGCGGCTTGGGAGACGGCAGCCGACTCCCGGGAATGCTCCCCGGAAGCTCAGGGAAGACGCCGGCCCCACTCGGCCCCACTTGGGCAGGTCCGCGGGCGGGCAGCGCCACCTGCCGGCTGCGGCAGCGCCAGAAGGGCTCCGCTGATCCCGACCTTGATCCCGAACCTCCGCCGGGACGCGGGTTGAGATTTACCCTGGCCTTTAGTCGGTGCTTGTCCCAGCACTAAAAGGCAGCAAAATTGATTTAGAACATGAAGATAGAGTAGGGTGTGTGCAGGGAAGATGCTTGCCCTGAGTCCTTCAAGCCACACAGACTGGTCCAGTGCTGCAGGATAGAAATCTTAAATAAACACATAATGGAGTTAAATCCTGAGGATCTGGAGAAGAATTAGTGCTGCCAGCTCCCACTATTCGTTGTGTGCACGTAACATCTTGGCTTCTCAATCCAGAGGGCTTTGTTAAATTGCTGTTATGAAGAGAGGGAAATGGAAAGGAAGAGAAAATGTACTTGTCTCCTTGAGAAGGGAAAAAAAGTTTAGAAAAACATGACTCTGAAGCATGAAAAAAACTTGGCACACAACTTCCTTGTTTCATTATTAATGAATTATAAAGTGCTTCTGCTTTACCTGAGGGGCTTTGAATTCCAGGAGAAAAGAGGAACCTATTCCCTGTTGGTAGCAGTCCATAGCTCAGTCACAAGCCTTGAGCATCTTTCCAAGGACTCGCTTTCTCCAAGCTCCAGGCTTCACCCACAGACTCTGTGCCTCCTCAGCTTGGTGAGCTGTGATTTCCCTTGCCTGTGGAGCACCCCAGTAACAAGGCCTTCTCTCTCTCTTTGCACAGGAACACCAAGTGGGATTGTCACGGCCCACAGGGCCCATGCAGCCTTCTGTCCCGGTGGGCTCCAGCAGCATAGTCACAGGCACCAGCTCCGGGGGGCCCTTCCTTGGGAGCCAGCCCCAGGTGGCCATCATGAAGCAGATGCTGATCGAACAGAGAGCACAGCTCCATGTGATGGAGCAGCAGAAACAGCAGTTTCTCCGAGAGCAGAGGCAGCAGCAGCAGCAGCAGCAGCAGCAGCAGCAGCAGCAGCAGCAGCAGCAGCAGATCTTAGCGGAGCAGGTACGGTATCCATCTGTCTCCAGTGCATGCTGGGATGAGCATGAGCACTACAGACAGTGCAGCACCAGCCCTTCCTTCTAGATTTGGGAATTCTCTCTCTGTGGCTCCTCTCGGGTTATTTCAGCAATGGTTGTCAAAGAAGAGGCAACTGTATCAGTCCTACCATTAGCTTGGCAAATATTACCCATGTTTCCAGTGGTGGGCTTGACGGTCACATTGGATTTTAGGCACTGGAAAAGTTATCTCTTAACCTGGCATCTAATGGTGCATTAACTCCAGCAGAAGCAGACTCAGCTGCAGTTACAGTCATAGGTCCTCTCCCCTAGCTCTGATTATGGTCTTGCACTGGCAAAACCTGTGCACAGCTGCACAGGGATCTGGGACAAAGAATGCACATGGGTTAAAAGAAGCCTTAGCAAAGAAAAATGTTACTATTTACCCAGACCAATTCCATAATCTGGTTTATTGAGTGCCAGGAGGAGCAATTAGGCCATACAAGGGAGAGACAGCAGCAAGGGGAGAACCAGAGACTGAAGTGGGAGAACAGTAAAACCACCTCTGGCAGTGGCAATGTGGAAAATCTGCATTGGAGCTATCACCTGGCTTCCTGAGCTCCCGGGCTTTGCAATATGGGTGTTAAACTACCCAGTCTGAATGGTGGTGTGTGCTTAATTCAGCTGTAGTTTTAAAGCAGCCTAGGAGAAAGCCAGTGGAAAGTCACACTGTTGAGTTCCTACAAGACCATACCCAAGTTTAAAGTTGCAGCCCCCTCATGTTACTTAGATAATGCTCTGGTAGGTCAGCAGTTGCTTTAAGCTTGGCTTCTCGTCTCTTGCTAAGGAAAAGCTGCTTAAGACCATATGCTTAAATTTGTGTTAGAACACATGCATGCTGTGTAACCACAGAAATACAGATTGCCTCCCCCCTTTCTCTTGTTGCTTCTGAGAAACAGAAAAACTCTCAGTGAACAGGAAGGATGCTCCTAGAAATATTTAGGATAAAGATGCCTGAACTGATTCAAGTGTGAACAAGTGCATGAGAGTGAAGACGCAGTAATGCATCCCATGGATTGGGCCAATTCACATGCATAAAGCCAAGAGCCAGTCAGTGACTTGGCTGCTGAGGGCAAGCCTAAAATTGCGCTGGCAGAGATGAAAATTGGCAAAGTCACAGTCCTCAGGCTCCTAGCTTTGGGGTAGTTTGTGCCTAACAGAAGTGCCTCTTTTTTTTTGATTGTTTGTAACATATACTTATGAATGCAGGGATTAGTACTTCCTTCTTTCCCATCTCTGCCATTCTCGTACCTTTGTTACACATCCTTGGTTTTGGACACAGTGTTTGTACGGCAGCACATGATGCTCCAAGACATGTCCTTTCAGTAAGTGCTTAGTTGAGTACACCTTAGCATCTGAAAGCTCTGATTTTATAATCAGCCCTTGATTCTGCTTTAGAGTATTCACAAGTATTCACAGAAAACAACCCCAGAGGAGCAATGTGGTCTGGATCAAGGGAGCAATGCATTTTGCAGTCACCACTCCTCAAATATCATTCACTGAAGCACAAGAGGAAATGTGCCTTAGTATCCACTTCTGTTTTGGCTCAGGAATGTTCCTAGGCTGCAGTGTTTGGGTCAGGATGCAGTAATGCTTGCAGCTGAGTGTTACGAGTGCAGACATGGAGCAAAGTCTTGCACCAGGAACACAAACCTCTAGACCTTGGCGGGACTGAGGGAAAGAAAGTGTGTGTGTGTGGATACAGTTGCCCTTAGATCTAGGTAAGCAAAGTTACTTCACATCACTCCCTCTCCTTTCCTTAATGGCCTGAAGACCATTAAGCTCATGCTGTAGAGGTCAGGATGAAATGGCTGTAGGTAAGGAGCGATGATGTTGGCCTCAGTGCTTGTTCCTTTTTGAGCCAAAAATAGTCTGAGTGCTGAGCAGCCCAAGTGCTCTGAGGAAGACTCTCCAGATGACTGCCTGTCTCTTCTGAACACCTCACCAGATGAGAACCATTGCAGTTCTGCAGTTTTGCCACCAGCCCATTAATTAATTAATCATCTCTGTCCTCTGTCTCTTCTGCTTTCTTTCCCTCCTTCATTTTCAGCAGTTGCAGCAGCAGTCACATTTGCCTCGGCAGCATCTGCATCAACAGCGAAGCCCATATCCAGTGCAACAGGTCAATCAATTCCAAGGTAAAAGTCAAATTATTTTTCCTGTTTTGGAGTCAATGCCCCTCAAGGTAGCAAGTGAAAGCTTGTGCAGTTTGTGAATACCAGGGTTTAAGTAGTGTGCCAGAAAAGGAACACAGGCTGTTGTGCACACCACATATTTTACCAAAGGGGAATGCCCAAGTTTGCATATTCAGTTAAGTTTATATTTCTTTTTTCTTTTTTTTTTTTTTTTTTTTTTTTTTTTTTTTTTTTTTTACATTTGTTTTGCCTCTTTGACATCCAGATGTCATGGATTCATTCATGGATTTATCTTGTTTGCCTCTACTCTTATGAGGTTTTTTCCTGCTAGCATTTCTGACTGTATCTTGTCCTCCTTCATTCACCACTGTATCTAATTTGATGAGCAGAGAATTTCAGAATGGTCATGCTTATCTGGAGAAGGGACTGATAAATGTCAGATATGGGAAACACAGTGAAATATCTGAGATGTAAATAGAGATTTTTTAAAGATCTCAAAAAAAGGACAAGTATTATTTTGATATGCTCCCAGGTAACTGAAGAATGTAAGTGTACTCATTTTGGCTTAGGAAAATAAGTTAATTCTGAGCTTTTTTAGGTGCAAAGCATCAGTTGAATCTCTTCACTAACCATGATTTCTATATAGACATGAAATGAACACACACTTGTGCTGTATATTCATGATAATGTCATGTAGCTGCGAAAAAGAACAAGGGAGGCAATTCTGGACAGTTCACATTGCCGTTCTGGTTCCCAGGACATGAACAGGCAGCCACAACTTCTACTGGCATATATCAGGGTGGCTTCTTCTAATCACATCCTCATTTTTATCTTTGGCACCATAAGTTCTGTATGAAATTACTTTTTTCCCCCCAATAATTAATTTCCAAAATCAAGAAGTTTGTGTGCACAGCCATCCACTGAGATGCACACATACTATCTGCATTCATGCTTCTTTGAAACATTGCCTTTGTATGTGTTATTTAAAAGAAACAGAGAAGAGAGTTCAGGCTAATCTGACAGAGCAAGGAATTCATTTTCGTAGATGAACTAATTTAAATAGTTCATCATTTTTTCCTTTTTAGCGACATGAATGTAATCCAGTGCAGTAGGTTATGTGTAAATGAGACCAGAAGGTGGCCTAAAATCTTAAAATCTGTTGCATCTCTCATTTAACTACTCCTTGTCTGATCTCCTGTCGCTTATGCCAAGCACAGTAGTTAACAAAAATAGTATGTGAACCACTTGCTGTTAGAGACTCCTTTGGAGCTTTTCAGCTGCCATTTTCAATTTAAAAATAGCTGAAGATGCATTAAGATTTTAACATTCTCTGTATCTTAAGCACTTGCTGGAGTTGTTGTAAAAAGACTGTTTCTAATCATGGAAGGAGCTGATCTAAATTAAGAGAAATCAAGGGAACCCCAGTGCCAATCATTAAGAAAGTAGTTTGATAGCATGAATAAAGTAAAAGCTGCCACTACATGTGGCCTGTTCCTGTGAGATCCAGATGGTCTCTCTTCATGCCACAAAATGTTTCATTTAGCTGTGTGCTGGAGCTAAAAACACCCACCAGAAGCTTGTGGTGCTGCAGAAAATGGAGTTGTAGCCATCGTCTGCATTATGTAATACAATGACATGTATAGAAATGACGCTTCCTTTATCCAGACCCATTTCCCATGGAAACTAAGCCAACATCAGTAACAGGCACCAGTGTTCTCCACTCCACATGGATGCTCAGGGATGTTGTTTGCCACTGAGGGACAACAAATAGGGGCTGATTTTAAAAAATTCAGATTCTGTTTTACAGTTCTGAACTCTTAAGCAATGATTTTATATTTTCACCAGGCATTTAATAACATTTGAGCCTGGAGCAATTGTGCACCTCATACACTCTGAGCTTCACCTGCCGAGTGTTGTATTTAGTCAGTCAAGCCTGAAGAATTTGACTATTTAGTTAGTGACTCAAATCCACAATGAACCCATGGCATAATCTGAGCTCCAGGTAATTGTCTTTATTTAAAGATAGTAAATAAGAAGCATATTGGCTTCCCAGAAATCAATAGCTCCCCCCTACCCCTGAAAGTAAGACACAAGCATGGTTAAGTTATCTGCCACAGTGTGGAATTTAACAAGGCTAGGATTTTCTGGTTTCCCATCACTGGCCTAAGGTGAATTAAAATGTGCTTTTAGTATTGATTCACTAAAACACTCACCCTGCTTTAAATGTCCACAAAAAACCCACTTTTTCTTCTTTCCTAAAATTAATCAGTAGCAATGCAATAGAAAATCCATTCATTTATGCCTCCTGAGCTATTAAAAAAATCGATTGGCCTTCTGGGCCTGACATTTCCATTTTCAAGGCTTACTTTTGAAAGACAATGGAGATACTGAAAAGAGAGCTTCAAATGGTGAACTGAAGTTCAGCTGCTTTGCAGCCAATGAAGAAGACCAGTGGAAGTTTTCCCATTTGCGTACTGGAAGCTGAATTAGGTGTAGCTGAAGTAGACAAGTGCTGCTGAGGAGGTTCCTACAGATTCTCTCTTACGCAAAGATGTGTTAATTAAGATTTACAGGGTTGTGGGCTTTTTCTTACCTTCCTCCCTTTTTGGTGCAGGTTCACCCCAGGATATAGTGGCTGTGAGAAACCAAGTAGCGCTCCAGAGCATGAGAACATCCCGAATGATGGCCCAGAACGCAAGCATGATGGCCATGGGTCCCTCCCAGACCCCGAGCACGCTGCCCACCACTGCGGGCCAGTCGGATATGGGCATAGCTCCTTACAGCTCTTCCAGCCAGCCAGGAATGTACAGTATGAGCACAGGGATGAGCCAAATGTTGCAGCACCCAAACCAAAGTGGCATGAACATGGCACACAGCGCAGGCCAGGGAACAAGGCAGGCTGCCTCTGGACAAGCAGTGGGAATGGTTGGCGGTTTTGGTCAGAACATGCTGGTAAACTCTGCTCTTCCCCTGCATCAGCAGCAGATGAAAGGACCTGTCGGCCAGGTCTTGCCAAGGCCACAAGCACCACGACTTCAAAACCTGGTGGGGACTGTCCCTCAAGGAACACAAAACTGGCAGCAGCGAGGCTTGCAAGGCATACCTGGAAGGACTAGTGGTGAAATGGGGCCCTTCAACAGTGGCACCACCACATATGCAATGCCATCTGGGCAGCCACGGCTATCCAAGCAGCACTTCCCACAGGGGCTCAATCAGACAGTGGTGGACACAAGTGGGACAGTGAGAGCCCTGAACCCAGCGCTGGGGAGACAGTTGCTGCAACCACTACCTGGGCAACAGGCAGGCAGCCAGGCCAGGCCGATGGTGATGCCAGCAATAACCCAAGGGGTCCCTGCCATGTCAGCCTTCAGTCAGCCCCCAACACAGCAAATGCCAGGCAGTACCTTTGCTCAGAGCGGCCAAGGCCAGGCCTACGAGAGGAATCCCACTCAGGACATATCTTACAACTACAGTAACGAAGGCGCAGGGGGGTCATTCTCCAGTTTAGCAGAGGGCACAGACCTTGTGGACTCCATTATTAAGAGCGGACCAGGGGATGAGTGGATTCAAGAACTTGATGAGTTGTTTGGAAACCCACAGTGAATGGGCTTGTATAGTCTGGAGCTTTGGTTGTTCCGTTTGAACAAGCAAAGAAGGAGTCACATGTTCTCCCCATCCCTGGATTGTTGGGTTTTGTTTGTATTGGTTTCATTTGGGGTTATTTGGGGTTTTTTCGTTTTTAATTGTGTAAACCAAGCTGATCTTGTAGCCAACTTTGGAAGATTCAGGGGACGATGAAAACATCAGCATCCCAAAACTTCCACCAAGCAATCTTTTTTGTGTGGCAGCGCCCACTCTGAGTGTGTGTGAGGCAGAATGGGGAAACTGGAAAAGCCAGATGATGCCTCTGGCTGGGAAAATTTGTTCTATCCCCACTCAAAACAAGGCTTCATTGCACAGCAGTGTGGGGTGGTCCCAATATCTCCCGCCTTATAATGACTGTGCACATTGCAGCTTCCAGGGAAGCATATGGAAGAGCTGGGAGCAAAGCCTACAGATATCCATGGGCAACTGCACAGGCCCTGGTCAGAAATGCGCTTAACCCCGGGGACAAGGTCTTGGAGAGCCATGGCCAGGCCCATGAGGCTGGCTCTGGGCTGTCCTAAAGGAACATGCAACACTCACATGACAAACCTAAACAATCACAGGGAGGTCACCGTTTTCACTGCAGAGTGATAAACCCCACTACAAGAGCAGGAGAACATAAATTTGGCAGTGTTGTGAGGGCAGATTGATTATGTGACTGTTGCTGGAGACAGCCTAGTGGTGGGTTAACTTAATGAACTACTCAGTCCCCTTGGGACTTGCAATAATGCTTCCCAAGTCAGGCCATTTGGCATGGCCCTGCTGCCTGGGTTGTTGAAGGGCTGAGAGGTACGAAGACACATTAGCAGAGGTTTTCAGCGGGTCCCTCCCTCTTCTTCCTCCCCAAGATGTTCTCAGTTCATTCCCTTCCCCTCCTGTTACTTCAGTGTAAAGCAAGCTGAGCTGGCTGCACTTTTTTTTCGGGCAAGCCACAAGGGGGCAGGCAGAGAAAACGTACAGCGAGGGTTTGGCACACAGGGAGACTTTCTCCTCCCCTCCTGAAAAGTGCAGGTTTGGCAGGTAGTATTACCCCAGGGTGTTTGGGCTCTCGATGTGATATGTTCAGTTTTAAACAGATGTTTGGTCTAATTTCTCTGGTTTGCTGGAATAAAATCACTACAGTATTTGAAGAACAGGAGTCAGTGAAGGACTACTGCAAAGAACATTAATGAGTGGGTAAAATAATTGATATTACAAACATGGGGTCCACTCAAATAAGGTTTTAGGTAATAGGGATGTATCACTATCTCCACTGTTTGGACCAGTGCTGAGCAGCCCTGTGATGAAGTTGTGATAGATCTCACAAAATACTGAGTCACCAGCCATTCTGAGTGTGTACCCAAACTTCAGTTGGAGGCTGTTTTCTAGAACCTATCACCTCTTCAGTGTTTTCAGCTGAGAGCTGCTTATCAGGTTACATAGTTGTGCATAAAAAATGTTAACATGACCCACAGTCCAGAGCTTTAGCACCCTCTGGCCTAGTGCTGGCCTCTGTAAGCCATGAGTCTTGCTCTGCAGCAGAAGGGTACAAGTGCCAGTCCCGATTCCCCAGCTCCTGGTCACCTCCTTTTGTGCTGCTCTCCCTGGGCCCGCAATGCCAAGTGCTGAGTTCCTGAATTCCATGGAGGCTGAGGGCCTTGGCACTTGACCCTTTCGCATCCTGCCTTTTCCTGTGGAGCACAGACATCCATCACATTAAAGAGGGGGAGCAAATGAGCCTGGAACCATCTCACTGCCCCACTTAGACTCTCTTTTGAGCAGTTTCCCTTGCTGGGCTTGCCTAGTGGGGTGAATTACCGGTTCTAAATGCTGCGGTGCAGCAGGACAAGCTGCGTTTTTAATGTGCTCAAGGTGAGCTATCAATCCAGCCTGCCCCGACTGCTACATTTTAAAAAATGGCTTTAATCACATCTGTTTTAGCTGACACCTTTCTAAAATACAGCACAAGGGCCAATTTCAGCTCCTGCTCAGGATGAGCATGGTTTGCCTGCCTTCTGCTTCAGCAGGAGCCAGGTTGGGCCCTAATTCACTGAAAGGGAGCACCATACAAAGTTTTTGGTTTGTCCTGGGGATCAGCATCTCTTGGTCAGAATGGAAGGGATAGGCAAACATTGGGAGAAGCAGCACCCTGAAGGGACCAGGGTGCTGTGGCTCTGTGTGTGTCAGCATGAGCATGGGGCATGCACTTCTGTGACAGAGATGTGACAGGGTGAGGAGGCAGCCACCATGCTGGGCAGAGGACAGTGCTGGGGACAGCACAGCTCCCGTGCCTGGGGTGAGAGTGATCAGGCCTCACATCTCAATATGGAGCTGGGAAAGGGGAACTAAGAAACATACATCCACCACACAGCAGCCAATGCAAGTCAGTGTGCATCGGGGAGATACAGGCCTTGGTGATAATGGTGGTGAAGGCAACTCTCTGTTGTCTTTGTAAAGCTTCCTCCAAATACTCTATACTGGGATCAAGTACTAGAGAGTAGATTTTATTAGATTTGGGGTTGTTTGGGGCTTTTTTTCTTTCTTACTATGGTGCTGATGTATATGTACTGTTAAAAATGTCATTTGTAAATATGTTTTTACAATTCTACAGATATCACTGGGTCTAGTATCTGTAAAATATATACATAAAAATATATATATATATATATATATATACTGTTTGTTTAAAATAGAGTATTTTTATTTCATTCCTTGACTCATCCTTACTGCAGTGGTATTGCACTTCAGATGATGTCTAATTACTAATTTGTACTGTATCCCTGACAGCAATTGCTCCATTTTATTCAGATTTTTCTAGTTTTCTGGTTTTACTTTGTACATTAAGCATTGCTTATTTCCTTTTAAGACCTGTACAGAGTCTGAAAATGTAGAAAAATACCCGATGTTGACACACCACTTTTAAAGAAAAAGAAACAAAACAAAAACAAACAAACAAAACAAATAAAAGATGGTTATCTGAGTCATATACCTGGTGTATATGGATCATGTCTTGCCCCAGTCTTGCACCTCAGTGAGCAATCTTCCATGGAGGGCAGGGAAGCTGTATGCAGACAGGTCTGGATCAGCCCTGGGGTTTCTGTATGGCTGCATCACAGCAGCTGGTGGAGTTACAGGTGTCAGGAAAATTAATCTGCAAACACCAGAGGTTTATGTCCAAAAACGAGACAGAGGAGTCCCTTTACTTTATTCGAATAAGGGAGAGGTCCTGGGGCATTCCCCTGGAGTCTCTCAAATTTTTGGAGGTAACAGCCTCCTTTTTATCCTATTTTCCCTAGTTTCCCGACCACATTTCCCTCTCTCTTTCCCCATTGGCTGAGGTACTCGAGAGGTACAAACTTCCCGGAATGCCTAATATCTAAAAATTCCCTTCTAATGTATAACTCCCCCACCTTGTCCACAGACCTTTGGTATGTTTGAAGATACATATCTCTTTAATTTATCAATCAATGGAATCCTTCTCATTGTCTTTCTTATCTCATTGTGCTAGTCTTGTCTACCCACAGCTTGTTTGTAAAGACAAGTTCTGCATTCTTCTCAATCCCTCCTATTTTATTTTTTTAATAATTGTCTTTACAAACTTTAGTTATCATTGACCTAATTTCTTGTTCCTGGGTCTTCTTTGGTTTTGCAATTATTTCCAGGTACATAATTTTCTGTCCTTTTGTAGCCATCTCTGGATCTGTAGGCATGACTATTACCTGCATCCCTTTGATCACATGTTGAATAAGCTGCTCTAAGCAAGGGATCATGCATGGTAAAAAGATTAGAATTGCTACAGCACGTAAGAAAAAAGTATTTGTTTAACCCATAGTCCACCAGGTAACCATGAAAACATATCTTATTCCCATCCTTTCGATGTTTGGACCAGTACATGTGTTAACTTTCTTATTCCTTTTGTTATTTGTTTTATCACTTTTCCCTTGTCATCTGTTTGCAAACAGCAGGTTGAGTCATTCAGTTTTCTACACACTCTCCATTCTTCTGCTAAACTCAAAGATAAAGTCCAGTCAAAAACACTTTTTCCCACATATACACCTCCTGTTCTATTTAGACAATAAATGCGTCTTTTAGAAGAACGAAGTAGCCATGGACTTCCTTCTTCACCCTAAAATGCTAAGGTTAAAGGTTTTGGCTACTTCTTCTCCTAAGACAAAAAATTATTCTCCCACTCTTGGCCCCAATTTAAATGACAATATAAAGGTAAGATTATTAAAAAAACATTGTAATGTTTTAATGTTTAATGGTGTAATCTAATCTCC
>VZRR01010950.1:0-61263 GCA_013398015.1 Oreocharis arfaki
AATTTAATGGTACCTTTAATTCCTCGTGTATTATGCTATTATTCCCTTTTGTCTTTTCCCTGTGTAGTAATAGTCTGTTTTAAGTCTTATGTCTGTTAGTTTTGTGCCTATTAATAAATAATTCATTTTATAATAGACCGAATCAGCCATTATTAAAGAACTTGCTAATGAGAGCGGGTTTTTGGGGTGCTGGACACCTTGATAATGTGACTGCCTGCTGCCATAGGCCTGGGCAAAAGGCAAGAGCTGATTTAAACCTACGTCATCCATTCACAACACCTAGTATCAGTAGGTACAAGGTTTTTTCTTTCAATATCAGGTAAAATGTTGGTGAAAAGCCTATACAAATATAAAGCATCAATGCTATATCTTACCAAATGCAAACTCCAGTATTTCTAGAAATGATTTAGAAATTTTATACACATGCCTACTTGTTGTGGTTTAACCCCAACCGGCAGCCAGGCCCCACACAGCCTCTTGCTCACTCCCCTAACCAGCAGGATTGGGGAGAGAACAGGAAGAGTGAAAGGTAGAAAACCCATTGGTTGAGATAAAGGCAGTTTAATAGGGAAAGCAAAAGCTGTGCACAAGCAAATACAGGGAATTAACTCACTGCTTCCCATGGGCAGGCAGGTGTTCAGCCATCTCCAGGAGAGCAGGGCTCCATCACATGTAATAGTGACTTGAGAAGACAAAACCCTTCGCTCCAAACATCCAGCCCTTCCTTTTTCTTCTCTCCAGCTTTATTTACTGGGCATGATGCCATATGGTCTGGAATACCCCTTTGGTAGGTTTGGGGCACTTGTCCTCTCTGTCTCTTCCCGACTTCCCAGGCACACCCACTTTCCTCACCAGCCTGGCAGCCCATAAAGCAGGAAAGGCTTTTGCTCTGTGTAAATCCTGCTCAGCAATAACAAAAACATTTCTGTATTATTAACCCTGTGTTCAGTATAAATCCAAAATGAAGCCCCATACCAGTCACTGTGAAGAAAGTTAACTCTAGCCCAGCAAAAACCAACACAATACTCTGTAACGCTCCTTAGAGATTATAGAATGTATTTGTTGAACTACAGCCTCTCCCCCCAGAATTATCAACACAGTGTTTAGCATTTCCATAGAAACTCTTATGAGCATATACTAACTTTTTCGGCTGTGTAATCTTCAAACTGCATTAACATTTTTTCTTTCATATAAAACGGGTGATAGAGCAATCTCTTCAATTTTGTAGTTCCCCCTCTTCAGTCTCATCTCACAGAATCCCAGAATAAGCTGAGTTGGAAGGGGTCCACATGGGTCATCAACTCTAACTCCCAGCCCTGCACAGCACCATCCCCCAGGAGTTACACCATGTTCCTGAGAGTACTGTCCAAATACTTCTTGAACTTCGCCAGGCTGGAGCTGGATATCAAACCACAAAAGTACCATTAATGATGCCTTTGTCAGGGCCTGTACTAGAAAAGTTTATAAGCAAGGACACTGTGTAGTGGTGTTTGCATTTCTGCAGGGAAAATTGCTTCTGAACATACGATATTCTTATACAGTAGCTTTCTTTTTCCTAACAGATTGCTACATTTTTGAAAAAAAAGCACTTTCATGCATGTTTTTGTGTGTACACGTAAATTTAGAAACTGTCATGCATTATGTATTTTAAAATTATTTTTATTTTTTAAATATAACAGTAATATTAAATCCAGTAATTTTATACTCATTGTAATGCTTATGCAAGCATTAAAATATTATTTAATTGGAGCTGAGCTTCAGACTGAAATAAAACTTTACATTGTACAATTTCCTGTGTGTTTTATATTTTAGGCACCATAGTTAATGACAACTTTCACCACAGCTTCTACTAAGCCAGCTTAAAATATACAAAATTTATCTTCTCTTTTGCTGATGAGATGGTACAATTGTGTGGGTGAAATTTTCTAGCCTGCATTATGGTACTCACATACCTACTGGATTCAGAATCATGAATCCAAACTCAGTTTAGGCTGCTCTTCTACCAGAGGCATATTGCTTCAGGTTTTAATGATTGATTAAGCAGGCCTATGCATATGTCATCCTCCTTTCATATCTGTCTAATCCCTTAGATGGCTGAGGGATCCATCAACAAATTAAATGACCCCTCAGTAAATCAAATTAATCAGCAAGTCCAGAGATGTTCCCAGTATTATGCATGATTGCTAAGACATGCACTGGACACTGTAGCAAAACCTGCAGTGCTATCTCCAGAAGCAGCAATCTTAAGATCATAATTTGGAAAACTGCTATCTGTGTCAGAGTAATTAAAATCGGCTCTGTTGGCCCAAGATGTTTTCTAGTTCTCTTACTTGATGGTAATAGCCTGTGTCTAAAGCCTCTCTGCTTTCCTCAAGATTTATTCTCATTTCCACTAAAATAATGATTATGATCACAGTAATAACAATACTAGAGCCGTCATCTCTAGCCCATTTGAAGAGGCTGGCCCTGGAAAAAACCATATTTCAGGAAAGACAAATAATATTGGTGCAATTAGGCATTTAAAGCAGGTTTTGAACTTTAAATTTTCTTCGTCTTAAAGATATGTTTATTCTTGAACCTGTAATTTGCCCTTACATTTACCGGGGACAGGTATGCCCTTCCTTCTTGTACAGCTCTCATATTGAGGACAATTCAGCAAAAACAAAAATCAATTAAGTTGCAAAGGTGCTGAATTTTGCTAGAAGTCTTTTATAATGGGAGTTGCTTTTATTGGTGGGTCTAGGACTCAAGAGTTTCTTCTGCTGGGTTTAAATGGTGTTCCATATTGGAAAATGGATCAACAGGTAAAATGAATAAGTAGAATAGCAGTCCCTGGGATTCACTATTTGACATAGTGTACTCACGTGTATTTATTTTTAGTGGCATAGTATGTCATTATTTTTATCTTTTTTATATGTAGGCCTTCTCCTTTTCCTTTTAGAATTAATGCAGTGTGGAAGTGGGCATTTTGTTTATTGAGTCCTTTTAATTCCATACATGAGTTTCTGAGTGTGTATGCTTACAAATGCTGCAGGGGTGACCAATTTTTATGGAGATACGTCACTGAGGAGCCAGCGTGCCAATTTCAAATACTGCAGGTGTTATAAATGGAAGTGAGAGCAGCAGCTAATTTAAATAACTTCCCATTGCCAAGCCATCTTCCACCCTAAGAGGATTCTAAAGCACATTTTGCCCTAGAAAAAATGATGTTTTTGCTATTTTTTCTATGCAGTTGAATTACAAATTACTCCTTCAGGAAAGACCGAAGGGGAGAAGAGTAGATATGTGGGATATTGGTATCCAAACAAGGTTTTAGTAAATAGACAGACAAAAAGTTTTTTATCAACAGCTGATTATGGTCACTCATTCACATTTTTTACTATGCACTAGGTACCAGTAACATGCTCAGAGCTATGCAAAATGCAATTGCTGCCTACTCCTTAAGGCTAGGAGTAGACAGCAAAGATACCAAGAAGGAAGTATGTGAAATGCATAGAGAAAAAAAAAAATTGGAATGATTTTGTTTTAATTGTGTATTTCTGTACTGTTTCAGTGGAAAATGCCACACAGCCTTTTAAAGACAAAAAATGTTTTATAACGTCTGCAGAAAATGTCGCTTCTAGTAATGCCATGCCCTCGCTTGTCTTGATGAGTTGAATAATGTGATTTTAAGACAGCCATCTAAATTTTCTCAGATGAGATGATAGCTGTCCAATTTACTCAAGTTTCCATTTGATATATGGTTTACAAATCATTTATCAATGACAATGTAAACCAATTAAATTTCTAATTTCCCTTTAACAGATGAAAATATATACACAAATGTCTAACTTAGTCCGTATTTCCTAATTATTTGTGGACTCATTCTTTTAAATGAGTGCAATTTGAGTGTCAAACTTCTGAATTCCAGCTTGAAAAAGGACATGACAGACAAATCGTGGCTAAATAAGCAATGTACCTGAAGTCCATGGTTCTAGTCTGGGGCATTATTTCACTATTTTTCTAGAACTCTGGTTTTTTTCCTGGGATCTTTATGCCACCTTTGTATCAGGATTTATGGCGGTTAATCTTTGCATCTACCACTTTCTTAAGCTATGTGAAGACATGGGAGTGAAATCTGGTCTCACTGAAATCTCAACCAAGAGCCCACGAACAGTTTAGGTGAGAAATAATTCTGAGTTTTCCTCAGAGTTTAGGTGAGAACTCTTTATGCAAATCAAATGACTTCTGAGACAGCAAAGTCCTCTGCCTTTGATGGGAGATAATTTTACCGCAGACTTTTTTAGCAGAGTAACCACACATATTTTCACAAAATTAACATGCAATGTCTGAGTCGTCTTTAAGAACTCAACAGTCAATTTTGTAAAAGTCACTTATTAAGGTATAAAATGAAAGTCAAACAACAATAAAAAAAAAATCTCGTTTCTGAAAAATGTGAAGAATAAAACATTAGATTAGTCAAGGCACATCTGAAGGAGAAAGCTGTACTCGTGAATTATTAGTACAAGGAAAGCAAAATGCTCTTTTTTTTCTTTAAAGTCAGTTCAGCTCACACACGATCACAAAGTGACTCCTACATTTCTTCACTTTTGACAGTTCCAAATCAGATGCAACAGGACTGCTGAAACGGTTTTTTTGTATTGTAATTTCTCCATCACTTTATTAATCAGTAAATCCACATAGGAAAAGATGCTTTAAAACTTAGACTGAAGGACTTTGTTCAGAAAATTACCTTTTGCCAAACATTGACTTGAATAGGCTTAGACGCCCTGTGTGTCACTGCTGATTTTATAGAAAACCTAGAGAGACCAGTTTTACAATTGGAGGCAGAGAGCTAGGTGACCAAGGTCTGAGAAGGAAGAGACTACCTGTGCACAACAGCAACGAAGCAATCAGAAGGATTCTCAAAAATGAGACAAAATACCCATTTTATTTTCAGTTTATATCCAATTTCCAACTTCAACTGCTTCTAAGCTGTTAGCTTAAATACCTTCTTATATCATAAGAACATTGTAGAACTCTCTAGAAGTGGTTCCATGGGGTTTATTTCCGTTGTATTTATACATAAGCAGAGGTAATGTGATACCCTTAATGTTGGTTCCACCATGTTTTGCTCAAAGTTGTGCTGAGTGAGACACAGTTCTCTCCTGCAAAGTTTAGTTGAGAGAACTGGTGGTGGAGATAAAGCAAGAACAGTTTGGAAATGAATCTTCTTTAACATAAAGCATTTCTAGAAAAATGTATTTTTACCAGACTTGCATCAGTGGTGGTGTGTCAGACCATGGCTTCATGTTAAACAAAGAAGGCATGTTTTAAGGGACATTAAATGCAACAGACTTCTCTGGACCTCAGTGGTTGTGGGTGAATACCAGATGACAGCACAAGAAACTAAGCAGTTAGTGGAACTAACTTCAAGTTAGCTTCAAGAAAACTGGAATGCCATGGCAGTGTAACAAAACAAATGGAGAAGGATTAAGCAATCTCTATTCATTTGGCATTTGCAAGAAACAGTTGTCACAAAAAATTAGAAAATCATAGGCAGCTTTTTCAGAAAACTGTTTGAAGTGGACATGGTCTTCAGAACTACCCGAAAAGGAGAGTAATCTGTGAGCCCTCATTAAATAAGAAATNGTGGTCTTCACAACTACCTGAAAAGGAGAGTAATCTTGAAAATTTATTACACACCCGTGAGCCCTCATTAAATAAGAAATCTAAAAGGGACAATATTTGGTAGTATTCAGAGAGAAAATATCCATCTTTTGGTTAAAATTGGGGCATATCATCAAGAGAACTTGGAGCAATAGTGAACCAAATCTTCTGAGAAGTCATTTGAGACTTTTTCCCAAGGATAAGGAAGCCCTGAACACTAAGCATATATAGCGAAGGCTCTTATTTTACTTCATTTTCCCTGGAAGCATTTCCCCCTTTCTAATTAACAGCTGAAAGAGGAGTCAGTAGATTTCTTGCCATGAATGTTATTTACCAGAGAAAATGTAAGTCTCACTAGGCACAGGACAAAGGAAAACCAGAGAAGCAGCTTACCTGAGGAGACCTGAAACAGGCAGGTTACCACATGCTCCAGCACTTAAGTTTACCAAATAATAACTCAGTGCTGCTGATATTGAGACTTGGGCAACATGGGCCTCAGAGTATCTAGGAAGCCTCAGAGTAAGGCTGAAAACAGTTAGTAAAGAGCAGTGTTCATATTAACTTTCTAAAGAGGTGATGGTTCAGTCTGACATCTAGAGAGAAAGGGAGTTGTGCGGTGGGGACATTAAGACATGACGTAGGAGCAAACACATCACCTATCCGAGGGAGAAAGCTAATCATTGTTACAAATCCATGCCTGTTTATGGGGGTCATCTTTTAGTTAAATTTATAAGGGAAGATTTTGCTCTTCTGCAGGGCAAATGTGTGGAGCAACTGCATTTGAAGCAATTCTGTGCTGTCTTGACACAGTGAAACTGGGAGTTCACTCCATGTTGCTACTGCTCATGAGGATCAGCTCATGCTGTTTTGTGAGAGTCAACTGTCTCCAGTCTTAGGAGTCTAACAATAAAACCTTCTGAGGGGAAAATCCATCATAAAACAATTAAGAATTAATGTGATTGCTGAAGAGCTCTTTCTATGCCCCATGCATGTTCTGCTGCAGCCTGAAAATGCTATCTTCCATGAAACTTCACCTGCAAGAGGAATCAAAAAGATTCACTGGAAAAAGGGAGAAAGCTGCCTCCTGGCAGAGAAACCTGACATTAGTAGACAATAGAACTGAAAAAAGACCTGGGAAAAGTAGGAAATGAAATTTTATTTATTTCTATACTGTACTGTCATCCAAATCTGGCCTTGTTGCACAGACATTTGGACGAAGTGTTTTTTAAAAGAAAAAAATAATAATTTATTGGAATCTTGCTATGGGGTAACACTTGCATACAGGACCAAATCTCTAAATCAGAATGACTGATGTCTGTCCAGTGGTGACAGGCAGTTCCGTGGCAAGAATCCTCAAAGTGCAGCACTCAGCTGAATCCGGAGAGACTCCTCAAATTACTATTTGGTTCTGTTCTTACAAGTCAGCTGACCACGATGCTATGTGACCACCCCAATGCACATAAAACTCATTGCACCAGAACCCAGCTACACCACAACTGTAAAATAAGAGGAAACTTTAATTTTATGCTTTGAACTCACTTTTAACTTAGGTCTCATGTGTATAGTTTGAGTATTCAGAGAGATCATATTTTCAAAAGTCATGATAAATATTCTGCATTCACTTGCAGTAAAATTGTTATTTGAAATTTTTTTTAGTTATATTTCTACAAGTTTGATGAAGAAAAGAGAGCTAAAAGAATAGTGTCTCTTGAAAGACTTGATAGGTAGTAAGGATGTTAATTGAAAAAGACGAATAAATATGGTATAACAGCTCCTATTTCAATAAATGGTAAATTAGTAAATAAAAAGACAGCAATGTTAATATATTCAGAAGATTTCAAGAGCAAGAAAAGAAGATAAGTTAGTTCAATTAAATGTGCAACAAAAGAAAATTATTTATTTAATGAGACAAAAGAAATACAACCCTTTCTACTAATTCACAGATTGCTGCTGGAAATTAATGGTTTGCTTGCCTATATAATAATTTGAGGTGGCATTGGGAATAAAGTGAGGGAAACAGCCCTGGCAGGGAGGAAACCAAGGAGACAACCAACTTCCACATATCTGGTTTATGCAAACCAGCTGTTTCCAGGAAAAAGGGATTAACTGTGGACAGTAACAATAATGATTGTTATTTGCATAGTTTTCTTTTTAAGATGAGAAAACAAAAATTGTTTAACCTCAGTGAATACGAAAACATATAATCTTCTCTTAGACTGTGAAGCAGCCCCTCAGGGCTACATCAGCATTTACTCAAGAATTAAAGTATTACAAACGTGGCAGAAGTAGAACAGCTGGTTTCCAGGATGTGGCTTGATGATAGCGTAGGCATTGGCCATGTCTGAACCAGATCCAAAGTACAAATCACATTAACTTGTTTATGTAGGCTAGACTACTGTTGTTGCCTCCTGGTTCCATTTCTTTAGGCAGTAAAAAGTGGTATTGTTTTCTTTGAAATATTTATAGTTGTTTTGAATATGGTAGTGTTTCGCTAGAATACTGTAATTTTCAGAATGTGTAGTTCTATCATGCATTCTGAGATTAAATTCTCGACTATCTGAAAATTATAATTTACCTTAAAAATTCTGTTTTGACTTGTCTAAACTTCCAGAGATTACGAATTTGACTGATACTACTCCGTGACAACCGGTTTTAGATCTGAAGCTACTTTTGCCTCTGAAAAAGTGAGTGAAGCTGTACCCCAAAACCTCTGAAGATGTGTAGACCTGTGCTATGTCTGTGGAAAGTAACATTCTCAGCCTTTGCTCTCATCTGTGAAGAGACTGAAGAGGATTAAACATGCTTTAGACCTGATGCCAAATACTTGGGATCAGAGTATTTTTAAACTGTCTGCAGATGCTAAGAATAATTCTGGTAAAGCCCAGGTTATGATACCTACTGTAAAACTGATCTTTTCTATAATTGATAGTAGAGGTATTTTTTTAAGCTAGATTTTTCTGGACTCTTGAAAATTGTATGAGAGCTCTCATGTAAAAAATGATGTGAAGTAACATGGAATTTATGCTATCCCTATATGTCCAAAAGGTGCTAAAATGTTTATCTTAGTAAAATTTTGGGTGAAACAAATTTTTTTCTTTTCCTCTTGTGAAAATTCACTCTCCTCAAGTTTTCACTGGTTAGGAGTCTCAGCTCTAATATTAACACTTTCTATCATTACTTAGCTCATCTTGTTCTGACAAAAAATGATATTTCAGGCTAAACAAACTTGACTTTTCTTTCATCCTTTCTCCCATTTCCCTTTCAATTGACTACTCAAATGATTAAAAAAAAAATTATAATCACTTCAATAGGAGAGGTTAACTTTGTTTCAGCCTTCTTTCTTTCCCTTTCTTTCATTTTCTATTTTTGGAAACTTTTCCAAAGGTTTTGTGTTGTTCCTAATGAGAAACACATGCCCTTCTAAAGCACCTCTTCCTCTTACCTCTTTAACAAAAATCCAGTTTAGGAAGAAAGAAAATGAGTCCATCCACTGATCAGTGGCTTTCTTGTGTTCAGGATGTGAAGCCAGAAATATCTCATCATTTTATGGAAATTTGAAAATCTGAAGACTGATAAAATGATTTTTTTTCTAAAAAAAGGTGGGATGCACTTCTGCTCCCGGAAATAAGTTGGGTTTTTTTTCTCCCATATATAAGGAAATCCACTCCCATAAATTATTAGGACTCACATAACTACTCCTGACAATTTTACCAGAACAAGACAAGCAGGATCAGACCTTATGATTTATTCATGAGTTGCTATTGTGTTGGGTTTTCTTTCTAGAGTTAATTGGAATTAGAGTCTTTACTGATAGCAAAAGAAAAGAACTAATTTATTTTAAGATAGCTTCAAACTAAGTTTTTAATTAAATGACTACTTTTTTTCTCACCACGATTTGCCATCTCAGGTAAGAAGCTGTGGGTACCCACATCAGAGATAATGAAGCATATTTTAAAACCAAATCTGACTACCATTTAAATTTTGCTTCAGACTTCTAGTCCAGACTCCAGGCTTCAGTATTCTATACAGCCTTGAATGAAATCTCTAAATCTGAAAGTCTCCACCATCTATTCTTTGTCAAGAGACTGCTACAATCAACTGAAGCTAAAAGTAATTATTATACATAAATGAACTGAAAGAAGTTGATTTTCCACAGGCTTTAACATCACAACATTTAATAGAGTATAAAAAAAATATATGCTTGCTTGTAGAGCACTGCATGGGAATTAAAAAAAAAAAAAAGAACAGAAAATCACATTTTCAGATCCAGCCAAAGCTTTGTAATTCATGCAGAACCTAAAATTACAGACACATGTATTAGAAATATGTAAAGAAGTTAACTGACTCTTGTAAGTTGTGAAGGCCATCTCCTTTTAAGATTTGGGGCCATTCCATAGTAGCAGCTTTAAAATCCCTTCTCCCCTCAGTGAACTCTTAAATTAAAGCACAAGCAAGTGTTTAAACTATTTGTTATCAACTGTGCATACTTGTTACTATTTTTTTGCCTTCAGAAATTTGAGACAATAATCATCACTTAATTAAGATAGAATTTTGCTCTATCACAGCCTGTATGTACACAATCACTGCACAATACTCACAAGGCTTTCTGAAAAGAAACATCTCACTGGCACATTCAAGTAAAAGCTTGAATGGATTAAATAAAACAGAACTGTTGGCTTATTTTAACAAAGTGGCATCATTACTGAGCTGTAAATTACTGAATTAAAGGAAGTTTAAATATACCATGATGCCTATGCATGTCTTTATTCATCTAGCCAGTCATATGAGTAATGATCAGGAGCCATTATTAGGAATCTTCTCTCCAGACAAAGCAATCACTATTATTATGTTTATATACAGAATAATTCTTCCACAGGTGAATGAATTAGCCATGGGAAAGTGCATGCCAGAGTGCATATATGTGAACATCTAAGTTGCTGGTCGGGAAGAAACAAGAGAGGACATGCAAAAGAAACTGCAGTTGGGAGTGGAGAACACTCAGAGTCACGATTCCAAGGCGTAGAAAAGACAGATGCTAACTATGGACCCTGTGGGGACGTTATTTCCTGCAAGCCCAGATGCCACTGGAAGTTGCTGGACAGAGATTCAGTTTGGAGCAACTTGCAAGGTCACACTGGCTGTGAGGGATGTATGTGTTCCCAAAACATTTTATTTTGATCTGCCAATTGATCAGAAACTTGCTGTGCTTAGAAAGCTTTTCTGTCTTGTGTTCCTTCTGATGCATTCTCTTTAAGAAAAATGACAGTTTCCTCTCATGGCTTTGGCTGAATTTACGTCCTGTTACAAAGTATTTCACTTTTTTCCCAGGATGTTATTTACCCTAATTTCAGGTATACATCTTCTCAGAGAGCCATAATTTGTAAATCCACATTTTCAGTCCTGAATACTTAAAACTACACACCTTAAAATACATGCTGGTCATTGATTTGCCAAATTAAAGGTCTCCTGAAGATTTTCTAGTGTTCCTTCTCTCTTACAGTCTACCTTTGCAATTGAAAAGCACAATTAAAGTACTATTGAAGATTAAATAAAAGTAATGTCAATAACATCTCCTTCTATAAATGAATGAGAAATTGTTTCTGCTGGGTGCTCAGGCACTATAATGAACTGTAGGGAAGAAATGCTTAGCTCTTTAAATGATCTTTAGGAGTACCAGAGTATCAGCCATTAGCGACTGAATTTACCTTAAATTTATTTTAACCAATCCACGTAGTTTTGTACCATGAAACCTAAACCCCCTAAGCCTTAAGGTGGAAAATGGACACTACGTTTCTCATTATCTGCCTGTGTCTCTCTTTTCATAGCAGGCAGGACTGTTGTGAGACTCAGAAAGGCCAGGGCATAGGGCAGGAAGAGTTCAAATTCCTCATCTTTCATTTAGCTGCGAGATGACAGGAACTGCTGTCCAACTCCGGCTGATGACTGCTACACCCCCTCTCATCAATTGCCAGACTCATAGGAAGCTGTAACATTTTAAAGCTGGACTATCAGAGCGATCTGTAGTTACTCTCTACCCTACAGAGGAGTATGTTTTAAATGCTCAGAAATTTGAAATTCTTTCGGCTTTTTATTGTAGAGACTGCACTCACCTGCTCTGGATAGGTGCTACCTAGGAAGAGCTCCTGTGCTTTTCTGCTTCTTTTACCTGTGCAGAAAAAGACACAACTTACCATTAGACACTTCAACATCCAGGCTTGATCTGTAGCGAGACTACAAATTTTTGGCTGACCCCATTATGAGTTGCACACCCCACAGACAAAACTGTGCTCAGTCTGCATAATGTCAAGGAAATTCAGTTTTGTCAGAACTTTCTTGTGCTGTTAGTAAGTCCTGGGTGCTTCAAAACAATCTTTAAGAGCAGGCACAGACACAGGCATATGACATGTTTTCAATTGGGTTGATTGGATATAGGTTACAGTTAGTTAAAGTGGTTTCTGCTTTATACGTATTTTCACATGCTTATGTTCCCTTGTAGTGGTTGTTTACAAAGAGCCCAATCTTAATTATTAAGTTATTTACTTCGTATTTCAGAACTGTCCTTGGCAGCAGAAATCTTCTTAAACCTGTCATCACCCAAAGCAGGGAAGATACTTCATTTTTTTCCTCTTATGAGAGCTAGAAAGATAAATACTGTCAAAAAAGAAAGTGTTCTCAAAATGAAATATTTACTAAGGAAAAAATAAGAAGGATTCAGTAACAAGTTAGCTCTAAACAATAATTTCATGATCAAACTCCAAAGGCCTAAATTTAGCTTTAAATTTAGCTTCCAGTGTTGATCTAGGCTGGTGAAAGGCTGTACTCTTTGAGGGGTCAGGGTTTAAAGAAATAAACATACTGGACCAAGCTTTGTTTATTATCAAGCTTTATATTCTAACTTTAAGCACTAACTTTGTCTTCTGTTTGAACAGTAGAACTAATGATATAGATGCAATAAGATACAAGTGCTCTTATAAGTCTCATTAAATTAAAACCCTGGAAATTGCTGGTTTTGCATGTGTTCATTTTATATGGCAACTTTTTTAAGCAGTTACTGGAATGGAGTTTTTCTGAGTAATCTAATTTTCAAATTATTTTGCATGACTACTAAGTGTAGTTAGCAATACAAGCACGAAACTTTGCCCCTGATTCTAAAAGAAACTATAATTTGAATTGAACCTTACACATGTTTTGCAGGTGCTCAAACAGGTTGGCATATTCCTGAGAATTACCTTGATCTTGTATTCACTGTTTGAACATCAGTTGAGAGTATTTGCTTCTCCTCTGGTTGAAAGCATCTGCTGCTTCTGTTGCTGATGCTGCTACAGGAATGATTCAAATTTGCTGTTGCTGTAACCAAACACATTTTAATATGTTAACCTAAATGTTGTATGTGGGTGGTCTAAAAAATATCTTTATTTGTGTGTCTCTAAACTAAGAATTTGATTTATGCTAACAGTATTACTTTCATAAAGAAATTTTATGTTCCAGTTCTATGTAGGAAGTTTTAATATCTAATTTAAACACTTGTTAGCCATTAGGCAGCTAGAAGGTTTTCTCTGAAACTGCAGCCTGCAAGAAAAAAAGGTGATAACTTGGTTCTGTAATAATTCTGAATAAGCCAAATAAAGATTATTGTCTTGAATACACATAATTATAACACGTAGGCATCATTGCAAAAGAGACATTTTAGTCCATCTGAATTTGAAACTAGTATTTTTAATTTTTTACTTTACAGAAAAAGAATTAGTAAAAAAAAAAATTTCCACAGCTGCCATATATATTTTTATTTAAAAATGTGTTTCGGAGTTCCATTTCAGTATACCCAGCGGCCCAAGACAGAAATGCTTTAAAAATGACAGTAACATAACAACCTTGCATTGCATTATAGTTAAAAACTGAGGCAAAATTGATAGGCATGGCTGCTGTTGCAATACATCTGCCCTGTTCAGCTTTACCTTCTGTTGTGAAGCCCCGCTGAAAAGCTACTCCACATTTTTTAACTTGCATGTGGTGTTGACCTTTAATAAACCATTCTGTTTTCTTAAGGATTAGCAGGAGGTACATTCCACCCTGCAAAATTGTTTTAGGTTACAATGTAAGATGTAACCAAAAATATGTATTCTACCAGCATATGTTGAAACCACGTGGGGCAGGGCTCTTTATCTCTGTCATGACACATCCCTGATAACTCCCTCTGGAGGGATATCTTTCTGTTAATGGGCCATCCAGCCTCACTGCATGACTCATAGAATTACATCATCCCATTGTGAGATGCTCCGCCCAGGGGGAGGAACCAAGCATTCCTACCTAGATATAATCTGAGGTTTGGAACACCACGGTTGGTCAGCCCTTTCCTACTGGTTTGCCAGAGGACAAGAGCTATATAACCTCCACTGGACCTTCAGAGGAGGACCAGACCCTTCTACACGATCACTGCTTCGACAGAACGACATGTATCGCCCCAACAGGACTGCAGTCACCATTGAATCAGATTGCTACCACCGCCCTGCCTGACAGGGTGTCAGGTTGTATCCTGACTCTGCCAGTATTTCTGTATTAATGCATTTATTTTTAATTTTCCTATTAAATTGTAGTTCTGATTTCGAGTCTATAACTGGTTGGCTTTCAAACTAGTACAACAGTACAGATCAAATCTCTAATATTTGCATAAATCTGCTCCTTCTTGGGTTTGATTATGAGACAGTTCAGGTGGATATGAAAGATCAAGCCTTTAGATAAGTGGAAATAGAACATGATGAGTAAGTTACTCTGAAGAAGATGACTTCAGACTTTTTCTCTGCTTGCTAGCTCTTTCCTACAATGCCTTGTAAAGCTTCTAAAGTACTAATGGATTCCTTTAATAAGGTAATAAGGAAAACTTCAGCTCTTTCTTTCCTGTTCCTGAAAACAAAATATTACTATTTACGGAAACTTTTAAAAGCATGTTTTGTCATGAGGTAGCAAAATGCTCTCTTACATGAAGCAAAAAACCACAAGGAGTGGCTCCACAAGGCTGCTTCTTCAAGAAATGGATAATAACTTGATTAGCAGTAGCTGAAATAAATATTCTGCAGCTGAGGTACAAGCAAAGATGCAATCTTGTATCCTGAATCTGGAGAACGTCTTATGCCATCTGGAGACTATATTAAAATACACTACTTGTGGTTCCCATTCTTGTATTGAATGCACTCTGTCCAGTAAGTATTCAGGTATTCAGAAAAAAATATGTCAATGAGAGCACTTTGCATACATACAGATATCACTCTTGAAGAAAATGCTTTGCATCCAGGAAAACAGCTGAATTAGCATATCTACATGACAGAGAGAAGTGACAGATTGCTTTCTATAAAGCAGTTGCACAGCTCTCTCTGGCAACTCTTTGGTATGCTACATAGGTATTGATCCAGGAGCCATGTCACAATCAATCAGGCTCTCAGAGGACCGTGAAAGAATTGCAAATGCTTAAGTTAAGTAAGCACACAGTAAAAAGTTTTATTGAAATAAAAAGTGACTGCTTTCAGCTGCAGATACTTACTTTTTACCTTAGTTTGCTTGAAAAAAATAATTATGTGAGCTTAATAACTCTTTCAAAATACTGAGATCATAAACCAACTGACTAAAGGTGCTGCTTTCTAGTAGTAATGTCAAACCACATTAGAGCAACAAAATGTGCCACAACAAATCTCATAAACCATTTCTTATTTCTAAACTTACCTCAGAATAATAAAACTCTTCTACACTGAAAATCAAGGGGTGAGACCATTGGCTACTAATGCTGATCAGCAATAAATACGCATATATGTCTACTCCCCTATCTGCGTATCAGTATTTTTTCTGTGGCCACCACCTTTGTTAGTACTGCAACTTCCTTTAAACAAAGAACTCCATGTTGAGGTTGCTGTAACTCACTAGAAATTGCTGATATTAACCCTGCTTCTGCCTGGTGCCATCAGTGCAGACTCACTGTTCCTTTCTCCTCTCCACCTCACATCCTCTCCCATCTTGTTTTATTGCACCAACAGCAGGCTTGGGCATATGTCTCATAACTCCTGAATCCACATGGTATTTAGATATGGGCAAGTGGACAAGTCAGTCTTTTATAAGTGCACATAAGCTTTTTTCTGTTTTCCCCCCATATTAGGTCTGATTTTTGACAAGTGTGGGTGAGTAGAAGATCATAGGAAGATATTTTGCCATTTATACTTCAACATCTGTCCATTCACATGTGCCAGCTCTATTACAACTGGTTTTTAGTGAAAATTGGATATTTTTGTTTAATACCTTTAATCAAAGTCTTTCCACTGCAGATGTATAAGAAAGCAAAGCTCTGCTCTAGGGGTACATTCCAAGTTGTAAGGAGCTACAATTCCAAGTGCTGTTTCTAGAAGACAGTTCTGTATCCAATCTATAGGCTACCCCTTCTCAGAAGATTATGCAAGATCCTTTCCTGGATTTTAAAACTAGACATTGCCTGACAATGCCTTGTTGTAAGCTACCTTTAAAAGTCCTCTAGAAAAAAACAATCTAAGGTTTGACTCACCCTAGTAGGTTTGTATCATCACGTAAGGTTTCTCCATGCTTCCTCTCTGTCCTGGGTTGCAGTGTATCCTATTACCATCTTCATGAGCTGGGAGCCAGGTGGGGCAGTGCTTCTTTGCCTCCTCCCTCCGGACTATCTTCTGTTAATGGGAGCATTTGTGCCTTGCCAAAGGACTCATAGATAACGGGCTCTGGGCTATCTCCTGTTAATGGGCCCATCCGTGCCTCACCACCCCATTGTGAGATGCTCCGCCTGGGAGGGGGCACTGAACATTTCCCACCTGGATATAATCTGATATTTTTCAGGCACAAGGGAGCTTTTCTCCGCTGGACTTCCAGAGGACGAGAGGCTGCATCACTGGACCTTCAGGCNAAGCTGCCTGGCAGCCGAGAAGGCTGCACTGGGTGACTGTGCTGTTATAACTGCCATAGTCATTGCTGTTCATTGTTTTGTTTTGGTTTATATATATATAAATTAGTAAAGAACTGTTATTCCTATTTCTCATATCCTTGCCTGAAAGCCTTTTAATTTCAAAGTTATAATAATCCGGAGGGAAGGGGGTTGCATTTCCCATTTTGAAGGGGGTTTCTGCCTCACTTAAACAGACGCCTGTCTTTCAAACCAAGACACTCTCATGGGCAGGTCTGCGGATCAAGGCCTTCCCCAGTAGTATAAAATTATTTCAAAGACTTACCAGAAACAATGGGAACCAAAATTCAAAGCCTCGAACACTGCTGTGTGCAGCAGTAAACATTCATTAAATGTACATTAATAGAACAGCTTCTATGAAGTATAACAGTGTATATCCCATAAACAGGTGTAAAATGAATAAAAGCAAAAGGCTATTAACATGTGTTTGAGTGTTTAAAAGCATTCATTGTTCAAAATCATCATGGCAGAATTACACTTGCCTTTGAATACATGATTGAATATAATCTATTATGTGAGAATTGTTTGTTAAAATACTTGTCTAATGTGTTAAGTGTTACATGCAGAGATAAGTACAAAACAATTCCATTGACAATATCTGCACTCCTACCTGCAATTTTCCTTTGAGATCTTAACCTAGCTCTGGTTTGAATAACCACAACATTTTACTTTCTGAAAACTAACATGGGAGACATGCAGAACACATTTTAAGAAGCTGGAAATTTCAGAACCTGAGGGCTAGAAGGTTATTCAGATAAGAAATGAAAGTTTCCTTCGTGCCTATGAGGTGTTTTACTCAAATTTGGGTTTAGGTGTGTGACTCCCAGGAGCTTTAGCCATATCCCCAGCATTTACTGGTCAGAGCAGCTGTGCAAGCATGTTTATCCCAGTAAAAGCAGTGCTTCTGTAATAAACTGAAGCTGCTGATGCTTAAAACAGTGATAACCAAGAAGCTCTGCTGTGTAACACAGCATCTGCAATAAATTTCAGCCAGTTCTACTAAGGTGGCAGAGCTGTTATCAACCACAGTAATGTTGCATTAACTGCACAGCCCAGGAAGAAAGAAACTATGTAGTAGCTCACTACTTGGACAGCTTCTGGGGTAGCTTTGGGTGACACAGAAGAGCTAGTCAAAAACTAGATGGAAACACTCAGACAGCTGGTCAAGAGAAATTAACCCAGTAAAAAGAAAATGGCATTTAATGAGCCAGTATCACCTTCCTGCCTATCAGATCATTTGGCCTTCTCTAAAGGCATTGAGGTAAAGCCTAATGCATTAAGTTTCTAGAATGGAAATAATCCAGAAGACAAACCAGAAAAAAATCATGATTTATTTGCTGAAAACATGGTTGGAAGGGGGGCATCTGAATCACTGTGACCTTTAGTGAGGTTAGTTTTTTTCCCCTAGGTAACTGTAACTATATTACATAGAAAAGAATATCAAAAATCTCTAGGAAAAGACAAAAGGACCACCTGGCAATCTCAGGACACTGGAGAAGTATTATTGATTAAAAAACAAAACAAAGCAAAATGCCAAAAAATGAAATAAAAGAATTTGATTGTGCATACTGAGAGCAAAACTGTAATGAGGGTCAATCTTTTGGATGGTACAGGGATATGACAAAGCATGTCACAACATCTATATCCCATTTAGCTAGAAAGTCTTGCTATGTTTTTCCTTACAAGTGCAGCTTTTCATGTTTGAAATGCAGATTTGCTGCTCTGAACCACAGAAAGTGTTTGACCCTCTGTGTAAACTAGCAGGACAAACTAAGAAATGTGCAGTGAACTCGGGGTTAAAGGAAGTTTAAAATGGTGATCAAACTGTAGCACTTTTATGTTGTATGTCCTGTTTATTAATGCTGCTAATGTTTTCTGTGATCCTGCTAACCTCTAATAGAAAGATTAAGTATAAAGCTTTGCCTGCAGATGTTCAAAACTTGGCCCTTGCCTTTCCCTTAGAAAGCAGAAATGCTCAGCTTCAACTCTTATTGTATGATTTTCCCCTGTGTCAGCTGGCAGACCCATTTCCTTAAGCAACTTTCCTCCATTGGTCTTATCCCCATTTCTGAGATCTCATATTTTTTGCTTTAAAAATGCAGTTTTGCCTGCAAATGGCTGCGACTAACAGCTTTATTACAGGACTGAACAAAAAAGAAAATAAAAGAAAGAAAACCCTGCAGATCAAACATGTTTGTACTAAGTCTTATCAGCCTTGCCCTCAGGGCCCTTTCACACGTTTGCTGTGTGTCTTCATCCTAATCACATGCTCTTGGCAATGACCTTTTTGAATCTCTGGCATATCTGCAATGTGCAGCCGAGCACAGCATTTCTCACCAGTAATCTTTTTTTCCTAATCACAAATGGTTCCTTTCACTGCTTTAATGCTTGTGAGCTCTCTCACACACACTCTCACTCTCTCTCACGCACACACCCACACACTAACACGTCATTAAAAAATATAAACAAGCTTCTACAAACTTGAAAGCTATTTTCTAACTTGGAATTCACAAGTAAATGCTGGAAATCCTTTTCCCCAAGTGAGCTCTCAGCGCTATTGGCACCTCTGTGTCTCTGCTAAGTTAAGACTCTTTCAGGAGTGTTCTTCAAGATGGTGTCTGCTGATCTCCCTGTTTTGGGAGATCTCTCCCACACCTCTACAGTCACAGTGGCACTGAGCATTTTTCTTGTGCTCTATGGCAGCGCCTCACATATTGAGCAAATATGCACCCTTAAGAAACACACAGAACCTAACAGTCTGGGTAACCAAAAATTTGTTTGTAATAGAAAGATTTTAAAACAATATATTGTGACTAAGATGTCCCTGGCATATGCACTTCTGCTTCGAAAGTGTCTAGCGTGCTACTGGATTACTATTACAGCCTAAACAAGACACCACAGAAATGCTGAGAGGAATCTCAAAATCTTACAACCGGAAGCTTCTCCAGCTTCATCTGAAAAGGAGAATCAATTGTGCTACATTGTTATCTACAGTTCCCCGTGAACTAATTTATTCTCTTCAAGTTTAAAGGGTAAGACTGAGGGCCAATGAAACTGATGAGTGTAACACTGATATTTATAAGACATTTAATTTATGTAGTACTTTACTTGAAGTATTCCATTACTTATTATATGGAGTCTCTCACTCTTTATATATGGAAAATAATCCTTAATATTCAGTTTAGAACAAGAGTAGCAAAACATTTCAGGTCTTATATAGTGCTCTTGTTTGGATGCAACTCTGTGATCTAGCTGGTAAACCAAGTGGAAGACCTGATCTTTGACCTCAGCTTCCCTGCATCCCTGGAGGCAGGCTGGGGCACCCTGCCTGAGGATATCTGACTGTACCAGTGTACACCTTGCAGTGCACTGTGCAATGTTCATTCCCCCACAGCCTCATACCCTGCTAGGTCCTCTGGTGCTCCTCCATGCAGACATCCCTTCAAAACGTGCTACATCTTTCTTTTATTGTCCTCACACCTGTTTGTGTACAGTACCCTAAGCACGGTAACCAATAGTCTGAATTTCCATATCTTACTGTTGATAAGGGAAGGATGAGACAAAGATGTTAGCTTGTCTCCTATTCTTTAAGAAAAATGGAGCTACTCTGACTATATTTACCCCAAATAAATTAGCATTTCTTCAAATCTGACAGGTGGGAATTTAGAATTGTATACTTTTCATGCATCTGGGCAGAATTTAAATTTTCCACTATTGGATTAGCAAGTATTTAACAGACACAGTCTTGGATTTCAAACTCCCCTTTTACAGCATTTTGGTCTGTGTTTGGCAGTATTTGTTCATGGAAGCTTTAGCTCCATGGGGTACTTTTTGTTTCTCATCTTCCAAGTTGCAATGGCATAAACAGGAGGACATCTGGTATGAAATCCAGCTGTTATGTTTACAGAATCTAGAAATCAGTAAGATAGTCATACACCAAAGAGGACAGAGATAACAAAACCATGTAGATGATACTGCCACTTTAGCTGAGCCCAGCTGATCCCTCACACCACCAACCTGCTGGCTGGCAGCTCAGTTCCAGCTTTGAGGGAGCCAGCTGACTCTCCTGGTTAGGAAATCCCGGGCAGCTCACATTCAAGTGTTGTCTCAACTGACAGTATGGTTGTAGCTGACTCTGGGCTCTCAGGTCTATGACCTTGAGTCTGAAAACAAGCAGTTACCACAGAAAGTACAGATTTAGGCCAGATAAGTAGGAGGAGGCAAGAGATCCCTTTGCCAATGAATGTTTTCTCCTTTCTCCTGTGAATGTGTGCACCAGTTGGTTTGTGCCCATCTCTAATACATCATTGATAAGCAGCTGTTATTTCTTCCTGCACGAGAATGTCAGGCAGTGCCAGCACTGTCAGTGCTTGCCAGCGCAGATTTGCCAACAGATCAGAGTCAAATTTTACATCTGCTTTTTATCAGTGCCCATGAAACTGTCAGATCTGTGGGGGAGGAAGGCAGATCACATACACACCTCCAGCAGCACTAAGTGTGATTGCATCTACAGCCTAATAGTATAGAAAACTGATAAGAAAAAGGAGCAGACTGTTGCAACGAATGATTGACATTTTGATGAATTTGGATTGTAACACAGGCTTCAAATACATAAATACACTAGTCAAGAGTTCTATGGCATCAAATAGAATATTAAAGCTGAAATTTAGGAACAGATACAAACTGCTTTAAATAAAACATACAAACCCCTACTCGCATACTCTGATTTTTTTATCTTGCTAGGCAAATACAATTTGTTTAACTTACCTCTAGAAATTATGCATTGATCTTACAAAAAACCTCTACAGACTACTTGGAGGCTGATTTTAATGGTACTGTGTGCTCATCAGAGCTCAGACAAACACAATAACCAGTTTCTTTTAAGGAAAATAGAAAAGCTACGGGCAAAAGTTTTTAAATTATTCTTTATGAATGGAGATCTTGTGTTTGAAGACAGACAGAAAAGAAATATTAAAAAAGATGGAAATAATACGATGTAGATTGAAGACAGACTGAAAATGGATAAAACAGAGCATGTTGTACTTTTGGGGAAGAAGAAACACTGTAAATAACATTAATGATTTCTAAAATGGGCTGGAAATTAGGCCTTCATTCAGCACAGTGTTCTGGGGCTTTGGTACCTGCAGAGGACTGGAAGAACCACGGGTTGAGAGAGCAGTCTTAGCCTCTTATCTAATAAATCTTGGAAACTTGGTGTGACTGGGTTAGCGAAAAAAACACCAAGAGCAGAAAATGAAATCCCGGTTCCCCAGATCCTTGTAACATAAGGAGATACAACAGTACATGGTCTCACTTTGGCCAGGTGCTGAGCACAGCACTCGCTCTGGCCAGCTGTCTGACTGGTGAACCACGATATGGGCTGGCAATGGACAGGAGAGGGATAGCAGAAACTGCTGGAAAGATACACCTCCATGTCTCTAGGGGCTCCTCTCACTGCTGTCCGGCACTGACAGCTGGATGTGGAAGTCCTTGGCTGATGGTGCATGGGTGTGTGCACACGTGTGTGTGTTTCCCCTGACACAGCTGATCCCTTGCTTGGATCAGTTTAAAAGTTGAGCTTTGTGCTGTCACTTGTTCCATGATCCTTTCCTACCATCCTTGGTTCTAATTAGATTAATCTCCTGACATTTAGTACCTTGCTCACTACCTCCAGAAATAATAAGACATTTTATCAGTATCCCCATGGGTTCTGGAATCTCCAGGCCAGGATCTAACCTGTGGTATCTAAGTAGGCAGGCATTGCAGTCTAGACATTCCTGAAAAATAATTACAGGGGAATAGGTAGGTCTGGTAGCTATGTGTTTTGGATTAACAGTTTAAAATTGAATCCTATGTGCAAAGATATAGAAAATACACAAAAATATCAGCCACTGCTTTAAATAATTGGTATTTTGACTAAGATTTGATAGTATTTCTGCAGAGGTAAAGATGCACGGAAAGGTAACACTGTTTTGGCACAACATAGCACTATTTGTGAGTTTAATTGTGCCATTAAGAATTATAACTTGCTATTAGTCTGATCTGTTGAATGGCTACAAACACATAGAACTGTGTAAAACATTAAACAACTATACATTCCACTTATCATTTCCACAGAAAATGCCTGGATGGCTTCCCTTTCTTCTGTTGTGTCAACTGGATGTCTCAGCTTGGAGTCATTTGCAAACTTGCTGAGGAGTTTTCACATTTAAAAATATTTGAAAATTTACTGATGACTCAGTGGCGAACACAGAGGAAATCAGTGCAGGAGCAAACTCCTTTCAAATAGAAGTATATTCTACAGTACCATCCTCAGCATTGTTTAACACTAGTATTAGCAAGGTGGAGTCCCCCCCACTGCCATCCCCCGCCTCCCCCACTGGCCCACCTGCATGGCTGCTTTATCTATTCACTTTATCAGGGAAATCAGAAGAATACGTGCATGACCCCCCTACCTTTGTGCTGCTGTGACTTTGATGCTGAGTCTGGCCAGATCTAGGAAGTAGAAGATGTGATTTCATAGTTCCTTGGCAATCCTGCTGTTTCCTGGATGGTGTCAGACTCTTTCACGTCTGGTTTTGCCTCAGGGCTTCTGGTCCTGGGAGGTGAAGACCCTCCCCTCCTGAGATATGTTTCCATCTCGTCCCTGGCCACTCACACTCCCCATTTCATGACAACAGTAAACAGAAAGATTGGTGCTTATTCTCTTGTGAATATAACCTCGTGCTTGTTTTTCCTTAGTAATTTTGGTATAATTTGAACGCATGGAAATTAGAATAGGTCCACAGGCAGATATTTGCTGCCAAAAATGGCAATTCCATATTTGAGTCCACTTGCCATCTGTAACAGAAATATTACAGAGGAAACATGGTAGTTAAAAAAAAAAAGAAGATACAAAAATATAAATTTTATGTATCTTATACCAGCTTATCTTTCTTTCCACCACTACCTATCTCTACACACACGCACACACAATCTGGAAAACTGGAAAAAGTCTATTTCAACATGTCAATGAAGCTAATATGTTGGTGTGCTTTTCCTCTAAAACAAATCCTATTATTCTGTAGAATGAATAAATTTTCACTCCTATGAAATGAAGCATTTTTCTATTGGGTTGGCTCCATCAGAAGAGAGATGGATTGCAGAGAAATAAGGATACTGAAAAACAGTTTTAATAATTTAAAGGGAAAAAATTAAAGCAAGCCTGAAAGACATCAAGGATGTTGTCATATAATAGAAAATTATTAATTATGCAAAAGGTTAATTAGGTATTTTGGTGTTACGTCTGAATAGTATCAACAAGAATAAAAATTAGAAAGAGAAAGAAAGAAATGAAGCCATATGGGAATATTAAGCAATATACTTAAGTGGCCTTCTATAGGACTGTTCCAACTGTAAGACTTCATGATAATCCCCATGGAGGAATTTTATTTGTGCTTTTTCTGTACGAGTGTGCAAAAAGAGATACAGAGAAACAGCACTTGTGCTGACTCCTTGTTCTTTATAAACAAAATTTATCACAATGTAGTTTAATTTCCTGTGTATCTGAGTGTTGATGAAGGACACTATCCCTGTTCAGAACACTACTTAAATATATGCCCATCCCCCCACTGAGTTCAGTCCACCCTGACTAACAGCTAATATTTATCTCAAGATAAAGAGGTTTATCTTATGAGACAGATGGAATCATAGGATTAATTTTTTCCTGAATCAGAGCTAGAATTACAGAAACATAATTTAGGTTAGTACTCCAGGGTTCATCTGGTTGAATTCCCTGCTCAAAACAGGTCTCATTAAATCAAGGCAATCCCACATTTACAGTATAAAGCAAGCAAGCAAACAAACCTCCTAATATTTGGTTAGAATTTCCCATACTCTATCTTGTGTCTGTCGTCCTATTCCCTTGCACTTCTAAGAAGACTCTGCCTTGATCTTCTACTCTTATCAAAAAAATATTTTTTAAAGCGATAGGTTTCAAATTAGCCCAATATTAGTCCAATATTCCCAGGTGAGAAAAGACACAATCTAAAACTTGAGGGAATTGAAAACTTTGTTTTGCTTTGAGCAGCTAGTTACTTGTGGTAGAAGGAAATACATAAGATGGTAGTTCCTTAAAGTCCTTGTCTCTGCCAGGTGACATGGTGGTTTAAATTATGTTCTCATCTAATGAGATGAAACATGCTGGAGCTTGCAGTTGCTGTTCTGGTAAAAAATTCATCCTCTTCTTTTACCATTAATATAATTACTGCTTTCCATTAACCATTCTCTAACTAATGAAAGTCTTAATGATTTCACGAAAACTAATATAGCATGAATTGCAAAGCAACCCACACAATAATGGGAAATCTAACGCTTGACTTTAAAAGAATTTTTGCTTTTGTGGGTAATATGGAAAAAATTCTGCATGCACTATGCACACCTTCAGAATCAGAAATGCTGTTTCTTTGCAGGTCAGGTTTACCACCTTGCAACCGGAATGTCTGGAAGGAAAAAAGGATTGCAGCATAATAAAAATTAAGCTCATGTTTATTCCAGGAATATGCTGGAGGCAGTTTTGCCTGGTTTAGATAATATTAAAAATCTTGTGGTTCCTGACTATTAAATTGGTTCTTAAATGTGACCTGTCAAGCTGTACTCCCTGCTGCCACTTTCTCAGAAGGCGCCACACTGCTCATGTTCATGATTCTCCTTCTCCTCCCGGGGCTTTTGTTTTGCATCTGGAAGTCAATGTTGCTGTAGAAAGCTGTCCAGCATGTGGTACATAGATTTTATGGCTGAAATGTTATTTGTACCCTCTAGATATGATTTTTTTTCAGAGCAGTACTATAATTTGAAAGAAAAGGTTAATTACTAATTACAGATTTTTTACTGTGTACTTATACATGACAATAACTGTCAACACAACATGTGAAGGTCTATGACTGGTTCAAATACCAACGAATAGTGTTTTACTATAAATATTACCCACAACTTCTGCATCCAAAAAAGGAAATGAAAGCACAATCACTTATCCCTAGAGATGAGTGTGATTCCTGCTCTAAAATGATCTACTGAAAATGCGAACACTTTCTGTAGGAGAAGAATCTGATATGTTCCTTTTCATTTTGGGTCTTTATTCTATTTGGGCAAAGTTTATAATGTAGCAGTCTGTTGTTAGCTTTACTCCTCCATAAAAAAAAAAAAAGAGCCATTGTAAGATTCAAAAAATTCTTAATCTTCCTGCACATTGTAGGCACTTTTTTTGTCTCTTCCTTCTATGCTTGTATATACCAGCTCCTTTTCAAAACATATTTCATTATGCTTAGCTTTCAAGGCTGTCATGTCTATTAATTGATTTCAGTCTTCCCCTCTACTTAAGTATAAAAATGCTAATAATTTTTCCCTTTATGGCAGCCTTAGTGGCTTCCTAGAACATTTGACTATTTACTTTTCCCACCATAGTATATAATAAAATATCAAATGAAGTCATTCCTTATGATCTTCATTATGTCAAAATCTTCCAGCAGGTCTGATATTAAAACTCTGCCTTCTATTTTTTTTTGTTTGTTTTCCAGTAGTAGGTCAACACTTCAGAGTCACTTTAATCAGTACATGATCTAACTATGTAATTAACTCACTAGCTATATATCCTCCACAGATCAATGCTGTGGAATATATTCCTACGTAGATGGTCCTGGAAGATAACGATTGAACCTCATAGAATGCATGAGAGACAGTGCAGCATCTGAAAAGGCCATTGTTTTGTGCTCTTGTCTATTCTACTGTGCCTCTGAAAAGAGTCCCTGGAGAATAATTTGAACTGTTCATTCAACATGACAGTCTATATTGGAGGAGGAGGCTGGGATGCTCCTGTAAAGAAAACTACAGAGCAGCATATTGATCAGCTGAAGGTACATCTGTTACCTAGTACTGCAACATCCATAGTGGGCCTGCTAATTAAAACATCTCACCATCCTTGCTTTTCTGTCTGAAACGAAGTCAAGATGGAAATTAGTTTAGCAAGTCCACCTAGTTTTAGATGAGAAAAGTATAATGGCTTGTTTTACATATCCCTCAGTAGACTACCACTGTTACTGTGGACTTGATTAGTTCCCAGAATGGGCAGAGGCAGTGAGAGGCTAGAACAGAGAGGAGATGTAAAAAACCTTATTCATGTTTCTTCCATGCATTCTTCCTGCAGAGACACTGAGGGTCAGTCACTTTGGACTCTGCAGGAGGGAGCAGTTTGGGGAAGACTAGAACTACCTCACTTTCAGAGGGGCAGATGCCACTGAAATGGTGCTGTGTGTCACCAACAGTACTTTTGACGGTGTGAGAAGAAACAAAACAGCGAGATTCTGCAGCCTACTGCATGGCTCAACAAGATAAAAAGAATAGCAGTGGAATATCAAAGACGTGGGAAGGAAGAAATTCTGTAGACACAATATAGACATCCATGATGTAGGCTAGGGGATCCCCTGAACAGTCACAACAGAGATACTTCAAACCTGAAGTTCGTGTCATGCTATTGCAGATGACACGGTGAGATAACTTGGCCTTCAGTTTGGCGATTTTCCCCGACAAACTATAGATGTTCAGATGACTAGCTCAGATAAGGATGACTTACACTGCAGATAACCTAAGTCAGAAAAAACTAATTCCTGCTAGACCAAATGAAAAAGGGGTTATGATGGAGTTAACAGGATTTTCATGGCTACCACAATATTCATAGTTTCTATAGAGGATAATAGAAAATTTTCGTGAGAGAAAACAAGATTTTGATTTCTTTTAGGCAGCTTCTCTGTGTAGATGACATACTAAAATGATGCTGAAGAACTTGTTAAATGATGCCTCATTACAATCTGGCAAGTAAATCCTAAGTCACAGAAAACAAAACACCTTATGAGAATTTACAATATGAGTTGGCACTAGAACAGGATGCAGGAAAGGAAAAAACAAACAAATTGAATTTTCATATATATAGAACTTCTCATATTTCTCAGAAGTACAGAGGATGAACCAGGAGAAAAATATTTCAATATGAGAGTAGCTTATTCTGACACCAGTGGAATAAAATAGAAATTGGAAAAGAAGCTGGCATTGTTGGCTTTATGTTTTTAATGAAACAAAAACTTAAAAAATCAAAGTATGTCTGTACCAATGTCAACTGATAAAGGGAAATTAACTAGTGAAGCAGAATACTCTAACAGCAAAATATAAACTTGCTCATAAATTTGCAAAAAAGGGTGAAATACAAAAATGAGCAAAACCTTCTGCTAGAGAAATAAAAGGCACACAAAAGGTAAAAATATAAGAACACAAAAGTTAAAAAATATAAAAGTGAGAAACCTGTCTCTTTGAGATATGCCTTAGTTCAGTGATTGTCCTGAATGCTCAGCAGATACTTAGCATTTTATTCATGCATAAGACAGGATGGAGTTTTACCTAGCCAGAATTATCTTCTCTTCCTTTTGTGTGCTTTGGTGATTCCAGGCTAAGAAGACAATTACATGTGAGTTGATTAGCATAATATATCAGCCTGAGGTTCTAATAGAGAAGGGGGAATACATGGGAGAAGAAATCAATGAAGCTAATTATATTTTGTGTTAGTGTAGACAGGAAATATCTGGAGAGAGGACATTAATGGTAAAGATTTAGAGTCACACTTTGTTGCTGGGTAAGACTAGTGGCAGTGAAGTCAGTAGCCTGGTTTTATTCTGATGAGACTGAGATGGTTTTACAGGATTCTGAGTTGAGTTCAACAGTGCGCTGGGTTTCCCTGGCCAGGTTTTGGTAGAGGGGGAATGGCAGAAGCTTCCCTCATGTTGGACAGAGCCAATGCCAGCTGGCTTCAAGACTGACTTGCCACTGGCCAAGAACAAGCCCATCAGCATCAGTTGTAGTGCCTCTGGGATAACAGATTTAAGGAGGGGAAAAAACCCACAGCAGGGAAGAGGAGTGAGAACATGTGAGAGAAACAGCCCTACAGACACCAAGGTTAGTGAAGGAGACATGGGAAGAAGTCCTCCAGACTCCGGACCTGAGCTTCTCCTGCAGCCCATGGTGAAGAACATTATGAGGCAGCTGTCCCCTAGCAGCCCATGAAAGTCCATGGGGTAGCAGAGATCCACTGGCAGTCCATGGAGGACCCCACACTGGAGCAGGTGAATGCCTGAAGGAAGATGTGACCCCATGGGAAGCCTGCACTAGAACAGAGCTCTGGCAGTACCTGAGGACCCATGGAGAGAGCCCACACTGGGGCAGGTTTGATGGCAGGACATGTGACCCCACAGGGGACCCACATTGGAGCAGAGTGCTCCTGAAGGACTGCACCTCATGGAAAGGACTCACCTTGGACTGGTCAGTGAGGAACTGCAGCCGATGGGAAGGACTCACACTGGAGAAGTTAATGGAGAATTGTCTCCTGTGGGAGGGATCCCATGCTGGAGCAAGGGAAGAGTGTGAGGAGTCCTCCCCCAAGGAAAGAAGAAGCAGCAGAAATTACCTGTGTGAGTAACTGACCTCAGCCTCCATTCCCTATCCCCCTCTGGCCCCAGAAGAGAGGAGGTAGAGAAAATCAGGAGTGAAGTTAAGCCTGGGAAGAAGGTAGGGGTGGGGAGAATGTGTTTTAAGATTTGGTTTTATTTCTCATTCTCCTGCTCTAATTTGATTTGCAATGAATCAAACTAATTTCTATGTGTCAAGTCTGCTTTATCCATGATGGTAATTGGTGAGTGATCTCTCCCTGCCCTTATCTCAACCCATGAGTCTTTCATTGTATTTTCTCTTCCCTGTCCAGCTGAGAAGGAGGGTGATAGAGCAACTTTGGTGTGCACCTGGTGTTCAGCCAGGGTCAATCCACCACAGCTGGATTTAGATACACTGCATGAAATCAGGATGGCTTTACAGAAAGTACTACTGTTCATGCATTGAAAACTGCACAAGTCTTAGGCTGTGCTCAGTAGCTGTAAGAATTCCATCATTCCCTCTGAAAGGAAAAAATAACACAGTTTTTCATAACTGTGGCAGAACTGTAGGCATTTTCAGACATTTCTGAAAATGGTCACACTAAAAGTTCCCTCCAGATTGGTTATCATTTCAGCTTAAACCTGTTCTGCTGGTGTCTGGACATTAGGTATAGGAATACCAATTCAATCTGAGAACAAATTAAATCCTTATTTCAAAATTTTCATAACATGTATTTGATTCAGGTTTATTGTAGCTACATTTTCTTACAAGTTTAAAAGTGTTTATGTCATTCCAAGATAAAACTGAATATTCAACTGAAATTATATTAGTTTAAAAATTCTACTTGTTGAACCAGTTGCATCATGTGTAAGTGTTATAATCAAGGGAGAGCTCTTCTTAGAGAGTCTGACCTAACTAGTGTGAATAGCTGTAATTTCTTTTAGAATGAGTAATGTGTCAAGTTCACCAGTGGATCGCTTTTGTTTGCGCAAGAGGAAATGAAGGCGGACATTTCTATTAGCAAAAACCTATTAGATTGTCCAGGCTCCAAAATGCTACTCTTAGTCAATGGCTGTAAATAAATTCATCAAAAATAATGAAAAAGAAAGCCTAGCCAGGTCAAATAAGAAGTCTGGCTGTCTTTCAGTTAAGTTTTCCCAAGGACATAATAGCAATAAATCCCATTTTGAAGTCTCAATGAGAAGCAGCAGCAGAATACCAAGTGTTCATGACAGAAGGAAAATACCTCCTATGAGATGAGTAATGTTGCTGGCAGAAGAGTATGTATTTGCTGAACTAGCTTCCATAAAGGAACATTTACATAAAATCATATTAATTTCAGGAGGATGTATAAAATTTCTGCTTCTGCTGGATCCATCTGACAAAAAAAATTGGTATGTGTAATGAAAATGTGTGTTGAAGTTGTTACTCAATTTTGGAATCAGGGTAATATTAACCAAGTTTAACTCAAATGTTTCGGTTTATACAAAGGACTTTGATGGAATTACAGTCTTGCTATGAACCTATGAGGGCACATTCTTCCACATTCCTAATTGAAATGACACAAAACATACAGCTTGTCAGCATAAGAAAAACGAAACCTTCCTTTTCTAATGCCTTCAGAGAGCTATATTTCACTATATATCACTACTCCCTGGGTACTGCTGCTGTCGGTGATAGGCATTTCTGAAGTGTAAAACACAGGATCACTTTGTTCCTCAATACTCTGTGTTTCACTGTCTGAGTAGTTCCCAGATGACTCCACTGCAGTCTAAGGGGACACATTGGATTGGTTTTGGAACTGGAGAACAGCCATATGACTATGCTTGAAACCAAAAAAGTTTTATTTCCATTGCTGTAATTCTGACTGAGTATCTCTAATGTTGTGCTGTATGTTTTCTAGAGATGTTTTTCAGGGGTTTTTTTGAGGCAACTTCTGCAGTTGCTCTGAACATTGGCTTCATTTACTCGAAAGCTCTTGCTAAAACACAGCTGTTTGTAGGTAGAGATATTTGCAGAAGCAAACAAAAACTGCAAGAAGGCAACAAAAATATTTCATATAATTCCTACATAAGTTTGATAGCACAGAAGGAATCAGCAATGCATGGGTGTGCAAAAATCACCCCAACCCTGCCCAAGTGGACCCTTTCTGCCCTCTTCCATTTTATCACATTTACAGAGCATTAGTTAAACCCTCAACCATCATCAAGGAATTGATCAGTGTTATACAGGTGATAAGTAGATGTCTGAAAGTACTCCACATAAGGGTTTTTCCTGATTCAAACCAGAGTTATTCAATAATCTTCTATTAATTACCACTTGTAAAAGTTCACAACTATATCTGTGTTACGGAAAGGCTCTGGATAGACTTTATATGGTTGGTCCTGGCTCCTAAACTGGTAGCTGACAGAAGTGCTGCATCCCAACTGTCTGACAGGATAGTTTTGTGTTGTTCCCTGCTCTTCTGGTTTCATGCCCTTGTTCATGTTAGGAGACCTGTCAGAGGACACTTGCTCCTGGATACTCGTGTTTTTATCCGAAGGAGAACAGGGCAATGGAAAAAGCAGGAGAAAGGTGAATAGACGGACCTCAGACGGGGGATAATGCCCTCCTGGGTCTCATCCCAACATTTAATCAGGATTCATCTGGTGCTTATTTCCAAGATTGGAGGCTGGGGAGTATTTTCAAGTTAAATGGTTACCTAGTGAATCAAAGTTTTCTCTGTCCTTTCTAAGTCAGCAGATAATTCCTCTTCTTTACAAAGGCACTACTATAACAATGTGTGCCTGGGATGCAGCGGAGGTACCAAGCACCAACATCTGTCCTTGGTTCTCCAGAGCAGAAACAGGTCATAAATCCAAGGAAAATATCAAAGGCAATTGCTAGTCGTGTTCTAAGCAGAGCCCCATTTCTACAGGGACGTTTTACTGACTACTCAGGAAGCAAAAATTCTTCAGCAGTGAGACTTTCTTTCTAGTCTTTCTTCTGTTTTGAACTCTGAATCCTCCTTTCCATGTCACCGATATTCCAGAATTTCAAGAACTGTTCAGAAATACATTCCCTTTAATAATTAAATACCATTTATAATCAGCCTACTAAAAAGACAAAGTAAATCCAATCCTATAGACCTGAAGAAATTAGTTCCATGTTTCAGCAAAGTACTTACATATTTTTCACTGTTTCTGCAACCAAATGTTCCAAACTACTATACAGAAGGACATTCTCCTAAGTTTAGCAACATTATTAGTTAGCCAAATTAAAATACTAAAATTTCTGCATGCAATGAAAGTAAAGGGTGTTACGATTTCCCTATATGTCAATAAAAATGGAGGCTACATAGACGGCAAAGAAAAAGGAACAGGCAAAAATGGCCGTCTAAATTCCAAATGCCTTGCTTATTAAGGGAAACATCTTGTAACATTTATAATGATTGGGTTTGTTTTTAAAATTTAGATGGTAACAAGAAATAATTCAGTATGACATTGATGACTATTCTGATAAATTTAAATTAATTCCAACATCTATATTTAAAAGACAGGCATCACAATTGAAAATAGAAATACTGCATGTTCTAGGGGATTATCTTGCATTTACATGGTCATCTGCTTAGTGCACCATTCTGTATGTAACCATGTATGTACATAATAATACTATTAATGCAACTTTAGCAGCAGAGAGTTCCATGAAAATACTAAGGAATGGTAATATTGATGTCAAGTGGCCACACAAGGGGCATATGTTTTCATATTTCTTTTTCTGATTGTGATGAGTTTTATGTATCCATCAACATAAACATCACCAGCTGACATGAAATACAAAGAATTTTTTAAAAAAATTGAGAGATGCAATTGTTGCATTTCCTTTTGCAGATTATTATGGTTTTACACCTCATAATGTTCCTTTGATGCAAAATACCAGTACAAACTTCTGAATCCTTTTACTATTTAAGTAGTAGACGTTCAAAATGCTGCTGGCTTGGGAAGTATAAAGACTCGTTCGCTTTTAATTTCCCCAGTGCATCATCTTTAGCTTCCTGTATTTCAGACATGTATATCCAGGAAAGTTGCAAAGGCAGTAGCCAAAAACTGCCAGAAGCTACCGTAGGAAGGAGAGATCTGGAAAAATCTTTCCAAACATGTCTATCCCTTTCTTAAGCTCTCGCTGTTACAATGGAGAATTGCTAATCACTGGATAAATTAACAACTTTTCAACACATTACTTATTGCACAGTTCCTTTTTTGTCATTATCCTTGTTTATTCTTCTGTGGAAGTATTTAACTTAAATCGTAAAGCACTGCCATCCGAGAAGACTAATTCTTCCTGCCAAGCAGTTTCAGACACCATACAGATATTACGATTTGAACAACTCAATATGTAGGGTGCCAAGAAGGACTAAATAACTTCACAGGTCAACTTCCTCCTGACTTGTGGCTAAAGACCACTCAAGCTCAGTTTCCTACAGGCTTCCTTTGTGTTCCTTCCCAACTGCAGCCACAAAAGAAACATTCACTTCTCCGTCAAAACACTGAAAAGATTTAAATATCGTTAAATCACTCATTACTAAAAATGAAGATTTTTGTTGAGGAAACCCATCTATTAATCTGTCTCTCACAGTGAAATCATTCATTATACACCTGTACACATTTTCATATACTTGTACTGAAAACCAATTGTAGATTCAGATCATAAAACTGGGTAGCATATTAAGCAGAAGGCAGACTTTGACATAATGTCTCTTTAGTGCACAGCAGTATAAAATTTCTCAGCAAGGTTACTACATGTTTTTTAATGGATATTTTCTTGGGTTTTGCAGTTATGTTCCAATGCTTGACTCTATAACAAGCATTATAGTCCTCTATAAGGACTAAAACAAGTAAAGTGCATTATAAAATCACAGAATCCCAGAATCATAGAATGGTTTGGGTTGGGAGGGACCTTAAAGATCATCTAGTCCCACCTTCCTGCCATGGGCAGGGGTATCTTCCACTTGAACAGTTGCTCAAAGCCCCATCCAGCCTGGTCTTGAACACTTCCAGGTATGGGACATCCACAGCTTCTCTGGGCAGCCTGTTTCAGTGCCTCACCACCCTCACAATACAGAATTTTTCCCTAGTATATAGTCTTAATCCACACTGTTTCCATTTATAACCACTCCCTCTTGTCCAGTCTAGAATATCTAGCAGAACATTGTTTTTTCAGGAAGGATCAGGTTAAAAATGAACAATAAATTGGATGTATACTTGTAATCACTGACCATTATCTAGAGACGTTTTCCTGCCTCTCGTTTATATAAGTGTGACTTGTTTAAACTATTCCCTGATGCCTGAAGAAATAACTCTCCTTTGTCTCTTGGGGTAGTTTTTCTTGAAAACTAGTCATAAATCGCTCTCTGCCTTCAGCGACACTGTGGTCTGATGCTCCAATGTTAATCCTTTGTTTTATAAAAAGTGATTTCACAGGTATTTTAGGCATAGTAATCTTAGAGCAGGTTGGTAAGACACAATGTCTTCTTGAGTAAAAATAATGCAAATTAAAAGACAAGTGTAAACAACTGTCTCAACTTCAAGTGTCTGTTGTCAAATTGGAAAAGGTACAAAAGGTAAAAGAAAAGTTAAATTTATTTTTAGTTGCCTCCTTTTGAAAGAAAGAAAAGAGAATGAAGACAACAAAGGAAAAAAAGGAAGACTAGAGGGCAGTGATGAAAAGAGTCTTCGAGAAATAGCTCATTTGGCAAAGTAATCATTTGGATTGGTATGGAGCAGATTGTAGAACAGAAAATGCTGAAATCAAGATGATCAAGGAACCCTCATAATATGTCAAATAGTTTCATCACAGAGTATGACATTAAAAAAATTAGATTCATTGAGCCCCAAGGACAGATGGGACTAACAGATGAATACTGTACTTCCCTTTAAATGGAAATAGAAGAAAAATGCATATGACAAGTGTTTGTTTGAATTATGTCATTGACTTTAATAAAGTTATTCAGGTTATGAATTTAGGCCTTGGAGAACTATATATATCATATCTGAAAAAGAGTTAAGTATCTCAAAAAATAACATATGTACTTTGAGACTGAAGACTGGCTAAGGAGATGCTAGTAGTTGCTGAACATTTTGAAACAAGAGAAACAGCAGAAAAAAATCAACAAAGCCTCAAATGAAAAAATAAGGAAAGAAATGGGGTGGTTATAATTTGCTGCAATAACTCTGACACAAAGTTTTACACTTGCACTGATCTTTTTTTCTAAGCTACCCCAAAAAAAGGATTCTCCATGCAGGCAGAGAACAGCAGTGAACAGCTGGTCTACAAATCGCTTCCTAAAAAATTCAATTTTTCTTTTCCTATAGCTTTTCTAAGTGGCCTGCAGCGAAAAAGCTGCTCCTCTTAATGCAGTCCCACTGCTTACCAGAAGCCTGAGACATTGCCAGTCCTTTCAGCATAGTTGTGGACAATGGAATTGGGCACTCCCTGAGGCTTCCCTGTTTCCTTCTGCGGGACAGCTTGGCGCAGTTTGTGGGTCTGGACATGTCTTAAGAGAAGGGCTCTAGGGAGGTATTTGGGCAGGATCATGGTTTTGCAAGAAGAGACCTGTCTTTCTTCTGGACAGGAGTTTGCATTGCAGCTCAATATTGTTCTTGACACCTGTGTACATAGAGGACCTTACTGGATGTTTATGTAAACATTTGTGATAGAATTTGCATCTCTTTTACTTGCTTTTCTGAATTTGCCTTCTGTGGTTTTTTAGGCATCAAGAACCTTTCAGGAGAAGATGACTGAGACGGAAAGGTAAGGGGGGCAAGAGCCACTGTACTGACCTAGGAGTCCACAGCTCATGCTTAAACAAATAGCGCAGTCAGAGGCAGAGAGACAGCTTTCAGCAGTGACTCAGATCTTCCCAGGGGCCAGAGGATGCTGCAGTTCACTGCAACTCAAAAAACTGATGAGATGCCTGGAAGCAACAACTCGCCTTTGAACGCATAGTGAGGAGAAGAGTTGTGTACAAGTCTTACTTGTTTTTTTCTGAGCCAGTTTTCTTTGAGAATTTCCAGAATTTCCAAGATTTGTTCAACACTATTAAGCTTTTTTTTTGCCTTTTTTTTTTTTTCTTTTTCTTTTTTTCCCCACTGTTTAAGATCCTTTTTGGAGACGTCACAGAGAGAAATAATTCTAGCTACAACCACTCCTAAACTGTTATGGGATTTTCAGGGTCCTGCTCTAAACAGCTCAGGTGTCCAGTGAGAGAAATGTTTGAAAATGATGACCTTGTAGTTTGAAAACAGGTTAGAACTGCGGACTTGGCAAAACGAACCCTGTGCAAAACTGCTTATGCCTTCAGTGAAAGAGATAACAGGAACTCGTTGAGGCTTCCCATCCTACAGACAGTGTAATTTGTAAGGCAAGAGCTGATGGCATTGTGGTTTCTTGAGTTGTTTGGCGATCCAGTTTTCATGTGCTACATAGGTATCATTCAACTCTAGTATCACTTACAGTTTTGAAGAGCAAAGTGAAACCGTTATTTTGTTCATGCAGTAGGCGATTAAAATCTTTTTCTCAGCATGCTTTGGTGTTTCCAGGAATAGGGATGGTGATGATAAAGCAAGTAAGAATATTCCTTTTCCAGAAGAATTCTTTTGGTCTCTGGGCCTCTGTTATCATGTCAGCAGGAATGCCAAGGAGAACTGAAATCTCTGTTTTATGCAAGACATTCCTTTAATATTTCTGTATCAAATTTAATTTTAGGACTCTGACATTTTTATGCTTAAACAATTTGTCAAGCTCGGTACCTCAAGTTTTTTAATCTTATTCCATGCAGATTCAAATAATTTCATACCATTTCTGTAATGGGATATGGATGAGTACAGTCATTTTGCCCTAGATTTTTTTGATGTAGTTCTTAAACAGTAGTAATTATACATCATAGGAACTCTGAGAAAATTAGTTCATAACAGTTGCATCCTGGACTCAAAGTTGTGCTATTTCATGTTATGAAATAAAATGCTAACACTTTTTAGAAAATTTTAATCACAAGAGCAGATTTTGAATTCCAAACTAGCTTTAATTTAAAAAAAAAAAATTAAACAAGGATGTTTTCTGTGATGCAGAGATCACTACAAGTTGTTATTGATAAACTTTACCCTTCTAAACTTTCTGTAAGCACGGAAGGACACCTGAAGTAGCCAGAAATATCTTTCCTAACAGTGTTTCTTTTCCTTCTGCCTATCTGTTTGGTTGGTAGACCTTTCAGTAGAAAACTTCAGCAATTTCTTAGGGAAATGTAGGCTTCCTTATGCTTCTGATGAAACCATAATTTCTAACTATTCCAGAATTATTTCTAGAATAATAATTTCTATTCTATTTCTAGAATAACCCTGTTATTTCTATCTACTTGGATCTCTGTCATTTTTTTGTACATGATGAGCCATATATCTTTACTTATTATCCTAGTGATTTCTGCATTAGTAGGCAAATTTAAAAATTGGTTTAAAAACCCTAGCAAAACTCTAAATTATATTAAGCCATTTTTCTTCCTAGAAAGATAAATTTCTATTTTCTGTGGATGCTGTATTACCCATGGTGGGATTAGGGGTTTTTTTAATGCTCAGCGTAAACTTTTTTTAACGAGAATGCAAGTGGACACACTCCTCTTCATGAAGTAAAAAATGGGGGGAAAGTCTCTAAGAACCGTAGAACATGACTTGAATGGAAATAAACACTGCCGCACAACCACATTTCCTTTTTCTTGAATGAAAACAAGGGAAGCTATTTTTGAAAATGACCTTGAAGCAATCGAACAATCCAAAACAGGGGCAGTGTTTCAGCTGCCATTCACCAATGCCATTTATTAGTTCATTCCCGACATGTCTGTATAGGCAGCTTAGTCTACTCATGAGCTCCAAAAAGAGAAATTCCCGTGCTGCACATCTTCTGAGGAGTCCTGAGTTATGTCATAGTCTGTGAAAGTCCTTGTAAATATTTCTTTCAACTAATGTTCTTCTGTTTATTTTATTAAATATTTCAGTGGATTCAATCTCATCTGCTTGTAAAAAGCACTCAGATTTACCAGCAATTTATACTGAGATAGAAGAGAAGAGAGATGGCAAATGTGTTTTTAACACAAGGGTCTCATGAGATGTCTGGACAGGGAAAAAGTATGATGTAACATCTGGACACAGATTTTTCTTGAACCACGTCACCCCTCAGCTGCATTAGGATGTATGGGTGAAGATGTAGCCAGTATTATCACTTTAGTACCCCAAAACAAACAACAAAGTTTGTCTTCAAGTATTTATTGCACCTCCTTCTCTTTTGTTGGGAAAGAATACTCTGTGTCACCTTTCTAGGTTTAACTATACTAGTGAAATACTGACTCTTGCAGTCTTAGCTTGGCTGATAAAATGATCCACGGAAGTGTTATACAGTTAATGTTCCTACACTAACATACTTCTTTTTGTCCCCTGTAAAATGGCAAAGCGTGATTACATATAAAGAAGAAAACAGAACAATTCCATACTTTGTAGGCCCTTTCCTCCTCCCCTCCCTGCCCCTGCAAACCTGCAGACAGAAAATATGGGCAGTCAGTTCAACATAAAACCTCCTCTGGTGTCACTATTTGCACTTTCTCACAATAAGTGGTAAATGTGTCTAAAGGACTGCTATTCCCTTTTACAAGCTTCATATTGCTTAGTCATAATAAAGAGCAAAAGAAAGGAGATACTTGGAACGTAGAAAGTTTTCTTGCTGCAGTTGTGTAGCATAAAGTTTCTTTTGCAAATAGAAAACAAATTTAATGTGAACATGAAGCTCTCTCATCTAGCAAGTTGCTAATTCTCAGCCTAGAAATATTTACTGTTTGCTAGGCCTTCATTAAATACTTAAGTATGTATCTTTCTCAGCTGTATTCATAGATCTATTATGGGATTTTGAGGGAATATTTTTTAGCCCACAAGAAAACAATTTCGGTATTTTAAAATTCAGTATTTATGCATAACAGATCTGGGATCCAAAGACTAAAGAGCTGAGACTAAAGAGCTCTCTTTCTACCACTATAACGGTAGCATATTTCTGCTATTTTATTCTTACAGAAGTATTCCTATGTAATATGTCTAATCTTACTGACCTTTGATTCTTATTTTAAAATTAATTTTAGTAGCTTAATGCAAATGTCATAGCTATGCAGGTGGTTCATGGCAGTAGTTGTTCACATATTGCTATGTCCACTGACAATATCTGTGCCTGGTCTCTAATACCCTTTTGTTTTGTTTTGTTTTGTTGTTTTTATTTTGTGTTTGTTGTTTTCTTCTTTTTTTGATTAGTACTAGGGCTAGTTCTGTAGACACTTCGACTGACTGCCCCTAAAATTGTCAGTCTTTCTGCGGAAATGTGTTGGTTTCTTCCAAACCAATCCTTGCAGGATCCCTGTGGGAGATGTCTGGGGAAGATACTGGTGCTAGGAAAGGTGTCTTATACAACAGGCTAAATTCTATCAGATCAAAAGTATTTGTTCAGACGAGCTGAGGTATAGCTTAGGTTTTCTTACTTTTTTTCTCAGTGGATGTTGGGAATTGAATTTGGGAAACATTCATGGATATGCTATGTAGGAGACAGTGGTACAGAAAGAGGCATAGGTGAGTAATTACATAAGCAAATCTTAGTACTTTGCAGGGGAACTTGATTTCATCTGTGCCCATTTGTCTTGGAAAAAAACAGGGGGCTGTGGTTAAAAATGCTAATTTTGATTAGAGAAAGTAGATCTTCCCGGATTTCTAGTTTCAGTGGAAAAGCTGCTTTTTAAAATCTGAGCAAAAGCAGCTGGAGCTCAGACCCTTAGAGGTGTCTAAGATGTTGAACCCTGTCTACAGACTGCAGCTCACACGTTCCTCCACAAGATAAAGAGAGTTTTTATGAGTATCCCTTTCAATGTTTAGTTATACATTGTTCTTCTCACAGCAAAGATCATGAAACTAGCTTCAGTGTGCACCAGAGATTTATCAATAATTCTGAAAATGTGATGCTTAACATGCCTGCTATTCCTGATAAACTTTGTGCTAGCTATTGTAGCTAATGATGCCAACACTTATGACCTCCTCATTACGTGCACCTACTCAGGCTGAAGCTTGTGTGTGAATAGATTGTACATTTCCTTGGATGTAGTTTTGAGTTTAAGCCAGGAAAAAAGATGTAAGAGAAAATGATCTTCCACTGACTGGGTGGAAGGACAAAATACTCAGGAAGCTCTTGCTTATCAAGACATGCTGTTATCTTCTGAACAAAGTAAGAAAAAGCAGCAAAAATCCAGTGAAGGTTTTCAATATTTTCTTTGGTTTTGTTTCTCAGACTAGGAAGCAATTAATCTTTTAAAATAGATTTAAAATGAAAGCTCCTGTAACAAAATGCACAACTCTAATTTGGCAAATGATATTTCTCAAGCATAACAAAGTAGTGGGAAAATTAATCCTAAATTTATTTTGAGTTAATAGTTTTACAAAGCAAATAAGTGATTTGGCAATGAAACAAGATTATCTGAATAAGCACTTGAAGAAAGTAATTTTTGTTGTCAGACTTATCTCTTCGAACTAAAATCTTAATTTCTGTAGCATTTCAACTGCTCTGGTAGACATGGCAGCTCAATGCTTGATTGTTAAAGTGATAAAATGGTCTCTGCTCTTCATTCACCTCATACCTGCATTGTATGAAACCTGACAGAGAATAAATTTGATTGTCTCAACTCTTTTGCAGACAAGTCCTAATGAAATTAAAGTCTCTCTGTAGATTAACCATGTACGATAAGAAGAGATCTTTCCTTTGTTTTAAACTGTATCAACACTATTTTTTTTGTTTTAATATCTGCGTTATGAAAGATGAAAACAACTATTCATCGCTGAATTTCTTTATGCCACACAAAGTTCCTGGGTGATATTTCCTCGACTTCTGTCTCTTCTCAGTTGAAACATCTTGCTTTGTTTCATTGCTGCTGTTATGGGAGGCATATAATAATCTCTGCTGTTAATCCTGAAGATTTACAATTCTTTCTGGCAATGGGGGGAGTCAGAAAACAGAACCTGTTCAAAATATTTCTGTGAATTGATTTATTTAGGTTGTTCTCAGGAAGAAATCATAGAATCATAGAATGGTCTGGGTGAGGATGGATCAAAGATAGAGATAAAGATCATCTACTTCCAACTTCCTGCTGTGGGCAGGACATCTTCCACTAGACCAGGTTGCTTAAAGCCCCATCTAACAGGTGGCCTTGAACACTCCCAGGGGCAGGGCATGCACGGCTCCTCTGGGCAACCTTTTCAAGGGCCTCACCACCCCCAAAGTAAATAATGTATCGCTAATATCCAATTTAAACCTACTGTATTTTAGTTTGAAGATATTTTCAGTAACTATAGTTTTATCAAGTTAAACTAAAGCTCTCCATTGAGTCAGACTTCAAAGTGACTCTTCAGATTCCAGAGATGTAATTTATTAACATGTGGGTGTATTCAGCTTAATTGTGCTCCTACATTGAGCTGCTATTGTGTGGACAACTGGAACTTTGGAAAAGAGTACATGAATAAGTCTTTAATAATTTAGAAAACATGTGTTATTCTTTTCCAATTGCCAAAATATTTTATAAATAATTCCTTTACCTGTTACTGCTGGATGAACTGAGAAGCTGAATTTATTCAACTTTTCAAAGAAATCGATTTTGCCGCTCTTTATTGATGGCCATTTTAAAAAGGGTTTTTAATTACCTTGTACTTCTATTGTTTCTCCTTCTTTTTCATTTTAGAAACAGTTGTCATCTGCATAAGACTTCTACTAGAAAATTTGGGGGTTTTTTCTTTGGTTTAATAAGCAGAGCAGAGCTAATTAGACCCCGATAACAAATTTGGGTTGAAAAGTTCAGAAGCGAAGTGTAAAGAAGCCTATTTATTTGCAAACAGAAAGTACTTCTGATAAATTCTTTCCAAAGCAGCAATAGAGAAGCCACTTTTTTTCCTCTCTAAAAGAAGCAGAATTTTCCAGAAATATGAAAACTCTAGTTCTGGGGGACAAAAAAAAGTCCCAGGAACAACCTTCCCCCTTAAAAAACCCCAAACTTGACCATTCAACTAGAAAACCACAGGTATGTATTGACACAGAACAATTCTAGTTATGTGCAGGTTCATCACTGGTTCCTTCCCAGGCTGCTGGTATCACCTCTCAGCCTGCCATACCTGACCCATGAGCTTTGCCCCTGGCTACTGGTGATAGACTCTTGACTGGAGGTGGCCAGATATGGTAGCTTCTCTTCTCCACCCAAGATTCATTTATCCAGATGTGAGCTCTTCCTAGGCCTATATCTTCTTTTAATCCACTTGTACCCTCTCTTCAATTTTCTCGAAGTTCCTTTAGCGTTTTAAATGTCCTACCTTCTAAGAAACCAGCATGTGGTCCCCAAACAGTGCAAACTGTTTCCCAAAAACCTTATAAAGGATGAACTATATTTTGCATTTAAACTTCAAAAAATTGTTCTTGGCAATCTTAATATAGCCAAAAGTCAATTAAATGGTTTACAAGAGTCCATGATCTCAACCATTTTCTCTATAACTGAATAGTAAAATGGAAGAGGGGTCAGTGTCCTAAACACATTTTTCCTGCAACCTGTAGGTAGGTACGATAATAATTTTAGTTTTATATGTAGTAATCCCTGGTTTAAACATAATATGCACAATTCCTTTTTTGTAAGCTAGAAGGTAAACAGGTGAGTGTATCCATAAACACAATGGCAATTTATCCAGATTTTCTAATGTAAACTTCAGGCAAATTTATCACTTTGAGAAGGGGAATAGCGACAGAAGGGAGAAGTTTCTTACAGGACAGCCTGAAGGACTTTGGTGGTCAGTTAAGGACAGAGGATTCAGCTAAGCTCATGCTTGAAGACCATCTTCAGTATCATGCTGTTCTCTGTGTGGATTCAGACCTTTTGCTGCAATGTCTGTGTACTTGGCAACTCTCAAACGACTACAACTTCCCTAAATGTTTATCCCTTCTCCATGCAGAAGGCAATAAAATTCCTTATAATTTTCTTGTCTTAGACAATGTGAAGATTCTCATCCTTACAAAAGGAACAAATAAGTGTTCCTAATGAATTCTGCATGCCATACTACATGGCTCTTACTAGAGAAAGGATTGGATAGACCCAGCTGCCTAGAAGTTCTTTGAAGACAAGACCTATGAATAGTTCTTGTGAATGTGATGTAAATGTTTGATACACTTTCAACGTGCTGTTTGCCTCACTGATTTCTCATTAGTCTTTCTTAAAGCTGAGGTGTGTTAGTTTATTTTGTGATTACAATAGCATTGTGGCTTTTATTTTTTTTAATAAGTTATTTTGTGGAATTAATAAAAAACCCCCAGATAATTGTTTTATTTAAATGTTATTTAATTAAACCTAGTGTGTTGTATAACAAATACCTAGGTGACATGTTGGTGAGAATACCACTAGTAGCTGCAAAAGCACCTCCCTGAGACTGGATCTTCTGCAGCTTTTGGATATGTGCTAGCCTCGCTGAGTTTCAAAATAGTTCTCAAGCTTTTACTAAAAGCATGCTACTTTATTTCTATAGCAATTCCAATGCTATAAATTTAATGCCTCTTTTTATTTTTGAAGGTGCCTCCACCAGGATTAGTAGACTAGCACAGCATTATGAAATTCACACAATAAAGATGACATTGTACTTTACCTTCTGCCATTTATTGGAACTGCAGGATGCTGGTTTTAAAGCTTGAAGCAAAAAAAGATATTTCGAAGCATATGGGCAGGATAATTTTTATGTTTAAGATAAATGACTAAGAGCTGAACCAGAAGCGTGGCTCTTGTTACATTCACCATCCTCAAGAGAAGCTGTCTCCAAACCACAAACCAGTCTTCACCTCCCCCATTTTTCATAAATGTACTGACCTGATTGACCACAATGGCTGTGTGGGATTAAGGTGTTGTTCTAAGGTGCCTGCTCTCTTGCTGCTCTCCAGCTGGCTTTGGAAATAACATTGGATTTTGTCCAAACTGATGAAGAGTAAATCTATACAAATAGAGCTGTCTTCTCACTACTATGAATTTAAGCCCCAGAGCCAAGAATAAGGTCTATCGCTGTTTAGCTTCAACTTCACAGCCTCTAGAATGGTTTAAGGCAGAAGTCTGACATTTGTGAAGTCTTCATACTTTTTGAAGACTGCTGAAAAAGATAAAAGTACTGCTTCTGAAGCCATAATTTTTTGCTGAATCTCTAGGGCTTGTTCCTCTCTCTTGGATAGTGTATGCCTTTCCTCAGTGCTGGTGTTTCTCATGTAAAAGAAAGGGCAATTTTGAAGTATGCCTTGTGCTGAAATATATAAAACAACAAAGTGCCCTTTAGGCAGAGAAGAAAAACCCCAGAGACTGTGATCCTAACATATGTATGTATTTCTTTACCTATTTCTGCTTTGGGAATGTTTTAAACTACACTGCAGATATTCTGCTTAAAAATTGAGATTTTGTAAAGGTTCTGGAAAGATGGACAAAGAATTGTTGTCAATTCATTGCTAGTTACTAGTAGACACTAGAGTTTTCTATACATGAGGGTGGCATCTCATGATTATATTTGCATTTCTGTACTAAGCATGCCATAGAATAGAATGCAAAATAAGTCAAATCGAGCTAATTTCTCACCTTTTTATGTATGGTTGTTAAAAAATGTAATGAATAAAAATGGTTATTTAAGTGTGTAGCAAGAATCACACCCTTGCAGACAGTGGATAAAATTTAAAGCCTGAAAAGATTTTTATAGTGCGGTGAGTCTTCTAAAATTAAAAGTAAAATGTTCAAATATTGAAGAAGTATTGAAAAACTCATATAAATGTGTCTTCTCTTGTTACTTTGAGGCAGAAAATGTTGCAAATTTTATGACAGTCTGTACTTAAGATTTTAGCCTGGTGATGTAAAAACTTTAGGAAGTTCAAGCAGGAAAAAACCATGCTGGATATAGAATTAAAAAATCATAGAAGTCTTTAGTATTTTCTTATAAACCATTACGTGAAGTCTGAATAATCTGGAAAGTTAGCCCTTTTTACATAGCTGGCTTGAGTACAAGCTCTGAATCTTGGGATAAGCCTTAACAAAGAATTTGATTTGAGAACCTGTGTGCTCTAAGTGAGAGCTGGGAAGCATTTCTGGGAGCCTAACAGAGACTCTGCTGAATTCAGTTGCAGATCTCTTTCCAGGTGGAAGGCTGATTTGGCATTATGAATCTCAAAACCTACTATCTTGGACTTCTCTTTGTGATTTTGACTTTTCTGTTGTTCTCAGAGCTGCAAGTAACATACGTCGTCTGTAAACAATGTGTTTGCTCTGCTTGTTTCTGTAAAAGAAAAAGAATACACTGCATGTTTTCAGAAGTTGTCTGTCAGTATATACAAAGCTATTCCTTCTGATAAAGGAGGAATATTACATAATAGAAAAGTTCTGTTTCACACATGATAACTCTTCGAAGAGTTTTGGGGTTAGGATTGCCTATTTCTAGCTGCTTTTCTATTCTTACCCTTTATAATGTAATGCCCATTTAAAAAGAAAAAATGTATTGTCTTAAAAAAACCCAACAAACACCCCAAAATTTAGTTTTGAAAAAGTTTTCAAATTAAATCTATTTTCCAGAATAATTCAGAGGAAGCAAAGAAACAACAGAAGACTTCAATTTTCCTGTGAATAGCAGCTTGTGGTTTGGAACAAGCACTTGTTAATTCAGGAAGGTGGAATGAAATGTTAAAACTTAGTTATATTGGTATAAGAAATACTATAAATGCCCAGAAAAGTAAATTTTGTTGCCATATTATTTCCCTATAAAGTTTAATCGGTCATGTTCAAATTCAGGGGACAATTCAGTAACTGCATTATACAGTACAGTAACTTGGAAAGCTCAATTCAACTTTAAGAATTTAGTATATTGCTCAAAATGGATCAGTCGTTCAGCCTGAAAAAAGAAGAAGAAATAATTCTTTTCAGACTTCAGGTTGATCATCTACAAAATTCATCCAACATTTTATGCTGAGTTTTATTTTCCATTTCTTATGGCCTGTGAAGGGTGCCTGAATTGACTTCTAGTGAACTCACTTGCCTGCCATTTTCGACCACGCTTAGGCAGTTGTAGTTACTAAAGTGTAGCTTGAAGTATTGCTTTTGGAAATGTGCACAGATGAGTTAATGAAGGCTGGAAAAGCCACCAGTGGGGAATAAACCACACGTATTTACCCCCCTGCATGTATATATGTTTGCACGTGTATGCAGGATTTTGCACACATGCCCATGTGCATATTTGTGTGCTCATGCACATATTTGCTTACCTACATGCATATCTACACACACACTTCTGCACACACGTGTATGTTTATGTGCATGCATGTAAATGTGTACACCCACACCTGAAGAGGAACAAGGAAGGAAGAATAAAGACACTTACTGGGTAATCTGACATGTGAACAAGGAATTTAAACACACAGGGATTGTTAGAAGGAAAACGATTAAAATTTTATGCCAAATATTTGAGGTAAAAGTTCCATTGGGCAGCATGGAACTCCTACACTATGAGCTACCTGGAAAGGGAATCAGGGCAACAAAGTCAAATCAACACACAAATAACAGGTTAGTTCTAAGAAGCATTTAAAAAGCTTTGGTAGGATATGATTGTCTGCCAAAAGGAAGTGATGATTCAAGAAACAGAATAAAATACAATGAAGATATAGGCACCTGTTTTGGCTGAATAGGAATATAGAAAATGTTGTACTTAGCAGTCTTATGCAAAAAAGACCTCAGCAAGATTTAGTCATATGCTGCAGATGAGGATTTACCAGGATCAACAAAAGATGCCTGGAGTGACATGCCTGACAGGCAATATAACAGTTAATAGGATCTACAGTCTTCCACTGTTCCATTGATGAATATGAGGGTGAGAGGGAAGGAATTAAGAGCTTTGTTTACTCAAATTGTACATAAGCTAAGAACTAGACACCTAGGAGAAAGAATCAAGAATTTTGGTTAGGTTATTATTTCTTCACAGAAGTGAACCTTCAGCTATGGAGTCTGCACAGAAATTGGTAATTATGAAAGAAATGTTTTATATCTTATTATACCTGAGGGAAAATGCATGAAAAGATGAATGGGTGATCTCTTTAAGGTAAGGAAAAATAGGAAGGTTTAAGAGGAAAGGAAAACCAAGTAGAGAAATGAGATAGGAAAGCAATTAAACTATGGAGCAGAGGGGGTCTAAAATAAGTGGACTATGAAAATGTCAAATGAGTGATTCAATCAGCTTTTTCCAGTGGTGTATGAGTAACACTCGTCTCACTCTGTAGAGAAATTCTGAGGTAAAATAAAACTCGAGGACTTGATGTATTTTATGTAGCATGTAAATGGTGAAGTGAGAAACTGGTTTCAGATCCTATGCCTCCCTGTGCTGCAATCTGCCTAAACAGTGGTACAATGTGAAAAACACTACGAAATACTGCAAGAATAAAAATGTGCAGAAAAGGTATTTTTAAAGTCAAGATAGGCAGAAGGTCTGTAAGAGATTGACACATCAAAGAGAAATAGTGAAAGATGAAAGTAAGAAAAAGTGTAATTGCAGTAGTGTCAACAGAAACTTTTTTGATTATGTTTTTGCCATCAGACACTGAAATATTAGTTTTTTCAACATATCATGATCTATAGTAAAGATATAATCTTACAGTTTAAGTATTTCCCATAAATTATTTCGGGGCAAATACCATGGGAAAAGAAATACCAAATACCATGGGAAAAAATATATTCTTGGACCTATATGTCTGCGACAGCAGCTTAACTGGAACTCATATAGATGTGAGCTTGAGGAAGGAAGGAAAAGGTGGGTGAAGGTTACAGTATTGTGGAAGTAGATAGGCTGTTAAATGTGGGTAGAGGCAGAAGGTAGAAGCCCTCGCTTGGTAGAGTTATGGCAGGCGAGAAAAAAATAGGCAAAGGATAATAATAGAAAATGCAGTGTAATAAAAATAGTGGAAACTGGAATTAGGATGTTTAACAAATAAAAGTAAGTAATAAAAAAATTAGGAGAAAGGTACTGATATATTATATACCTTATAAATGCTTATAGAATACTGAATAGCTGCTTAGATAGGGCCATAAAAAGAAGAAAAAAAGAAGAAAAATAAAGAAAAAAGAGGGGAGAGTGAAAAAAGCCTGCTTGCAGAACTGAGCAGATTTTCAGCTGTTTCTCTGTGATTTACTTTTGCTTTACTAGAAACTTGAAATTACAGTTTTGAGGGATATTTTTTCAGATTAATTACTGTGACTTAAAAGTGTTGTCAATCTCTGAAAGTAATGTCCCCTTATGAAAAGAAATTCCAAAATTCCCGTGAATATTGACTTATTGTGGAGCCAGAGTCAATTTCCATAGAAAGACAGTGAACTCAATTTTCAAATGTATTATGTTATGTGGTTAGAAAGCTATTATCATAGGGAGAAAGAACATAGCTGTAGTTTTTATGTTCATCTAGTGATTTTGTCTTTATTTACTTTCGAGCAAGCAACAGTTGTATGTTTTTATATGTTTAAGTAACTTTAAAAAATAGTTTAAAATTTTACCAGGCTGGATATGCCTGTTGCTGAGGACCGCACATAATATTAATAGGTGGAAAGTGATTGGTTTTTATATATATTTTGTCTATAGAGAGGGTTTTTGAAAGTGTCTGAAGAGTGGTTTTCTGAAAGTATGTGTATCAAACCTCTTTGCTCTTTGGGGATAATAGGATGATTCAGAATGTCCTGTACTTGGAAATAAGAACAATTTTCACTGTAATAAAACCAAAGCAAAATGCAGCTCTGAAACAATGGACATTTTCCTCCCTTTTAATTTTGTGTTGGCCACACTAACTGTTGACAAATAATCAGAGAAATAGTGCTCTCACTATTTATAAAAAGGAGCTGACTTTTTAATTACTTTTCTGTTGATGAACTGAACAGAGAGGAGAGATTAAATTAAACCAATTGATTAAAAGCGTGGTAAATATAGCCTTTTAAGTAGCCTTCTATTTAGGTTCTTTCTGTTGGTTGCCTTGATAATACTACTTTTCTTGCTTCTCTTCACTGTCAGAGGATTTAAGTGGCACTTGACAAGAAAAAGTATTGGAAACAGGGTAGATAACAACCAGAGAGAGCATCAAGGCAGAGATTGCGTTGAAGGGGATCAGAGAGTTGTAAGGACAATAAGGTTACCTGAAGTTGCTGCTAACTTGGTATCTCCAGAGGCTTTCTCTTTTTACTGCCATTTATTCTTGTGATGGATCTCCTCCAAACCCCATCCTTAAACAAGCTGTATTTAGTCTGCAGCCTAATTAGCCGTGTTGATGTTCGTTCTCTTTTAATAATTTTCTATCTGTCTATCTATCTATCTATCTATCTATCTATCTATCTATCTATCTCAGTATCAAGGTATGAAGTGACAGTTCGATATGAGAACCACTATTACCTCATATAAATGAGGTTGTTTATTGACTAACAAGGTACTAGTCTTGCCTATGTCTGCTCAGTCAGAGACTTACATATTTCAAAGGCACTTACGCCTATCTAGGATGGATCACTGCTGCAACAAACAGCCTTTCCTAAGAAAGCTACAAGTCAGTTTAAGAGATGTAGTCAAAGTAGAATTTGTGTTTAGTAGTGTTTCCAGTGAATATATAGAGTAAATTGGTTCTAGAAATGTCCCAGGCTTTCAGAAATTTGAGAAGACAATCCCTAATTGAAAGGGCTACAAAATTACCCTGTCAACTGGTTCTATTTCTCTGCCAGCTGAATGAATTACAAAGAGTATTCTTTAACTAAGAAAAAACTACCAGGAATGAAGAAATATTGTTTCTATGTGCCTTCAAATATAATGGCTGAATTTTGTTAGAATACAGTTATGGTCTTTATCTTCAGAATTATGCTTGAGTGACTTCTTCTTATGGTGCCTCTACATCAGAGTATTAGCTGAGACAAGGTGTGCACAGATGCAAGGAATCTTTTAGTCATTTTTACTGGGTTTTTTTCCTCTTTACTTTTTACATGAGACTGGGGAAGTTTCAGAGCACACAAATTAGATTTATTTTCAGACGGATGTCAGACGTGCTCCACAACTGCACTTAGTGCAGCTGGAATTATTAATGGATGTTCAAATTCCTGAACTGGCTTAGAACCCTTCAGGAAAAATTGCTGGAGATGTGTATAATATGAATGCTGGGGTATAGTTAACAACTGTTTAAATCCATGAAGTGACAACTTTGTGAAGAGACATCTCCATTAGCTGCGGTGGGGTGGAGTGTGCCCTAGCACACCGCAGACAAATGTGGAATTCAAGTGTTTTCATTGTGTAGTTGGGAGCATCACTCCCACCAGTGTGATAGCAGACTGATTTTGTTGATCTGTTGCTGCAGCTGAGGAAAAGGCTGCATTCCCATGAGCTCTCCACCCTCCACTGCTCTGGATATCAATCTTCCTACTTGTTTACGCCTGGAGCTGGGATTTAGCTTCACTTAGGACTTGGACCATTTCAGAGTGAATCCTAGAGAAGTATTTCTTTATTTACTTCCATGAACAAACTAATGGGACTGAAAATAATCATCAGACCTGTTGTAACAGAAGTCTTCTAAACATCTCCACTAGAAATGAGTGAATTGTAATGAGCACGATTTTCCTTCAAGCTTTGAACAAACTGTTAGAGCCTTGAGTGAGATGCACTGGATTTTGATTCAGATATGGAAAAAGCTGGTAACTGAATTTTTTACCTACACAGTGTTCTATTTCTACTAATCCTACAAGGAGATTTTGTGTAAAGTATAGCCTTGATTTAAATTGCTATTAATTTTACTATGTTGCTGATGAAGGATGATGAGGAATGCAAAATTAGTTATGTTCGTAAACTTCTCAACCCTGAATGTTTTCTCAGACTGTTAGCAAGATTTCTTTAGCCACTGCAAGTTGATCATCCAGCCTAAATTCTTGTGCTGAAAGCAATTTATCTGTAGCTATTTGTGCTCCAGGGGCAAGCTGTGTATTTGGTGCAAAATAAAATTTATGCAAATGGTTTCTCTGTATTGAAATCCGATGACTGAAACCTTCAGGTTTTCTAATTCACTTCTTATTCTTCTTAAGAGCAAAATAACTGGTTATCCAAACATCCTTTTCAGGAGACATGATCTTACTCATAATAATGAGTAAGAATATGATTTTGAAATGTCTGTCTCTAAAATACGATGTGAGTACTTCTTCTACCTCTGTACTACGGACAATCTGGCTGCTCTGGGATTTGTAGCTGATGTCTATCTTGATAAGCTTCTTGTACTCCTTCTGCCTGTGGTAAGGCTTTTATCCACACCACAGATGGCTTGGTATGTATACAAATTGACATGGATTTGTCCTGCTTTTTTTCCAGCGCAACAATAATTTTGTAAAAGTTTGTTGGGAAGCCAACACTTGTCTTTTCTTTATAACCAGAAGGCATTGGTAGAAAGAGAACTCAGAGTGAACTCAGAGAGGCATGGGGAATGGGTACAGGCTGCAAGTGTAGCCATGTATTGGTGGAAGCAAGCTGGTGAGGCCATCTGAAGCTCAAGACTTTTACACGTAACTGGAGTGCAGTGAACCTTCCACAGACTCCCAAGGACTCTGCACCTCTCTCCAAAGTTATCTACAATTTTGTTGAAGCAGCTTCCCCACATTTTGAAGTGCACTGCCCATGGTCTGTGACACCTGTAAGACTGCACTAGCTGTCCAAGGTATTCCTCATAGTCAAGACACATAAATAAGTACATGAATCACTTACCTCAGGTTTATCCTTGGTTAGGAGTCTAAACAAAAAAAGGAAAATTATGACTGTAAGAGACTGGGGTGAGTAATTCAAGCTTTGATGATTGATTCTTAGGTGTATAGGGCAAAGTCTTGAATGGATAGTTTTAGATACTGCATTTTCCTCATATTTAGTGTGTAATAAAAATTTTGGTTTGCTCAGCAGTCTATATTCTATTGCAATTCCCTTATAAATTCTGCACCCAGATGCCTAATCTAATAAATGGATAACTTTTAAAAAATATTACTTGAAAAAAATGCTTCTTTTTGAAATCTGTAAGATTTAAGCTTAATAGGGTACAGAAAAGAGACAGTTTCAGCTGGATTTGGGTACAGAATGGAGAATCTAAAGAACAGCAAAGGAGATTGATCAATGTGAAACAAACACTGGAGATGTTTTTCTTTTCCAAAGAAGAGGGGGCAAAGGCTAGAAGTCTGTGTCAGCACAGCTGTAGTGGGTTGGCAGGGCTTCTTTAAACATTTTTCCTTAAAACAGTCTTAGATATACATTTTGCCTGGAAACAAAATAGAGCCTAATATAATAATACTATGTTATTAATTTCTATTCACCAAAATCTAACCCAAGCAGGACCCAACACTTTGTGACTTCTGAACACCTTTTAATGTTTGCTTCGACACAAAAAAAAAGAATTGATTGTGCTAGAGGATCTTCTTCTACCTGACTAAATGTAGACTAGTGTGATCTCATGATAGTGCTTAAAACACTAGCCTTCCTTCCTGCTGTTTCTTGCAGGGTATTACTTGCTTTTGCTTACAAGCACTTCTACAGTCAGTTTGGCCTGTGCTTGTTTAATGGAACTTGGGAAAAACTGTAATGATGTGCTATCCACCTGCCTTCCACTTGAATAATTGTTCTTTCTGCTTGTAAATGGTTTGCAAGCCCATGAGATAGCAAAACCAAGACAAAAATAAATTGTAACTACCCACACTGTTACCATTTCTCCTCCTCTGCAGGTAGTAAGATCTTCAGCATGTGAAGAAAGCTAAAAAGGAAAAGAAAAGTAGTTATACTGACAGTAAGCTTGAAAATGAGTAGCAACTACTTCACGGATGTGAACTTTGCATGCCTGTACAGGCAGTGCCCAGAGTAGATGGAAATGTTTCTTTAGAGATACATAATGTGAAGAGGAGCTGCTGCATTATTTCATGCACGTGGAATCTAGGAAATAAGTGCTTAGTAACTGGGCTTTATGTATATCCCCTTGTGCATGGAAAAAAAGAAGCTATCCTCTCTCTGTCTGGAGCAGATTACTTGGATATTGAACTATTTTCTGAACATGCCAGTAGGTTTGCACAAGGTAAAGTAAATAGACTTTCCTTCCATAATTGTGCATGCTGCAAACCATAGCTCAGGTTTGCGTGTTTGACTTTTAGAGGTCTGTGTTAGTGAGGTAAATCACATCAGGAGAGGCAGAGGCCTGTGACTGAAAGTACTGCCTGGAGCTTCACAGGGTTTCTCACAGGGCTTGGACTTCCTCCTCCCCTGCTGATTTCTACAATACTTACCAGTTCCCTGATTTAGAACCATTTCACGGACTAAATTTCAGATGCATAGGCACTGATTTGGATGAAAACAGAGTTCCTTATCTTCTGGCTTAAATCTGTAGATGAGCAAACATCCTCAAGGTATTCTTTCAGACACGGGCTGTAATTATGAATCTCTTTGACTGGTCCCTAAACTATTTTCAAGGTATACATTTGGGATACATTTGAAGAGAGGAAAGGCATTCTTTGATTGAAGCACAGAACTGGGAAATCAGATTTATCATCTGTTCAGTCCTAGCATCCCTGCATGATCTTGAGCAAGGTGCTTGAAATATACTTCTTTTCTGAATAATACTTATATTTAAAACCTTGTCAAAGAGAAAAGCCTTTAGATATTCAGTGTTATGTGCTGACTCTACTATCACACACACACACAAAAAAAAAATAGAAAAAACAAGCCCCAACATCTCCCTTCCCCAACCCCAAAAGAAGCGATCACTGCTTTTTTATGATTATTTCTCTTTACCTTGAAGAGCTATTTTTCAGGAAAAGAAGCTGATGTTCTGTCTTGTACATCAAGTAAATGGGAACCACAGGGCTCTCCTGCCTTCTGTTACCAAAGGCTATCACACTATTTTTTCAATTATCTGTGCACAGAAAAGGTCTCCCTTTATTACCAGTATTTTTTGACTTCTTTCTGGCCTTTAAAAATGGTTCTAATGGCCTGCTTCTAATGAGCAAGAGGTGAGCCCAATTAAAATTATTCCCAACTTGCACAGCAAAGGAAGAATCAAGAAAATTAATCAAGAAAACAATGTTGTATACAAATTCTAAATTAACTTTTCTCAGCAGCTGCAATACACAACTTTTCTAACTCACATATTGTAGGTGTTTGAAAACATAATATTCTGGTTTCACTAAAATATAAAAATAATGATCTTTGAACAAAAAATTTGTTTGTTTGTTTGGGTTGCTTAGGGTTTTTTAAATTTTTTTTTAATTTTTCACCCCAGTAACATCAGAGAAGAAGCAAAACCAGAGATCATAAATTACTTACCCGCAGTAGATGCCCAGAGCCTGGAGAGGGATTGTAGGTCAGCAAGAGAGCACCTGAAGGGTGGCACAAAGGAATTTCAGCCACTCCAGGCAGTAAGCTGGCTTCATTGGGGACCCAACTTAAATGCGTCTATATAGGACATGTTCCAGGGGGAATAAAGAAGAGGAGTTAGAGATGTGCATATGCCTGCAGGGCTAGAATGTTATTGGCACAATGGAGATACGATGAGATGGCTTCTATGACTGGAGTGTTGGAAAGGAAGGATACAGACTCTTTAGGAAGGGCAGGCAGGGGAGATGAGGAGGGTGTTTCCCTCTATGCTAATGACCAGCTCTACTCTGGAAGGGATGAGAAGCCAGCTGAGAATTTATGGATCAGGATTAAAGGCAGGGCAGGGACAGGTGACATTACAGTGGGGGTCTTCTACGGACTGTCCAACCAGGAGAACTGAGTGAATAAGGCCCTCTAAAGACAGAAGGAGCAGACTTCAAGTACTGAGGCATAAAATAAATGACGGATGAAGAAAATAATAAGAGTGCCCTTAAAGGTCAAGCTTTTGTGAATGGCAGTTTTAGATCTGACTATAGATCTGTGTGCACAGAAAACTAGGATTGCAGGAACCTAGTATTTTATGAATTGATGCAATAAGAAACTTTTTTGTTGCTACTATGTTTTCTTACAAATTTTTGGAGTTCATGATATTGAATTCAGATCCAAGAAGTGACATATAAGAAAATGAGTGCAGCACAAGATGTACTTCTCCTAGACTCAAAAGTATGCTTTCAAACTTTTCTTGCCATCTGTTTGCAGAAATACTTTTTCATCATCTTGCTCATCTTGGTCTCTCTTGCCCTCTGTCCCTCTCTTTTAAACACACATATAGACGGCAGGTCTTGCATTACTAGGCAGGCCTGGCATTGGTTATTTCTTTTATCTACAGAACTAAATGAAATAAAGAAACAGCATTGGTTATAACATATAAGAGGAAAAATGTTTTATTGCTTTGGATGTAGCCAAGAATAACTCAGGAGGGCTTTAATGACAATGCCTCTTAAAGAAACAATGCCATGCGGTGTTTTCCTAGAGATACGATACAATTCAGGGTTAATATACTGCAGGTAGGATGTTTAAATGAGTTCAGAATTTTTAAGAGGTTTATTATCCCTAAACTTTCTCAGGAATTCCAGAAACTGCATTTTGATTAGCTTGGCTTGATTGCCCAGTAGTTTAGCCTGCTTATATATAAAAAAAATATTTTTGGTATGCTGCCTGTTGAATAAAGTCCTTAATTTCTGTCAGTTAATCAAGTACACAATCTAAAGCAGTGATAATTGTTTGAACTCATTCAGTCTTATGAGTAATATCTTCTAACAAGAACAAACAATTCTTTATGGTAAACAGAAGACTTTAGAACATAACAGTCTTCTCTGATATAGGCAATTCCATCTTAGATGCTTTCTTCGGATTTTACCTTGATTTCTCTTTGTTTCTGCACAAAAATGTGAGCACAGGTAAACGCTTAAACAAATGTTTTTTTAAGCTCTGGAACCTCTGTGTACCTGCAAATCTGAACTAGGAGCTGAAAGTCTTTTAGTCCTGTCTGCTGTTTACACTAGTCAACTGGAAGGCGTAAACAAATACCAAAAGACAGCCAGGGTCGGTGTAGTGGAACATGGCTAGGATAAATCATTTAAGAGAAAAAGTATTCTGCAAGAATGCACAGAATAGGTCAGGCTAAAAAGAAACAGGAAACTTCTGTCAGCCATTTCAAAACAAGTAATACAGGACTTAACACATAGTGCTGTTTCCCCCCCGTATTACTGAAAAACAAGAGTGATAATATGTACATGTGCATATCCTTTGTATATCAACAAGAAAAGAGTGTAAGTGTTTCAAGAGTTTTTTTTTTTTTTTTCGGCATGCTTAATTCTTCTGCTTCTTTTCCAGAGGGACACCACACATCTTACTCTTTTTGATACAATTTGAAAAACAGAATCAGAACACCAAACACAGAAGAACAAATAAATGAATTGGAAAATATCTGCCAGATTCAGAATTTTCTGCTTGAATTCACTTACACAAACTTCTGATCCTTGGGATAAAATGGAGTTGTCTTTTTTTTTTTTTTTTCTGTGTGGGGAGCAGTACCTCTATTCATGTAAGAGCTGATTTTCTACCTAGCTGATAACTACCTAAGGGAAATATTGCCCAATTGGAAGAATTTAAACTTAGTGCAGTGTTTAAACTTAAAGCAATTCACCAGATTTTGAGTTCCCAAGATACCAATTAAAATGCACAAGAGAATGAAAATTTGGCATTGAAATGATATCCCATATATCCCATACTGAAAGATATTCCATGGCACTGTGAGCATACTGTCCTAAAATGCAATTACAACCTATATGACTTGTCTCCCTAGAGTTTCTGCATCAGCAAATCTTAGAAGTTTTTGTCTACTAGGATCCTTACAACCCAAGCCATTCCATGATTCTATAATCTATAGCTTCCATTCATAAAACAGTACCCTGTATCACTGCCCTAGGCCACAATTAAATTGAACCCATTTAGTTAAGCTTTTTACAATATGTGTTATCCACTCTCAATTATATTTTCTTTTCTCATTACTGTGGTACAGTTCAAGTAAGAAAAAAAATGCAAATGTTTTTGAGATAACTATTTAGCCTTTTATTGCTTAGTTTAGAAATGGGTTATTTTTTACACAGACTTAGATGTAAAAGCACAATGAATATTTTGTATATTTTGTCCTAATCGTAGGAACATATTGTTACTGCAAATGTTGGGTTGGTGAATGTTCAGGGCTTGTTCTTGAGTAACTATTTCATGGATTCAACTAGGAGCTCTTACACAAACAGAACTGTCTAGTGGAAAAAGAAGGAGAATGTCAAATGGAAGCCTGGATAGTTTTCTGATTTGTACCAAAGCACAGGTGGGTGTCTATGTCTGAATTGATAAAAAATGCTTGTGATGTTCTGACTGCTTTGAATGTTTTCAGTATGCACTAGCGTTAAGGTGTAGTTCTGCAAATGATGCATGATATGTTTGCTCAGTAGTCTCGTGTAGTCTACTTTTCTCAGATGGAGTTCATCCATATTGAGGTAAATTCATTCAAAATTTTTGCAAGATCAGGGTCTCAGGAAACACAGTAAAAATTTTAGTATGTCAGTTTCTGAGAACTTTTTGTGTATAGTATTTTAGAGCCACTGCATAGCCAATTATTTTAAACAGATTTGTATTTCATGTCTTTTAAAGCAAACATAAGACACAGACATAAATTTTGTTATACACAGCACTGTAATTTTGTAGGTGTGACTCATCCTTTTGAATTTAATGAGACTCTTTGTTTAGCTAAAGTTATTAATGTTGTGGGGGGGTTTTTCTGTTGTTTTAGAGTCTATGGAATATAATGGTTGTGTAAAGTACTAATGTGACCATGCAGTAAGTACGGTTAGAGTGTTATGTAAAAATGCAGAGGATAATTCAACTTTGTTATTGGAAATTAGTTAGTCACCTTGTGGCACTGTCTCATTCAAGCATCAGTGCCCTTACAGATGTTGTTTTTCCTGAATTTTAGAGGAGGAATGATTTAGCTAGGTTTATGCAACATTTTCAGCACTCCAGATGCAGATGCAAAGTTAGGTGTATTAATTGTGCTGGTCCTTTTATACTGCTGTCATGTTCATCCAGTCTTCTTACCAAAAGCAATGGACAAGTTCTATAGGAGTGTTTGGCCTTCAGGCAGAGCCTAGCTACCCTGATCTAATTGCAATTCTTTTCTTTTGATATGGCATGCCTGATTCATTTTATGAGGTGGAAGGTATTGTGTTATTCAATGTTAGTCATGCAGGGTTTTCCTTTTTTCTTTTTTTAATTGTGTCAAAGGAGATAATGTACATGACTAATATTTCCATCTAATACCTAAACTAGAGGAAAATCCAGGCATACAGCTTTTTTTTTTGGTAGTATATATATACAAGGGTTCAAATTTATTAACCGAATTTTCTGTCATTAAGTTTTTGTTTTAGCATGGGTTCAAAAACAGTACCAGTCCTTCTGCACAATAGTGGAATGATGTTGTCTCACACTATGAAAGGGAACTTTACTATTCCCTATTAGTAATGTATTTTGAAAGAGGATGACATGTTTGTTATTAATACTAATTTTTTAATGGTATCTCCTTTTAAGCACTGGAAACTTGTAGAGATGCTCACAGGCAGAATTTTTCATCTAAAAAGAGAAATGGCACCTTGGCAGAGCGTAATACTCCTGACAGGAAACCAATCTCTTGAACGAGATGGTTGTTTTCTGTTTGGTTGCAGTAGCCTCCATTGCAAGAATACCTGCAGCAATGTGTTTACCTGGATCAGGTTAAAACTACTTGTGATGTTATTTCAATTATTTCCTGTAACTCAGTTGGCCTTCAGTCCTCCATGAACACTCCAGCATCTCAAAAGTATGTTTGTATTGATTGTTTTAAATGATACACAAAACATCTCCTACCTTAATGAAGTGTGAAAGACCATCATATATGACCATTTCTGTCAAATGCACAAAAAACCCTTTCTGCTGGCTGTTTACGACTACCTCTGTATTTTGGTCAGTCTTGCATCAGGAACTGCCTGAAGGAGTCAATGAGCCTGCCAGATTCTTTACCCAAGGTAGCTGCATTTTTAATAAATGCATATTTATAAATTATGCATGAATAGCATATGTATTGAAGCATACAGATGGTGGCTATCAAAGAGTCTAGGCACAGCAGGGCCTGTTTAGGAAAATTCCAGGGCTGTCTATAATTCACACCTGGAGAGCTCCTGTAACAGAATTTTTGTTGTGAAGCTGGTTAAAGGCTTAGTCATTGACTTTGTCTCAAATGCTGTCTCCTCAATGCTGAGAGTACTTGGGAAGCTCTTGCACCACTCAGGAATTCATTGACAGAGGATGCTGCGTGTGCATGCAACCACAGCACTGATATCGAGCTAGGCCACAGCTGGAATTATTGGATGGACTTGAATTTTATACTTATATCCCAATTGTAACTTTGATTTTTCAGCTTTCACCAGAAAACAAATTGAGTCCTGTTGGAGTTCTTGAAGACTGATGCATATATTCATATCTGAATTGATTGTGCCTGAGGTCTTTTGCCCTGAATATGTTGAGAAAGTAAGAAACAGCTTTGTGGTTTGGCTGTTTTTTTGTCTGTTTCTTCGTTCTTCTAACAATGATAGTAGAATTACAGCTGAATCAAGTGCATAAAGATATTAGGTTTATTTAGCGAGGTCAGCAGTGCTTTCCCCTTTGTGATACAGAAATAAGCAGTCAGACTGATGGAAAGGGTAAATGAGAAAGCAGCAGGGCAAATCATTGAACTTCTAAAGAAAGCAGTATTCACTATTCAGCTGTACAAATTGAAGATGCATTTTACTTTACAAAATGTAAATAGGCAGAACTGTAACTCAGGCAGGGTTACCAAATTTTAAATAATTGTAGCATTTAATCATTTTGTATAAACTCATCTTCCAAAAATATGTTTCTTATTGGCTCCCTTTTATTAATCTGGAAATTTCGCAGTTGATCATAACAAGGTAGATACCTGGTATTTCAGGAATTTGCCAGTTGCAACTGTAAGAAATTTATTACCTCTGACTCAACATATTGATTATTCAGAAAAGGTATTTTATTGGCAATACTCTAAGAACTTATCCATTAGATTATAAGTAGGATAGAAGTAGACTAGACTAGACTAGACTAGACTAGACTAGACTAGACTAGACTAGACTAGACTAATTCATTTGGAAGGGACCCACAATGATCCTTACTCCTAGGCACCTCTATACCGAAGCCGACACACCATTTAAAAGGGAATCTCATAGCATCTCTATTTGTGACACATTTACAAAGAGAGCGAGTGCTGAAGGGCAGAAATTATGTGCCTTATGAATTTTTCAGATTTTTAGAATCTGTGGTTATTTGCCAAATGGCAGCTAGGCATGGAAAATATTTCGTGTGATTTCACTGCATACCTTGTTTGAATGCTTAAGATTGTTGTTTAAATATGATATTCAAGTATATATTTCTGTGGAAAATACCCAGATAGACACTGCCTTATTCAAAGCAATACCTAATATTTTCTCTTACATTTGGCCCTATAAATTGCTGTCATCAGGGTTAGTAAATTATAAGATTAAATCTTTAAAGTAGCACCTGAAAATAACTGTTCAATAACTCAGTTCTCATGAAAACAAAAATGAAAGATATAGGGCACCTTGAAAAAAAAGGTCTCTAAATATACAAATAATTTCCTTGGCCCCAGTCACTATAACTGCATTCTTGCATGTCTGCATTTCTCTCAAAGGTAAGAGTCTAAAAAATATCACACTACTTGTAACTTTTATGTGTTTACTGTGGTGCACTGTATCTCATTGCATTCTGTATTTCATATCGAAAGAAATGATAAATGGTAATATATGGTGGTACATGTGGTTGTCAATGAAAAAATAAATTGCACTTACTGTTACAGAAATGAATGATCTGTAAATAGACAGTAGAAGAGGATCAAGGAGGAATATCATAGCAAAAGACTTAGAGTAGAAACCCTTATTTATTTCTGTCTAAACCTACCCCCAAATATGTTACTAAACCACTGTGCACGTCTCACTCATTTTTCTTACTCAACATAAGATCATTTTATAGAATTTCCAATAAGATGCCACAAGAACTTATTAATTCCCTCCTGAGAGCATACAATTAAACCCTTTTTTCTTT
>VZRR01010950.1:61362-89014 GCA_013398015.1 Oreocharis arfaki
TTTTTTGAATGTTTGAATGCTTTCAGTTTCTCTGCAGTTATTGTAAGGTACTAAGTGTTCTGGTTATTCGTGACTAAAAAGTCATTAAACTACAATGTCCTGGTTGAAAGTACTGCAATTTACATGGCATTTTTCAAGGAGTCTATATGAATCTACTTTTGTTCTCTGGGTTTAAAAGGCAAGACTTCTTGCTCTTTTCTATACAATAAGATTAAAAAAATGAAATTTAATTCAACAGTATTTTTTTTATTATCATTTGAAAGAAAGGATTTTCTTGGGTGACTGTGAAGACATTAGTGCTAATAGAACTCTTCTAAAGAGTTCTTAGCATGTAAGTAAAATCCCTAAAGTTAATCCAAATTTACCATTAGTTTCTGTTAATACTCTATTTTTTGTCTAACTGGTATCTTTTATCAATGTACATGTCATATTATCATTCAAAGTTCTATTGATCCAAAAAAGCTCTATGCTATAAATAAACCCATTTGCTGCAGGGTGTGAAGCAAAGGTTGCTTTGGTTTACCCACAAGGTCGCTATATATAGTCAGCATAGGGTGTTTCTGGTACCTTGATTCGGGCAGAGCCATCTCTCTAAATATTTTAATAACTGGATCGTAACACATTTGGATTAGAAATCAAACCCTCAGTGGCACATATAATGATGTTAATGTAAGACATAAAGGCTATGCTCTGTGGAAGATACTATTGCTCATCTTGGTGAAGAGTTGCTATGAAAAAACCCCCAGTAATTGCTTTTTATATCCACGTCCTTTGAGGATAGTGGTAGGGTGATTTAGGTACAGCTTGAGAGACAGAACCTAAGATGACTTCCCATGGATTACCCACATGCAAATATGGTTGCTTAGGAAAGTTAGGGTCATTATGGTGCAAATGCAAGCTGTGTCCCTCAGCGGTGTGCCACCTGCAACAGTAACAAGTATCTGGAGGGTTCATGTTGGCTAGAGATTTTAGCAGGTTCTTAAAGCATATTTGAAGACAATCTCCATGAATTTGCCTTCTCCCACTCTGCTCTGCACTGGTGTGGCCTCACCTTGAATATTGTGTGCAGTTTTGGGCACCACAAAATAAGAAAGATATTAAACTGTTAGAGAGCATCCAAGGAGGGCAAGGAAGATGCAGAAGGGCCTTGAGGGGAAGCCGTATGAGGAGCAGCTGAGGTCACTTGATCTGTTCAGCCTGAAGGAGACTGAGGGGAGACTTCATCGTAGTCCACAACTTCCTAATGAGGGGAGGAGGAGGGGCGGACACTGATCTCTTCTCTGTGCTGATCAGTGACAGGACCTGAGGGAGTGGACTGAAGTTGTGTCAGGGGAGGCTTAGGTTGGATATTAGAAAAAGGTTCTTCATCCAGGGTGTGGTTGGGCACTGGAACAGGCCCCACAGCACCAAGCCTGAGGGAGTTCGAGAAGCATTTGGAGAATGCTGTTGGGTACGTGATGTGGCTCTTGGGGCTGGTGCTGTGGAAGGCTGAGAGTCGCACTTGACAATCCTGATGGGTCCCTTCCAATTCATCTTATTCTGTGATTCTGTGATTCTAATCCAAGGGACCAGACTACAGGCAGATCCAGAGTAAGCTCGTTGAATGCCAGGAAGTTCTTGATAGGAAGTGCTTTGCTCTGCCGAACCACTCCATTGTAATACATGACACCCATGGAGGCAGTGTTGGTCATCTGATGGGTTCAGGTGGATTGCAAAACACTGTAATTGTCAACTCTCTCAATACTCCTACTTTTTTCCAACCAAATAATGATCACAGAATTAACAAAATCACAAAAATGGGTTAAAATTCATGACCATTACTAACACTTAGTTTAAACTTGTGTACCAGCTGACTTAAAGGGAAGTAAAACTTAAAATTATTAAACTTTTTCTTAGATTTTTTTTTCAGGTGAAGTTAAACCTGATGAATTGTCACCAATATATGCAATTTTCTGCAAGATTAGTGAAAAGGCGAATAGCCAAAATAAGTCTTGCGAAAAGCATGCGCTGATATTTCACTAAAATGTGTTAAAAAATTTGACTTCGTCAAACTGCTCATCAGTACTTTTCAGAAAGGACACAAATTTGCAGTACTCAGATACGCAAACACACTTGAGTCAGGGCGCCGTGTTCCCACAGTTTCAGAATGAATCTTGCAGTTTTTCCACTTCTGTGTTGTGTTGCAGTGACGCCTATGTGTTTATGGTGGCTACGTTTGTGGGAAAACAGAGCATTTTAGCTTTCTTCTTACAAATGCTGTCCTATCTTGGATAGCTGGGGAGGTTGCCATTTGCTTCTAACTACTGTTGATAGTTTCAGCCAAACTATTGGCAGTAAGTCCTTGTCCTCTTAGCAGCATCCAAGCATGTGAGATAGGGATCGATTGAACTGAAAAGTTAATTTTTACCTCAATTTCTTCAGCATCAGAAAGAATTATCACAGCCTTGCTGTTGCTGCTTTACCATCTTTGTGACTCTGGGCTGAACTTCAGCACCTAAGGCTGATGAGGCAATTCTCATTGGCATGAAATTCATGTATAGTTAAAATTAGACATTTAATTAGGCTTAAAATTACACATTAGACTTAAAATCAAAGACACTGCAGTCTGCTCTGTATCATGAGAACTAAAAGCAAAATACTTGGTTTTAACACCACATACTTTTTCTGAGTCTTTCCACCCTCAAGAGTTAACAGTAGGAACAGATTGTAATTGCCCTGTGTTACAAAGCTCTAAAATACTGTGTTGTAGGATCCTAGAACAGAACTTTGTAAAAAAATCTTGATTGTTTTTTCCCCATGCTGTTCCCAGAACTACTTTTAATTCTTCTCCTAAGGGAAAAACAGGCTGGCGTTTGGAAGACACATTGCAGATCTAAGCCTCTAGTTACTGTCAGTAAATGCTCTTGCTGCTGTAGCAGAGATACTTTGGCATTCATTCAAAGAAAAGATTCTTCATCTCAGCTTTTTCCAAAGAAAATACTTTTTTTTTTCTCAAAGAACATATATTTTCTACTGTTAGAAATAACACAATAAGTTGTGATGTCCTATTATAATTTGTATTATAATAATACAATAAGTCAATAAAGTTACTGTGGTTTTCTCCAGTTTATTTTAGAAATTATTATGGGAATAAAAATGGTGTGCAAGGGTCCAGCTTCTGTAACAAAGACTCCTGACCTGAATGTATTTCATAGTTTTCTCCAGAATGAGAAATTTCTGTCTAAAATTTAAATAAAATTAAACACATTACAATAGGTACAACTATTTTCTGCATTGGGGGTAATCATCCAGCAGATTCTTCCCTGACAACTGCACAGTTGAAACCTGCTGTGACTTATTGTTGCTAATTTGATTATTTCATCAATCACTGACATTCCACTGCTTGAGACAGAAGAAAAAAGTGAATATAATTGGAAACCCCATAAAACAACTGGAGAGAAAAAAATACATGAGGAAAGCAGTACGTAAGACAGGAGGAAATGTACTGCCATGTATCGTGAAGTATACAGCATACTTTTCTCTTTGCTAGAGGAAACCTTCAAAGAAAATTTTTAAAAAATCAAATCTTATTTATAAAACCTCAGCAGTAAGGTGAAATTTAAGAGCAAATATTAAAAAGAGGATGATCGATAATGTTGAGAATTTTTTAACAGAGTGCAGGAGTATTCTATCTCCCTTAAGAAACCTAACATGAGCCAGACAACCTTTGGTTATGGAATTAGGGGAGAAAGCGACCAGGTTGTTCCTGTAAATCCTTTCAGTCACTCATCTGTCTGCCTAAGACACTTGCCCCTATTCTCCAGCCTTATCTGTCTGCCATCCCAGTTCTGGGATGTCAGTCGTGATGCTTTTTTCTTTCTCCTTGTTTCAGGTAGTTACCTCACTCCTCATGGTTTTATTGAAGATTCTGGTGTTCTTCACTTTAAAGAGCTGGCTGAAATCCACCCAGAAGGCTGGAGGGGAAAAACCTGCTCAAAAGCTGGAGCGGGGAGAAACTGCTGGCTTGCTGGGTCAAGTGGGTGGCTTTGGGTTTTGCCAGGCTGTAAGGAAAGAACTTGCAGGCGCCTGCTGAGTGAGACTGCTCAATGGTACTGGCTGCTGTCACCGAAGCTGTAGAACCTTCTCAACCTTCTCTGCAAGGCACTTGCTGTCAGATGACAAGCAAGGGAGACTACCCTGTTTTCCCCTCTATACTGGCTGTGCTAAGACAGTGAAACTGTGAAGGATTTACAGCACGTGCTTCATAGCTGACCGGGACAGGATCTAGAAGCAAAGCCTAGTTCCTGATTTTCATATGTAGGGAGACTGGAGAGCCCTGAAAGTGCTCCTGAAATCTCAGGAGTTAACCTGCCTGAAGAGAGAATGTTGACCAGGAAGCTCCCAGCCCTGTGGGAATGCTGAGAGGGTATCTTCAGCCTAGACTGCGCTCAGCTGCCTTTGGTGCTGTGGAGCCACTGCTGAGGATTTATACACCAAAAAGACCCTTAGAAAAGAAGTCTCTATGCCATGTCTTTCAAAAGAATTACGCTTTTAACAAAAGACAGCTTTTCCCCTTTTTTTCTATAATTGCTGTGATTTTGTTATTTTTTCTACTTTTTTTTGGTTAGTTTTCTTGCACAATGTGGAAGATCAGAACTTTTTCCCTTTACCTAATACTATTCAGCTCAGGATACAGGAAAATGTTTCGAATAGCAGAATATGCATGTGGCTTTAAAGAAAGTGTTCTGGGTTGGGATTTGTTTGTAGGTTTTTTACTGTTGCTTCTCAATTACTTAAAACTGACTAAGATGGGAGGAGAAAGAAGGAATAACAGGCTGTTTTCTCTGTGTTGTTCTTCCTTTTGGGATAAAGCATGTTTATTTCACCCTTGTTTCAGAGATCATTTTCAGTATATGTGAGCTATCACTTTGACTGCATTTGACTTTGACTGCTGATACATTTTAATCCTAGCTTCTTCATTAATTTTGCAGTGAAATTTCCTTTTTACACCATGCCCTGAAGGTTTTTCCCAGCCCTGTATATCCCTCTGAGTTTCTTTGGTGGTTTAGCATCTTAATGTACCTAGAGGGGCTGCTTGATGTCGTATTCATGGTAACATCTGCAAACAAAATGCAGCCTACAAGTTTCTGTACAAGTAAGCACTTTTAGGGCAGATATATATGTGCCTTTCTCTGTCCTTAAAGTGTAGATCACTTCCTTTTCAAATTGCTCATAGAGCTAGTTTCAGCAAACTAGCTTTTATCTGTGCAATCAAATGCTTGCACACTAGGAGACCCGTTTGCATGCACAAGTTTGAACAAAGGGCTCTTCCTCTTCTGGTGTTTCCTAAGGATTATTTTTAGATCAGTTTCTGAACTGTCCAAGGGCTCCTAAGTTTCTGTAATATATGGAACTTAGGTACCCTGTTAAAATTCCCAATGACAACTAAGGGTGCAATTATCTTGTTCCTTGATTATTTGAATTTAAATTGATAAACTGAATTTTGGCTTGTTGTCAGAGGCAAATGTCTCAAGACAGCTGTAAGCATACTGCATTCACACAGGACTAAACCTGGGCATACCTCATCTTCTCAAAAAATTTGCAGAGTAAATCTGCTCTGAAGAACAGAAGAACAAAGTCTAGGACTAGGAGCAAGCTGTTCCATATATAGAACTTGGGATAAAAGAACTCCTTGAAAGAGTTGATGCTCAGTGCCAGAGCTGCAGTATCAGTGTGCAGCCTTCACTGTCTCTCCATCCAGTAATCGCTTCTGGAAGTTTGTCTTCCTCAGTCTCTACACAAAGCTCTTGTTCTTGGAGGCAAGCTGTTTGACTGACATTGTCAGCTGTCATAACACAGGTGTGCAGTGCCATCAGGAGCACGCTGTCTTAGAATGGCAAACACTGCAGGTGTTACTGAGAGCTTCATTCAGTATTTTCCTTCCAAATGTATAAGGGTTGTGTACTGGAACATGAATACCATCTGTTGCTCTCTTGACTCCATAAATAAATCTGTTGCTCTCCCTCGGACCCCATAAATAACTAAGAAAAGGGATTGCCATTCTGCTGCTGTAATTTAATATGTTTCAGCTGCCTGTAAGACTTCTGTATCTTAGTGAGTTTGGGGGGTCTTAACCTGGGTTCACATCTGCAGATAGGAGTCTTTATTGACCCTAGAAGCCACCTGACTGTGTAAGCAGTGCTAATTATGTTCTGCTATTATATCTCTCTACTCAAGCCTGGCTGCTAAAGAGCCTATGTTAGTTAACAGTGCAGCACAATTAGTTGAACAGATTTGTAGCACAAATGGGTACCAAGAATGTTTCTTCCTTCTCAAGGCTTCCACTGCGCATATACCACAGTGTGCATCAAGGTGCAGTAAATGGCTGTGGAGCTATGCTCTGAAAGTGCATTTCAGCTTCAGGCTATAATTCTAGTGCATGTGCCCAACAGATCTTCAGTTAAGATATATCTGACAAAAAATGCCTTCTTACGTGAGATTTAGTGACTGAATAAGCAAAACAATGATTTTTTCCTAGCTTCACAGTAGTTCTGTAAGTTCATCAGAGCATGGGCAACTGTGAACTGAGCATTACACATGTGCTTTATCCCATAGAATCCTTTAGGTTGGAGAAGACCTTTAAGATCATCAAGTCTAGCTGTAAACTTAGCACTGCCAAGTCAAATACTAAATTGTTCCCTTAAGTGCCACATCCATGTGTTTTTAAATACCTTCAGGGATGATGACTCTTTCACCTCCCTGGGCAGCCTGTTCCAGTGCTTGACAACCTTCTTGGTGAAGAAATTTGTCTTGATGATCAGCCTAAACACCCTTTGGCATGGCTTGAGGCCGTATCCAATCACTTGTTACCTGAGAGAGGAGACCTACCTTCTGCTCTTTTTACAACCACCTTTCAAGCAGTTGTAGAGAATGATAAGGTCCCAGCCCCAGCTCTCTGAGCCACTTCTCATCAGACTTGTCCTCCAGACTCTTTGCCACCTTTGTTGCCCTTCTCTGGGTACTTCAGCACTTCAATATCTTGTGGTAAGAGGCCAAAAACTGAACACAATATTCAATGTATTTTGCCTTCGACCTGTGCAACTGAAGAAACTGTGATTCCCCAAGTGTCCTTATAGAATACAACTATTCTTCCTCTTCCTTTGCATCTTGAAGGTAGCGCTTCAGTTATGTGATTTTATGAATACTGAAATTTGACCTATTTTACAGAAATCTACTGGTTTCTCTGATGAATTTTTCGTTTCACACAGAAGCTGATGACCGCTCTCAGCTTTTCTGTATAGTTATGCACTCTTTGTTTCAGTCCTACTGTAGATGTGTTTCTGGGTATCCTTTCCTGAGTTAATCTGGGGAAGGCTTAACTCAGGAGAAGGTATATGGCAGTTCTTATAAGACAAGTATGCTTATTCCTTCAGGAACACCGAGGTTCATGTTCAGAGTTGATAATGATAGGAGTAATGAAAATTCAGTGTTTTCAATCTGTATTCTTTCCTAGTTGAATAGCCATTAAAAAAAAGGTGAAGCAAAAAAGCATCAAGTTTTCTTGTATGTTCACTCCACTGAGTGTCCCAAAAGATTTTCAGGGAAAGTCCAAGTAATTGTTTAGGCATTCAACAACACCCTCAAGAAGTATTGACATGACATGGAGTACCTTGTAAGAATTTGGATGGTAAATCCTGCCTACGTGCACTGGTTGCTGTCTCTAAAATCCAGCTTGAGTGAACCAGTAGGCAGGCAGTATAAATAAGAAGGGAATAAAAGAGTGTACTTTCATACAAGTGTCCTGTTTTCAGCCATGGACAGGGTTAATTTTTCACAGTAGCAGTGAGAGGGCAGAGCCTGGAACCCTGTGGGCATGGCCAGGACCCTAATGTTTTTCCATACCATTTTAGGTCATTGCCAGTGGTGGGGGAATGTCTCACTTGCTTCCTGGAAGAAAGGGCATTCCTTTCCAGTGCTGTAAAAATGTGGTGGGTGGAGGGTCTGCCTGCCATTGTTTCATTGTCCCGGGCCTGGTGAGTATTTTGCATGTAAAACACACTCTCTTTGAACACTTTTGATGTAAGTGTTGTTGCTGTAACCCTTCATTTTCTTATCTCATTTTTGTTTCCAGTAAATTGGTCTTATCTCAACCCATGATCTTTGCCTTTTGTGCTTTTAGCTGGAAGGGAAAGGAGTGGAAGTAGGAACACTAAACTGGGGAATACTACGGCCTAAACCACGACAATAAGCTAAAACTGGTCTGTTAAAATCACTGTGGATCCAGCTGTGGATGTCTGTCACATTAGAAACTGAAGTGTTGTCACTCACATCCAATCTGACAATGATGTGCTAGGAGCTACTCAAAATCTACCCTGATTGACCACTGTCACATAGTTACAGTTTTTGTAGGAAGAGAAAATATGGCTGCTTTCCATAAATAGACTCATTGGGAGGAAAAAATATTTGATATCTCACAATCAGTCATATGAATTGAAGATTAAAGACTAAAGTAAAAATGTTAATTACATCTTTTTCACTGTAACTCTGTTTTGCCAACAAATAATGATAGTGTTCCAACCAAATGACAAAAAGTGTTAATCCTCATGGAATGGATGACATTTTTAAAATTAGTGCGATGATCGGAAGAATGCAAGGGTTATTGTCAGAATATCAGATTAACGGCTAGTCAGCATAAAAAAGACAGGTCAAGAGATAGGAAAATTATTGCATTATACTCAAAGACATACCAACCCATAACAAACCTTGATAATGGAGACAATTGCAAAGACCAGAAGTCTTAGGGTACTGATTGATGGATGCGCCATTGGAGAAACCACTCAGACATATCTTTGCAGAGGTTGAATCAGAAATTTGTAGTTGAAAGAAGGAAGAGGAATAGGACACACAAGACTTCTCATGTTTCATGGGAAAAATTTAATTTACAGGATAGTGGAGGAGGATTGTGGGATTATCTTCATCTGCAGAAGACAAACATATATTGTCTTTACATCATTTAGGCAGCAAATATGTTTGTTGTTTTGAAGCTTAGTTGTTTTATGATAGATTGACTCATCCAAACAACTTCTGAACAAGGTTTTTATCCGTCATGATGAGCTCATTGCTGTTCTGTTTGGAATAAATAACATCCTGTTTTAGGATATACAGTCCTTACACTGTGTAAGCACTGTTCAGCAGTAATTAAAATTCTATTATCAACATTATTTTCAGCACAAATGCAGAACATAGCCTCATACAAGCTACTATGAAGAAAATCAACTCTATCACAGCCAAAAAAGGAACCGATTTCTGAGAAAAGCTTTGTTAAACCAAATCCTTATCATGGTTAAGGATCAATTAAAGACCATGCTCTCCCTCCACACAAACCAGAAGAAGGAATCACACCTGGGAGGTCTCTGGTGCCTCTTTCCACGAGGAATGAGTCTTCTCACTGCAAAGTCATCTGACTTGTTATGGCTTTTTTCTGAGTATTATACACTATAAAAATGTTTGTATGAGATACAGTAAAGTGCCAGTTTTTTGGGCTTAGATATGTTCCCTAAATTCATGTCATTTGGAGGAAGAAAAAGTCTAATCTTCTAGCATCAGTTACTTAATTCTCTGTCTATTCTCTCTTGCTAGATCGACTAAAATGCAAATGGACTCATCTAAATTAAGAAGTACTGGCTGTCTTCTGTTCTGATGGAACTTTCCCAGGCTTTAATGTAGGCTCACTTCTGCAAGTGGCCTAATAAGAAGCATCTTTGTACATGATGCCGTGTGCTAATAGCAGCAGTTTATTCTGACTTTCTCTTGACTGAGGCCTGCCTGATCATTTGTCTCCAGAACAGCTGTTTTAAGCAAAGCAGGCCTTGAGCAAATCAACCAATGAAACGTACAATATTAGCAGGAGGTCAATCAATTGATATGATTATATGCATTTTTTTCTGTGACCTTTCTTCTGGTTCTGAAAAATAGAATTTCTTTTGAATTTGACTATGTTTCCTTCCTCCAGTCACTTGCAGAAAAACTCAAGCTTTCTGATTTTTCACTTCTGAAAATCCTTTGAGTCAAAGTGGTTGTACAACACATACAACAGAGTAAAGAGGAAATTATATCGTGGAAGAGTGTCAGTAAAAGTGAAGTGAGTACTACTGATTATGGAGCTTCTGGAGACCTGCACTTGAATCTCTAAGGACTGGTAGTGGTAGTGTGTGAAGCTCTATTCCTTGTTTTTGACACATTCCCAGGATGACCACTGTTAAGTGAGACAATTCAAGTCTTTCATCCCGACAGGATTTTTATGGGCTTTGCATTTTCTGTTGATGGAATCAGTTTAAGGGTTTTCCATGACATGAACTCGGTTTTTGGATATTTGTATTATACTGTCTACCTCTCCGCTGTCACACCCAAGTACCATTTCCATCTGTGAACGCATAACAATTCTGCCAGTTAGAGTGCAGAAGCCTCTGACAGGAAAGTAATTAGCAGTACTGTCCAACAAGACCCATAAATGTAAATGGAGAAGGTTATAAAAATGAAAACCCCCCAGAATTTTTCAAAAGAACAGGGATTTTATCGCAAGGTCTTTTTCACTTCTCAACCAAGTTCCCAGAGCTACAAAATAAAATTTTCTTCTCCTTCTCTTTCTAAAAGATCCATAATGATCTATATACACACTTTTTGCCCTGGTGTTTCTTTTATTAAGTCTGACAGGCTTCTACAAAACTATTTATGTCACTAGGCCCTCACTGAAGTGTGCCTAGGTTGTACAAATGGAGTGTAAGAGAGCTCCTGGCTTCAGCTTCATAGATAACTTATTGGTTCTCTGCCTGATGCGGGAAAATAAAAATCACGTTTAATGGTTGACTGCCAATGGTGACTTCCAGGCTTTCTCTTCTTTATAAAAAATCTGTTATTGTGGTTGAGTGTCAAGAGACTGTTGAAGAGAGCTGTAAAAGAAAAAAGGCAATCACTAACACTACAAAAATTTAGGATTTAGAATAAGCTCTCTGCCTATGAGGCTCGGGGACTGAGAATAAAACATGGTATTTCTTGGCCTGAAACTCACGTTCAGTGGCTTTTTCTATGCTTTTGTTAATAAATAATTTCCTTCACAAATAAATATTAAAACAGAATATTAACCCAAGGTTTATTTTTCTTGGGAACTCGAAGCTGAGTGCTCTTAAAGTGTTTGGAAGCCTGAGATGAAACCAAAGAAGAAAAATCCTGAGTATCAATATTAACAAGTCACAACATATAAAATATATCATGTGCTTCTGAAATACTTGCCTTATTTTTCAAAAAAAGCATTTTTACTATCTATTTTTCACCATAATTTGGAAATACATCCATGCTATGTAGACTCGATGGTAAACTACTTACCTTCTCAATCAAATGTAGTCAAAATGTATCCTTAAAATCAGATTTTGTAGGGATACAAGAAAATTAGTGTAAAGCTGGGTTTTTTAGCCAAAAATTCTGGTTAACATTTGAAACTCTGAAGTGCTAAAAACATCTGTCAGACAGTTTTGGTGTTATCTTCAGCTTTTTGTTTTTCTGACCTGTGAGTTTTTCCATTCTATATCATTAGTTACACAACACCATGTTCTTGCATTGGATGAGAGCACTCTGTTTGCTGTTTGGACTAATTGGTCTGTCCTTCAGAGAGTGCTTCGCAGAATCACATAATTGTTAGGGTTGGAAGGGACCTCTGTAGGTCGTCCAAGCCCCCTGCCAAGGCAAGGTCACCCAGTGCAGGTTACAGAGGAACATGTTGTAAATCCCTGGTCATCACACGGCGAGTTTATTTAAAAGTAGCTTAAAGTACTACTTCTCCCTGAGGTGGCACAAAGGAGAACTTGACAAAAGTTCTTGGGATGTCAAAAAACAAAGTTTATTGGCAAACTTTAGAAGATTAGGAACTTGGCAAAATTTCAAGCAAAATTTTGGTCAAAATAAAGCATTTCACAAAGCATTGATTTAGCTAACTCTATCCCATCCAACCCTAAATTATCCAGACTTCAAGAAGAGGAAATTAGTAGAAAAAAATGAGAGAAAGAGAGAAAAAAGAGAGAGACAAGAAATTTACAGCTATCACCCTTGGATCCAGCGTGGTCTCAGATGCCATGAAATTCAAAGACAATAGGGACATGGCCACGTGGGTCATTGTGCCGTGGTTTTTAATCTGCTCTGGCTTCCTGCGGCCGCAACTCCCCCTCAAATGGGGCTTGTGGTCTGATAGGGACTCTGGGACTAGGCTGTGGCTCCGAAAGGGATAGAATGTGAGGCAGAGCACCATTCCACCTTTGCAGAACTTGATCTTCTCTTTCCTCCCTACACACACCTTAGTGGTTTTGAGCCAATAATCATTTTTTCCAGTCTCTCACATACATCCAGATGGGTTTTGTGATTATTTTCCTGGAAGAAACTCTTGCTTAGGCTACTACTAACTTGAAAAGACTGATCAATATGGTAAAAAAATATTTCCAGATCTGGTAAAATAATGTGGGTTTAATTACCCACACTACGTGAATACGAAGAAGAGGGATTTTAGCTTGAATGTCTACTGGACAGAAAGTGTACACGAAAATAGGAAGTAAATCCTAAGTACAAACACTTTACATATTTAACAAATATTATCTTAGTGTTTGAAAGCATGAAAATAAAGGATTTACAAAATGATAATTAAGTACAGTGTGATTAAAGATTGGGTGATACCCACCATAGGGTTAACATCATCAAGAGGTAATTGTGTCAGAAGAAATCAAATGTATATAGAAAAAAATCAATCCCTCTGACAATGGGTTACCAAAAAGCTGGACCTTACTATCTAGGCTGCTGGAAAAAATTGCATGCCAACCTTTCTGCTGTTACATGTGGTGAGAAGCAGCAGACTAGCGCACAGGTAGTGGCTGGTGGGAGAGGCAAGGCTTGGGAAAAGCAGCTATATTTTTATTGCCAGTGATTGAGAGGTGTTGATGTGTTGAGGAATTTTGCCTCTTTGGAGCAGGTAATAGTGTGAACACAACCTTACAACCAGACACAGGAAAAAGACGTGGGAAAATGTAGATATGTTGAAAACTATGATGTTGTCAGTCCCCACAATAATAATCTGAAGTAGGATATGAGGTAGCTAAGAGTGATCTTAGACCCTGATTTTTAACATCTAAAACTAGGTTTGCATGCTTGGCAAAATGAAGGGACTTATAACACATTGTTAGCATTAGCAGGTATACTAGGCTGCTCTTATGGGTTTCAAAACTGGTACATTTTTTTCCTTTCTGCAGATAAAAATGCGTCTAATGCTCTTGATTTCCTGTGTGATGTGAATACAGGGGAAACTCGACATCCTGATGTGGTTGTTCATCTTGTAATGTCATTCTCATGGAAACATTGCGAGGATTTTTACTAGTTTCTTGGAAACCAGAACATGAAAAAGATTGGTTATTGATTATGCAATTGATTATTGCAAAACTGGGGCAAAATATAGAGTAGTGATTGATATTTCTACTAAAGTATAAATATATATAAATCTTTTTGTTCAAGGGTGACAAACACAGGAATGCTAAGGGATCATAAGTCTAAAGATACAGAAGTTGGGGACCTGCTAAAATATACATTACATACCTAAATACTCTGTATGACTGCATCTTATTGCCACTTTTATTCAGACTAAATACACAAACTTCTGTGGAGTTAAGAAAATACCTAAGTAAGAGTTATAGCAATTTACAAAATATTTTTGCCTTCCACATTATGCTAATACTTATTTCTTAAAAACTAAGTTTTTTCAAAGGAGCAAAAATGCTTAAAGACTTTACTATTGTTACAATATTGTTGTATTGTTTTACATTAACCTACAAATTAGTCAGGTAAATTTTTTATAATCTCCACTGTCTGAGCTGAGCTATGTTTTGGTTGCCAAATAGAGAAGAACAGGTAAAGAGCCCTTCCCCATTACGCAAGGTATGCAAGAGTTTGTCTAAATGCAGTCTTCAAACTAGGAGCTTATACCTTTTTCATGTGGTTTCACTGTCATTTTTGAATATACAGAATCTTAGGAAGAAGAGTTTAAATTAATCAGGATGTAGTAAAAATGGTAGAAACACCAGACAGTTTTAGTCAGTACTGTTTTCAAGGTGTCTTTTCATAAATCAGTTGGTTTTAATCCATTATTTTTTTTCCATGCTGTGTTTTCAAAGATCAGGTTTTGATTACATTTCAAAATTTAATGCTTCTTAAACATTAAAAACTGACTCTTAAATAATTAATTCAGAAGCTGAAAAAAAAAGACTTTCAGTACTCGTCATGTCACTGAGCTGGATTCATTACTGTAATTTTACAGTCCATTTTTATATCAGTGCAAGTTCCATTGAGATTTTCATTCTAAAACTGGAGCAGTAAGCCAGAGCAGTAGCTCAGGTTTCTTGTAGGAAAATAATAAACGTCCGACCAGAGATCTCTGGAGAGTTTAATTTGAATGATCTTTAAATAATTCTTCCCTGGTAGGTTATATAGAACACATTTATAGGCAAGGGCTTCAGGGGTATCCTTTCTCCTTACTTGACCTAGTTTTTTTAGTTGAAATGTGTTACTGTAATCGGTTCATTGAACAACTAAATGCTGAGACGAAATTTATGGCCTTTTTGACAGAACCTACATGTTTTGTTCACCACCGTGGAATTTTCTGGCAATGACTTTGTGGCAGGTTTCTTTGACATCTTTCCAGACTAGAAAGCATGTGTGAAGCTTAGCTGGTTTCCACCTGCTCACCACACCTTATTTTATTCCTTTTGTCAAAAATTTCTATTTTCCAAAATGTCTCTTTCCTCTGCAGAACACTTCTCCCCCCCTGCCCCCCTTTCCCACCTCTATTTGTTTGTTTTTGTAAAGCCTTTAGTTCCTTTAAAAAACTGCAGTGCATGCCAGCTACAGTAACAGGCTGTGAGGAAAAAAAATGTATCAGAAAAACTAAAGTTATGACAAAACCTGTCTTCCAAGATACATCTTGGTCTTGTTCACAAGGTGGTGTTATTGCCAGTTAGTTGGGTGTAAGCAGCACTCCTCTAAACAGCACCAAGTGTGTAACTTTGTGGTGAGAACAAAGGGAGGGAAGCAAAAGGGCTGTTCCATCCGACAAATGTCCCCTTTGCTACTCTGTCTCACGTTCTACTCATTTCCTCAAGCAATGTCTAAGTCGCTCAGAAAACCTGAACAGCAACAAGGAAATGTTCTTGCAGCCCCACACCAAGTTTGAGAAATGGAACCACTGAAGAGCAGATGTAAATAATGAGGATGCCAACAGTTTTCTGCAGAGCTGTCAATGACCTCAGCATTGTGCTGCTGTGCCTGGCTAGTAAGAATGGGACCTACTCCTGCTGTGTGGGCCTGTTCCAGTTCCCCCCTCTTACAATGTCTTAATTCTCCTGGGACTGGCACTTACTCCCAACATTACCTTTCGAATACTGTAACTGAAAGTTGTTTTCCTACCAGTTTTGATTTTTTTTTTAGTCTGAAAGACACTATTTTGATTTGCCAAGTAGCACTTTCTGTGAAGCTAAAGCCAAACTTTAGGTTTGAATATAAAGCAAAATTATAGAATATTAATTATCATAGAATCATAATCATAGAATGTTTTGAGTTGGAAGAAACCTTAAAAATCATCTGGCTCCAGCCCCCCTACCATAGGCAGGGACACCTCCACTGGACCAGGTTGCTCAATGCCCCATTCAATCTGGCCTTAAACACTTCCAGGGATGAGGCATCCACAGCTTCTCTGGCAACTTGTTCCAGTGCCTCATGATGGCCACAGTTAATAACTTCTTCCATATGTCTAACCTAAATTTTCCCTCTTTCAGTTTGTACCAATTAGTCCTTGTCCTGTCACTACAGTTCCTGTGGAACAGTCCCTCTCCAGGTTCCCTGTAGGCCCCCTTCAGATAGTGGAAGATAGCTATGGGGTCTCCACACAACTTTCTCTGCTCCAGGCTGAAGATCCCTAACTTGCTCTGCCTGTCAGTTGCTAAGCACTATTTTGGTAGCTATACCTGAGGGTGCAGATAGGCTCAAAAGATTATCTCAGCAAGATTCCATCAGAGATTATAAATGAATAAAATAATTGCACTTTATGATTCAAGTGTGGATGGCAAACAACCCAAATTCATCCACTATACAGAAATACACCCAGCATGTCTAACAGATCTATGGGTTGCTGCAGATGGAGGACTCTATGTGTGACAACAGCATGGGAGTATTTAAACCCCACAGCTATGTACATTTTTCTCAGTTGTAGCTAATTAATAAATTAGTGTGGAAAAGTATTTCAGAAGGGATTTTGACTCTAAGAAGAATACAATAAATAAAAATAATGTGGCTTGAGGGTTTGTTCTGGACCAAAAGCTTTAAAAGCCACATTCTTCATTTACTCTTTCCAAAAATGTTAAATAAATAGCTGGGGTACCTTGCCTATACTGTATTTGTATTAATTTGCTTTCTATTCAGAATGTCATTTATCCTGTGAACTGTGGACTGTGAAACTGTGAAACTTTAGAGAAAAGATTCTATTAGGTTTTTTGTATATATTTACTCATTGCGTGTTCTATAGCTAACCAAATACAAACCACTCTTAAATTCAGTGTTCTAGGGTGATTAGTTTAATGTTTCAGGGTGCTTATGTTTATTGGTTCTGGCATCTAACAAAATCAATAGCATGATCTTTTGTAAGACTGGTCTAAATAGAAGGCCTTCTTTACATTAATCTGTAGTTTTTTGTGTGTATATGGGTAAAAGCATCATAGGCTGTAGACTAACAACCGTGAAAACTGAAATCCTTTGACTGTTTAATTGCCTTGGTAGTACCTACAGAGGCTTTAACAACAAGCAGGTTGCCAACATGCCCACTCATTCCCTGGTCTCCAGGTTGCAAGCAGTCATTTAGATTTCCAATGGTGCAATCACCATTCATTCTGTTATATCTCCCTTCTGTCACACTTCATTCATGGAGCATATCTGCCTGTTAAAGCTTCTGATTTGGCAAGTCAGAAATCGACTTCCTATTGTTGAATGATATCTTCATCTATGAATTGCTAATGTAAGATTCAAGACTGCTTCTCTTGGTTTTCCTAGATTCAGTCCTTGGACATAGCTGAGGTAGTAGTCATCATTTTTTCCATGTTTTTTTCTTAGAAACATGGGAAAATATAGAGAGTAAATTGCAGTTGTTATACACAACACTGATAGTTAATGATGTATAGACCCCAAAAACTGTCTTTATAGATGGCAACATGTCAGTGACTAATTTTCTTCTCTGTTATTGTGGTTGAAGTTATTTTTTCCTTCTGACATGTTCAGAACGCTGTGGAAAACTGTGAAAAGCCTCCTGTGAATCCTCTTTCCTCCTTTCTCTTTAACTGCACACCTTAAACCCAAACAAAAGTTTTATTTTTTAAACTACACTTCCTTTTTCCCCCAGGCATTTGGATGCCTTCTTTGTGTGGGTGACACTAAAAAAGAAAGAACAAAAAGCAGAACAATACTGATGTACTAGAAGAAGACTGGTGGAACAGGGAGCACAATACCCTTCCAACTGAGGTCTCCTGAACACTCTAAAACCTGGAGTTAAGAGTGCATCTCTAATTCCTGCTCCTGCTATTCAGCCTCTAATTATAAGGCATTTTAGAAAACAAAGAAGCAAAAGAAACCCGAACCAAAATATTTTTTGTCTTTTCTGTGACAATATTATGCTTCACATAAACAAAAATTTGCTGGAGTAAGGAGTAGCACTGGAGCCTTTGGTTTTGGAGAATTTCACTCCCAGGAATGCTTTTTAATTTTACAGATAGGAACAATTTCAACATAGCAGACATCTCATAGCACGTCCTTAGCTGGTCTCATTTTAGGATGCTCACCTGAAGATGAGAACTCAGATCTCAAATTCAGATTGGTCTGAGGAACAGAGAAGCATTTAAAGCTCAGGTGGAACATAATCTCTCTAATGTGTCTATAAACCCCTAGTCCGGATATCTTTCTTGGTTTTGTATTTGTTGTGGATTTTTTTCATTTAAATTGTCATTATTAAAGCACCAGAACACCAGGACACTGGGACAAGCTGTTTGAAACCTATTTGGTGAAGCAAGGCGAGACAGTTATGACTTTCTTTGGAACAAGAGTCAGAAGAAATGTTTATAACAAGGAATAATGTATATAGGAGAATGTAATTAAGTAAGCAGTTATTGCAGTAACTTAATTAACAAGTAAATTAATATAAAAAGACTGTGTTCTTCAATGATTTTATTTGATCATTTTCTAGGAGTGTAATGGTGTGGTGAAACAGAAAGGAAGATCTGAAACTGAAATGAAATGCTTGTTAGATCATGTATATCCTGTGTATCACAAGTGGGATAATTTATTCTTCAACATCTACTGTGTAAGGGCAATATATTGTGTGTAAGTATTGCTCAATTAGTTTTTTGTCATAAAGCGACCTGGAGCGAGCAAACTCTATAGCTCTTCAGTGTTTGTTGTCATAAAATTAAATAGAAGGGTCTGGTTTGGAAAGGACATTGAAGGTCAGCTGGTTCCAACCCTGCTGCTGTAGGCAGGGGCACCCTCGACTAGACCAGAGTGCCCCGAGTCTCATCCAGCGTGGTCTCGAACACTTCCAGAGATGAGGTGTTCACAGCCTCTCTGGGAAAGCTCTTTCAGTGTCCCACCATAACGGAGAAAAAGACTTCCTCCTAATATTTAAACTAAACCTACCCTCTTTGAGTTTGAAGCAATTTCCCCTTGTCTGTTGCTACCCTCCCTTGTAAAAGTCCCTCTCCAACTCTCTTGTAGCCCCCTTCAGGTACTGGAACGCACTCTGAGGTCACTCTGGAGTTTCTCTCCTCCAGGCTGAACAACCCCAGCTCTCCCTGACTGTCTTCATAGAAGAGGTGCTCCAAATCTCTGATCATCTTTGTGGCCCTCCTCTGGACTTGCTCTAATGGATCCATGTCCTTCTTATGTTGACAAAGATTTCTAAGCCAGTGATGATTCATTGAAAGGGAAGAATAAATTTGAGTTACAGTGATGTCTCAAGACTCAAGTAAAAAAAGACATTTTCTCTTTCCAAGAATATCAAACCTCTGTCCTTAGGCAACATTTGTTGATTTGCTGATTTCAAATTAACCTACTCTGCCCTGGACATGGATTGTGAGTATGTTGCTTTTTAAAATTAATACTGAGTTTGATGTTACATAGGAAGAGTGAGAATAAAATTTTCAGCTGTCACGGCATCAATAATTCTCCCGGGGTCATACTGGGCATAACAGATGAGGACTTTTAACTATATGATGTGTTGCACCACAGTCCCAAAAGTTGCCAGTGGATAAGAACAGGAACATTTGTTCACACAGCATGGAATGAAAAACTGTCTTTTGAAGTGATGATGTGAAGGGCTGTTAGTTCCCAAAATGATGCATGACGAAATGCAAGTACTTAAAATTTTGTGATTGAATGTGGACATGATGTCACCATCAAGCATATTTAATGAGTAACATGATCTCTATCTGACCTGCAACAACATGCCTCTCTAAGTAAAGCTAGATAATGATGTGTTAAAAGCACAAAATGTTCCTTTCAAAACTGAAGTGAAATATTTTCTGAGGAAGCTAAAGGTGGTTATGCAGTCAGTTTTAGGATTTTATTATAACTGTTACGGTGTCTTAGAAATGTACTGAGAGTTTTGTTCGTGGTTAAATATATTTGCCTATCTTTCTAGATTTAGAAATTTACCCTAAAACAAGTCAAGTGAATTGTTTCATAGCTTCTGATTTGGTCTTAATGCATCCCTGTGTTACACAGATTCAGTCTAGAAGCCAGATGCCAAGGCTGGTAGATGTGGAAATATGACACATAGACATCCTCATGTATTTCTGCTTTTTGAGTTACTAGTATTTTTGGAAAGATGGTGTAACTTATCATTAATGTTGCAAAGAAAGAAAGAAACAGACCCTCTTCCATTGGTGCTTCATAAATTTTAAATGGTCTCTTGTGTAACTCTTTTGGAGTATATTCTAATACTTGCTTTAGCATTCTAGGAAAAATATTTTCTTTTTTTTCCTTTCTTGGGCTAAGCCTACTGGTGTCAATAATACTATTTGCAAAAGGGTTGTAGATGAAAGTCACTAGGAAGTCAATGTTGAGCCTCTGCTTCAGATGCCAAAAATCAAAAGAGAAATTCCATAAATAGAAATTCTGCCTATCTGTGGGTAGGCAAACAGGCCTAGGGACCAGAAAGACATTAGTACCTGAAACCAGAGAGACATTATGAACTCAACCAACACAGTGACTACTTTATCCCAACACAAACTAATTAAAACCAAAATGTAATTATCACAGTTTTTCACTTTCTTCCGAGCCTCACATTGGGTGCCAATTATTGTTTGTCTTGGTTTGAGACAAATTTATGAGGAAAACATGTGAAATTAACATCTCTCTCTTAGAGGGCAGATTTCAGCAGCCAGGTTAGGAAAGAAATTCCTCGGAGGAAATTGAAAAAACCGTATTTATTTAACAAATAAAGTGCAAGTAGGCACAGAAAAAAGAGAATGAATAATGTTAAATAATAAATCCTCTTGCTGTGGAGAAGAAACACTTCTTGCTGGGAAGATTTTCAAAGTCCTTTGTGCTTGTGGCTCTGCCCTCTCTGGCGTTGGGGTTCAGCATGGGCCCTTCTGGGCCACTGTGTGGGGCCTCCCGGTGATGTTGTGGTGTTGCTGAACAGTCCAGAGGAGAAGAAGAAGCTAAAGTCCAAGGAGACTCCATGCTTTAGCTAAAGAACAAGAAGCTATCTAAAAAGCAAGCAGTCTCTTCCCTGCTGCAGAAAGATGAGAGCTGAGGAGAAGAGCCAGCGAGTTATCTCTGTTTTGAACACAAACTGCCCAAAGAATTCCACCAGCTTCTCCTGCTCTCTCTTAAAGGTACAGAAAAGCACAGGATTCATGTCTGGCATAGGGCAGACAATAGGGAATACAGTATCATACAGTCACCCCAGGACACATGTGGAACAAGAACTCAAAATATAATATGAAATTTAAAAGTCTAAAAATCTTTCATAGTTTTCAAAATTTAGATGTGCTTTCTAGAGAGTAGAAAATAGAGATAAGTAGAGATATGGGAACAAGGTATGTTATGTAGTATCAGAGTACTTCGGTGAAAAGTGAACATAACCTAGCTGAATAAACTTTTCCTCCTTTTCATACCACTCAAAGCAAAGGAAACTTGAATCAGTAATGGGAACATTAATAAATTAGAGAAACTTCTCAAAAGAAAACTCAGAGCATGAGATTTTTCTAAGAGAACTAATTCAGCATGTTGCCTACCTGAATCAACAGAACCACCTGCCTCTATTTGGGATCCAGGACTAAATTTTGTTCTTAAGTGTGAGTGTAAGTCAGGTTAATCGCCCTTCTCAAGTGCAACAGGAGAAAGCTCCTGATGCTAACTACAGATAATTCCTCTAACTTCTGGGATGTGGAGGGAAAGATTTGGGCTCGAATTCTCTCTGAAGGCAAGCAAGCCCTTACTTGTCAAGAGCATCACCTTAGCTACAAGGCTGTAGAGCATTTTGGCACAGATTTCTCATCTTCATCTTCCAACAGTTTGTTTTTGTAGTGAGTGGACTATCTTCAGTACTGAAATAAGCAGGTGTCTCACTAGTTTTCTTTTTCATGTGACTGCTATAGTCAGTGACAGCCTCTCTTACTGTGGCCAAATGACTACTGGCATTATGAAAAATAAAAATATATCAGCAGGGAAAAATAAAAGTCTTAAGTTAAAATAAGTTACATCTTTCGCTGGACCTAGTTTAAGTTGTTTCACATAAATTAATGTCTTAAAAGTCCCCAGTCTCCTACAGGCCTGGTGCTTATTGTTATGTCAAATTTGACAGCCTGCTCTTTGCTGACCTTTCAGTTGAACTAAAACTAGTTCCATCATGTCCTTTCAGTTACATCCCTTAAGATGAGAGAAGAAGGAAAGCAGTTCTTTCATGGATATCATTGAAGATTAGCCAGAAGACAGAAAGAATTGTGATTCATTCAAGCCAGAGTGCAGCAAAACCTGCTAACACACTTTACTAACAGAAACATAGATTTCATTCTTAGACATCTCAAAAAATAGTAAATCTTATTGAGCAGATGTGATAAGGAAATAAAATTGATTGATAGGAAGCTAGTAAGAATGTGCAGGAGGTGCTGCATGAACATCTCAGATGAGATTAATATGATATATTGCATAATTGTTAAAGAATTTTTTTGTACATAAAAAAAATTCTAGAGCTTGAAGGAGCAATGTCCATTTCCTTCACCAATATATTTATATGTTCTTTGTATTATTATGTTTTTATTCCTTGAAAGAATGGTTAATTATTTTGAAGAAATTTTGTTCGCGGAATTGTTGCTGTTATTTGGTTATTCAGTATAAGTAAATTTCAAACCCTGTATCTACACCTGACATAGCCAACTTTTTAAATGTGAAAAATAATCAACAATCTCCATTAGAAAAAAAAGTTTGTAATGAAAATAAAAGATTAAATTTATTTACAAAATCAGATTTTTTAGAGTATCTTTCAGCTGCTTAAGGCACAGTCTTCAGATAATTTCAGATATAATTTTATTACAACTTTTGACTTATATGTCCAAGCTCTTTAATAAAGGGAGATGTATGAATATTTAAATTTTCAAAAACCAAGTAAACTTTCAGTTTTCACTAAAATAGGTCCCTCACTCTTCGAATCATCAAGTTACATGGAATCTACCTATTCTAAGAAATAAAGAGACCCCAAAACACTGAGCTGTTTAGCCAGATTTCAGGATTCAAGGCTCTTTTTTTATGTTTTGATAGAAATACTTCTACTCTAAAAGCTATTTGCCATGAATTATGTTTTTGTCTTAAAGACCTAGACAATAAGCTTTGGGCTCTTGGGCTCTCTGGACTCAAGCAGGCAAACCACAAAAAATTGTGTGAAAAATGAACTCAAGAAGGCAAACTACAAAAATTAAGTAAAAATTATAATGTGGTGCTACTAATTAATTGAGAAGGGTTCCAAAACTATGGCACCAGAAGAAGCACATGAAAGAGTTTGAACATAAGACTACCTAGCACCTTTTTCTGTCTTGATTTGCTGCATCACAAAAGGTCCTTTTAACAAAACTGAAACACTAAACCACCTGGGCTAATCTGTTTTGTTCAGTTGTATGCTTTAAAAGCAGGACAGATTTAGAACTGAAATTGGCTTAAAATGCAGGACTCCATTCTGGCTTTCTCTGAATGAAAGGTCAGGCTGCAAGGTAGCAGGTCAGTTTTCTGCCTTTTCCTTTTATTCTGGTAGATCGAGGCTGGCTGGTAGATTGTGCTGCAAAATATCCTGTCTAATCAAAATGCTTAGAACCCTTTTGTCTGCACTGCTTGGACAGAAAATAAACAACTACTGCTATTCTAGCACCCTTGAAAAAAAACCATTAATATATTCATATTTTCTGGGAAATTTAACAAGTTTTATTCATTTCACAGCCCAGCTGCAGCTTACACTGACTTAGTAAGATAGGTATATATGTATATTCACATATAGATGTTTGATAATTTTTTAATAAGGAAATATGGAGAACTCATGCCAGGAAGACTCAAACCAGAAATTGCAAGTGGGGTAACTGGGAGTCAAAAGGCAAGTCCCTGAATACCATAGCTTTCTTATTCCTGCATGTGGCAGCATCAGAACACCATATAAACATCCGGAAAGTAAAGTATAAACATAAGCAAAAGTAAGAATTTAATGGGTACATGGTTCATTTGTCTACTTTTCACTGTCAGCCTCAAGAGCGAACATTCTGCTGTGGATCATCTGTTCATGATTCTGGCAGACAGCTTTCCTGCCTTTACAGAGCATTTGAGAAAGCTCTGTTAAGAACAACACCAATAGTACATCATCTGGGACTGCAGCTGTTATCCAGAGAGAAGTCAGATAAGAAGATGAAGGGAGAGGAGGAATAAATCAAAACCAGCCTGCTCATGGCACTTATCACATTTCTCTTTGCTCCAAATTTTAACGTCTATAGGAGTGGAGCGGATTATCTGAAGTACAAAGAATCCTTATGGATGTTACCATAAGGACATACATTCCAGAGCATTTGAAATCTCTTTTTCAGTCAAGTCATTTAATATAGTCCATGTTGCAGCTGTCAGTGCAATGTTTACAGGATCAATAGAAAAATGTTGGGTTTAGCATGTGGATGCATTTATAAAGTCTTATTAGGTAAATAGAATGCTCACGAGTAACTGCTTTAATGCAAAAAAATTCTCATTCTTTCAGTTTCTCCATCTGACTTCTCACAGGAAAGCAAACTCTTTCCTCTATCTGCACCTAAACTGTGAAATGATCTGAAGGTTCACTTGGACATGGATTCAGGTGGGCTGGTTGAAAGCTTATTTTAGAAAGTTCAGGGGTAGTTATCACCAGCAAGACTATTGACAAAGCTTTGATAGAGTTGTCTCTAAAATGATTTAGAGTGTAAATGAACAGGATGAATTTTTCACAGAACTTTCTCTAGCCTCATTTTCTGGGTTCATTCTGTCATAGAGCAGCTTCTGAGCTGTGTTCAGCTGGTTGTGGCAAAAAGAAATCCCTAATTAGTCACACTTTTGACTACCCAGAACAGTCTGGAGTAGCAGTAGACACATTCACATACAAACTGGATTTCAAGCCCTGTGAAACTACAGAAGGGGTACTTTCCTGTAGTAGCTACTTTTCAAGCTGCTATTTATGATGTCCATAACAGTTACAGAATTATCTAGGTTGGAAGAGACCTCTAGAGGTTATCTAGTGCAACCTCCTGCTCCAAAGAAATCAAGTTAAAGATTACCTTCTTGTACAATTAAGGCTTCAGTATCTTCAGGAATATGAAATCTTTGACTCCTCTGAGCAGCCTGTTCCTGTGTTTGACTAACTTTTTTGACTAACTTTATTTTTTTTTCTTTTTTCTTATATCTACTTGAAATTTCCCATGTGTCAACTTTAATCTCTTGACTTTTCCATATGCTTTGCCCCTCTGACAACAACCTTCTCTTCTCCAGGCTGAACAACCCCAACTCTCTCAGCCTGTTTTCATAGCAGAGGTATTCTATCTCTTTGATCATCTTGTGGCCCTTCTCTGGACTCACTCAAGCATATCCATGTCCTTCTTTTGTTCAGAGACCCAGAGCTGGATGCTCTACTCTGGGTAGGGTCTCACAGGAGCAGGGCAAAAGAGGAGAATCACCTCCCTCGACCTGCTGGCCACACTTCTTTTGATACAGTGCAGGATATGGTTGGCTTGGTTTCCAGGAAGATCTGCTCAATGATCTAGCTAGGCACAGAGGTGAGACTGAGTGGTCTATAATTCCCCGCACCTTCCTTTTTCCCTTTTGAAAAATGTGTGCTCTGTCTCCCCTTTTCCAATCACTGGGAACTTCACCAGACTGCCATGACTTCTCAAAGATGATGGAGAGTGGCTTCATCTGCAAGTTTCTTTAGGTCCCATGGGCTTCTGCACCTCTAAGTGTTCTCCCCTCACCTTAAATGTTCTCAAACCTGATCTTCTCCCACAGTGGGTGCTTCTTCATTCTCCCAGTTCCTGCCTTTGCTTTCTGTGACTTGAGTAGTGCACTTGCTGGGGAAGACCAATGGAAAAAACTCATTAAGTACCTCAGCCTTCTCCATATACTGAGTAACCAGTTCTCTTATTTCCTACTGAAGAGGGCTCACATTTTCCCTAGTCTTCCTTTTATCACTGCCAAACCTATAGAAGCTTTTCTTGTTGTTACTTCCTCATGTTTCTTTCTCATGTTTCTTCCATGTGCAATTTCATGGAGAAACTTAAGTTGGGACTCTGATGAAGCCCCCTTACTCTCTGGAGTGGCTGGAATTCCTTTGTGCTGCTCTTCAGGTGCCCTCCTGCTGGTCTGCGATCCCTCTCCAGGCTCTGGCCATCTCCTGCTGGCACTGGCACGAGACTGCCAGGAGTGGGATGGACTGAGTTCCCCTTCTTTGGCAACTTTAGTTTAAAGCCTTCTTCACAACTTGGCAAGCCTATGACCAAAGATGCTCTTCCTCTTTTCTGGCAGATGATGATTCAGTGAAAGTCACACTTGTTTTATCTCCACAGCATGTTAAGTAAGACCTAACCTGTCTTACTTAAGACTGATTAGTCATAATATAGTCATTAAGTACTACAGTCATTTTTTCTTCAGTATATTTCTTAGGATACTTTGGCTGCAAGTTGAATAATTCAGGTTTTATAACCAATTTTATTTTCCTTCCCTTGATGTGATGAGTCAGATAAAATCTCGAAGAGTGTAACTAATGAATCTATTCCTTTCATGAGTAGCTGCAAATTTGCCATTTTGACTGAGATTCCCCAAACCGTTATTATCTGCCATTTACTGTGGAGAATAAGTACACTTTAAATGGTTGAAATACATGATCAGCTAACTAAGAAAGAAAGAACATATTGCTGCAAAGAACTAAATATTAGTAAAATATACACTAATTGCATAGTGCTATAATTAATTTTTATTTCAGTCCAGGAGTGATGGAAGACACATTGCTTGGAAGTGTGTAATAAGAGATTGTCATGTATATCCAAATCAAATGTCATTGGATTACAGTGTGCATTAAATATACAAAAAATATATAAATTTAAATAGATTCTGTTTTCTCTAAAAAGTTTGAGGAAGTCATCTCAGTTCTCTAAACAGGAGAAAAGTTAGAAGAGAGAAAAGCTCTAAGTTAATTATATGAAATTTATTACATCATGGGTGTTCTTACCTGTGAGTTCAATGAACGTGTTATCAAGCATGTAGGATATTGTAGTAGTAGTGGTGTAGTGTGTGAAATTTATGGTGTTTATTATAGGGAAATGATGTCAATACTTTTCCTTTTTGTTTCTAAAATGCAAATTCCTATGAGCCAGAGGAATGGAACGCACATATCAAATAATTTTGCTGTCTTTTTACTAACACCCAGTTGGAAATGTACTATAAGCAAGCATTATAAGCAAGTAAACTGCCTTCAATTCATTGGAGGTTTTGTGTGTGTTCAGAAAAAGCAATGCTCTGCACTATTTTAACAGAAATAGAGCTGCTTCACAGATGTCTGACACCATCACCGGCTTCTCCGTGGTAACAGAAACAATCAGCTTGCTTTTAAGTTTGGCTAAGAGCCTAGATTAGAAAACGGAAGCTTCATTTTATTTGGTGCCCCCAGATAAGGAATATGAGCTTCAAAATACACCTTGGAGTCACAACAAACTTGGACTCTAATGGATTATTGTGGAAAGTGAGATCTAAAATCATTGAAGCATTCCAACACTGCCAACAGCAATGTTGTGCTTAGGCCGAGTGATCTCTAACTTTGGTATCTCTGATGATCAGAACTGTGGTGTGAAATTGTAAGCCAAGGATGTAGTGATTCCCCCTAATACATGCTTTTTTGACTGAAGGAAGCTGTCCACTTTTCATCTGTAAGGGCACAGATTCAGGTTAGATAGCCTGCTGCTTTTTTCAGTACGCGAAGGGAGAAGTATCTTGTCCTGGGTTGCAGTATATTCTATTACCATCTCCATGAGCTATGAAACCAGGTGGGGCAGTGTTTCTTTGC